>WUAM01000383.1:9531124-9561223 GCA_024336885.1 Actenoides hombroni
GGATATTAGGAAACATTTCTTCACTGAAAGGGTTATCAAACATTGGAATGGTCTGCCCAGGGCAGTGGTGGAGTCACCGTCCCTGGAGGCATTAACTGGTGTGTGGACCTGGTGTTCAGGGACATAGTTTAGTAGTGAGCTTGCCGTGTTGGGTCAAAGGTTGGACTAGATGATCTTGAAGGTCTCTCCCAACCAAAGACATTCTGTGGTTCTGTAATATTAAGGCGGCTTAAAGTGAATAGAGTACATGTACACAAACAACTCCCCTGAGCAGAAGCATCTTCTGTGAGGATGTCAGCACCTGGGAGAGGAGCTGGTGGCTGCTACCCCACACAGGTAATGATAACGGATAAATAATCCCTTCTGCCTTTCTGGTGCTCCCAAATTTAGTAGCTGCTATATTCTCTGAGGTAGGTGTTGTTCTTTACCCATGGTAATCATCAGTAGTGTTCTCTTAACTGATGATCATTTGAGCCTGGTTGGAGCGTGGCTGGGGCTGCTACTGGTAATGTCTGGGTGACTGATTTTGTGCTTTGCTGATGGGTGAAGAAAATGGTAGAAAGGAAATATGTTGCTGTTCAAAATGTGCTCAAAATATTCAGCGAACCAAGCAATTGGTGATAGTTTTGTTCCATGTCAGAGGAACTATAATATTAGGAAAGTTTGAAAAATATATATAAAAAAAAGACCGTACCTTCACCCCTGGATTTTAAAAGGCAACATTAATTCAAACTTGAAAAATGGAGACATCTTGTTTTTGCAACACTGAAACAAAATAACTAATGTTTACCTCTGCTTTTTAGTATTAACTGCGCAACAAAAACAACCTGGCAAAGTTTATATCCAGTTGTGAAATGTTTGGGAACCCCACAAACTGTGTGATTTCTTTCTGCAAAATTAAGTGTTGGGAAGTGACAAGTGTTCAGTGGAGCAGAAAAGTGTTTTTCCCAAATTTTTGATAGATCATGAGCAGCATGGTGGCTAATGGAGAGCTGATGCTACTGTGCTCAGATGTTGAGCTACGAAAAAAATTGTAGTACTGCAAAGATATTGGTTCAATCCACTTGAGTGGTTGCAGCCATATTTTAATAATGGTATGACTGTATGATAAGGGAAATTAGCTGACCAATTTTTAAGGTAATGTTACTTTGAAACTGCAGTTCCCTTTAGAGCTTATACTAGTACAGTCATGTTGCTGTAAAGTCACAGCTTTCATAATGAAACAAGTGCAGGAATCTTCTTGGACCAGGCTTACACCAGCCAGTTCTTTCTCAGCAGCTCCTTCCATTGAAGTCTTCTGTGGCTAGTGGAGGTGTGATGTGTGTGATGTGAAGGTGAAGTCAGCATCATCCTCAGCCTTGCCTTGGGACTTTGAGGCTTCATTCTCTTTTTGTCCCTCAGATTTGACATCAGTGCATTTGTGTTGTCTTGATATGTGCAGGTTATTTTTCCTGAGTGCCTTCACCTTTCTGTATTCACCTCAGACTCACACTGCAGTTGGGTACACTCGCGGTCTGGCTACATTTTGTGAGATAGTGACAATCCCTCAATTGGAAAAACTAAACCAAAGTAAGCACTCCATTGTCCTAAAATGGTGACATTTAGTAAGGCTGCTACAAGGTGCCAAGTTTCAGAATATTACAGCAGGGACGTCCACACTTCAGCTTCAGATATTCCAGAATAAAAATAAGACCTGACATAAATAAACTAATTAAGAAAATAACTATTAAAAGGCCATGTGAATTCAGCACCTGGAATACTTATGCATACTTTAAATCCCATAAGGGTGCCTCTCATATGCTCCATAATGCCTGTGAATACTGTGTTGCCATTTTCCTATCACACCTCTCCATTCTGGGGTTTTGCAGCACTGAAGGTTCCCAGCTGTCCTGAATTCCCAGCTTGGATATCAAAAGGTGAAATGTTTGTGCTGGGAATAGTCAAGACCAGCCTCAAAGAGGGTGGGTTTGTGTGATTACAGAATTTCACTATCATGTATTTCTCATTTGGGCTGCCTACAGGAACAGCAGTTCCCTTTTGCAGGGGATAAACATGATATTAAAATGAAGGTAGAGAAAGCAATAGCACAGGCTAACACCCCTACTGAAACAAAACCTGTCTTTGGGGCAGCAGGGGTTGTTAAAAATCTTGTTTGCAATGGTAACGCTTTAGCAGGGGGTTAACTGTCAGTGATCAGACTGATAATTCCCTCCAAAATTATTGTTTTACCTCACTCCACCCAATTACTCAAAGTTGTTTTGCTATCCCACAGATCTCTCTGTTAATGTCAACAAAATGATTATAGACTGCGACAGCATCAAGATGTTTCACCCACAGGAGTGCTGGTGAAATGTTTATGGCACAATGTGTTGAAAGCAGCATTTGATGTGTAAATGTCAGGAACAATCAGCTTCTCTGTCACCAGAACTAAACCGAACAAATACAGGTGCTGAAAATGTCTGCCACACAACCAAAAAGGTACCTTAGCACAGGCCGTGTAAATTGTCATGTAAGTGGCCAGCATGACAGTGAGCAATGGTGTAAAAAAGCCACCCCAGCTCTCTGATGGTGATGTTCCATTTCTGATTTGCGACCAGCAACATGGTCCTGCCTTTGGCATCAGTGGATGGCAGTAAGGAGAGGGATGAGGCATAGTTGAGGATGGCTGCATCGAACACAGATCATACCTCTGCTTGAGGTGAAATTGATGTTATAAAGGGTGAAGGTGCATGCTGGGAGCCACTGGGGCTATCTAGAACTGGGTCAAACTGCCTCCTTGTCTGTGTGGCTCTGGGGTCCTCACCTACATACCTCCCTTCCTGGCAAAACTTCCAGAATAAGGTTTTAGCAATGACAAACATCTTGCAGCCCCTCGGGTCACAAGCACTGGGCAATGAACCCCATGTCCCTGCATAGCAGTACCACTGAAGCTACCAACAGTCCAGTGCCTGTGCAGCAGAGCAGTTGGGGTACTGTGACAGCTGGGCTGGTGCTGTGAGCCATGCTTTCTGCTGGTGGATGAGTGGTTGAATAAAGGTTGCTGTCAGTCTACCAAAGGCATTGTGACTTCAGTCTCACTGATGCTGAGAGTGCTCAGATCCAGTGACAACAGTTTCTGCAAATTGCACAGGTTGATCAAACCCACATTTTTGCAAATAAACCTTTATGAAATTCCCTGTTGCATCAGCACTCTTCACCTGGTGATAGAAGCTAGGAAAGAAAAGTCTGATGAAACAAGCCAGATCTGAAGGCAAAATATATTGAAATCTAGAAGATTTAATTTAATATTTTTATTACATATTTTTGGAGACCTGATTATACCCCTACCCTCCAGGAATTCATTTGCCTAAGGGAAATTATACTACTGATTACAAGATTGCAGGTTCATTTTCACTGCTGAGGACTCTTTCTTTTTTTTACAGCTCATGTTACACTTGCATGACTTGTAAAGTTTTGCAACATCTTGAAACTTTTAATGCTATGCTGCAGAAAGGTACTTATATAAATGAATTAGGCAGAATACTTGCTTTGCAGGTGTTTTTTAAGGGGAGAAAAAAGTTTTTTCTTCATTTGAATAGGCCAAACAGTTTCTTGATTTTTGTGTAAATGTTTTCTGTGAGCTATTGGATAGCGAGTTCACAGGGTGCTCACAGGAGCTGCCTTGCATTTGTCTTTCAGGCTGTGTGCAAAGTGAGAAACTGTAAGACATAAGGAGGAGTGCTTTCTAGGGGGGAATGACAATAAATTATGCAGAAATCATTACTATAGTGTGCAAGAAATGATGCTGGCAAGATCTGTGTGGTAAATATTTGACAGATAGGACAACATCTTAGTCAGAATCTCAGTTTTTCCAATAAATCGTTGCACCTGAGCCTTTTAAGTCATAATTCAGGTCAGCCAGCACTGCATATTGAGTTAAGGTCAGGAGAGATTTCCAGATGTGTTATGATGATTATCTAACAATTCAGTTAATAGAGCCATAGATTGGATGAGCTTTTTGTCAATTCTGATGTCACAGCAACAGAGACCTTTGACTGAACCAACATAATGAATATTGGATAAGATCCTGCAGTGCTGCTCCTCCATGTTATGATACTATACAAGGATGAAGGTTATAAATACATGTTATACTGTTCACTTTCCAGTGGGTAAAAGCAAAGAAAAAAACCTCTCATAATCAAGTTCCAATACACAACTAGATATAATATAGCTTTTTCTTTATATATATTTATATCTGTATATATATCAAGTAAAAAAATCTAGAATACTTGGAAGTAAAAAATGAAAAAATAGCTGATTGTAATTATTATTTTTTTTTACAGTGGTATGGTAGCAAATACAAGACAAATGAGTAATAAACCTTTACATAAGGAGTTCTGGTCCCATCTCCATTAATAGGGCTCAGACTAGAAGAGAAAATGGAACAAGATGATTTTTGTTTTTTGGCTACTGCTTCTGCAAGTGTCAAAGATTATGTTGATAAGACAGAAGAAAATTAAAGCATTAAATAAAATAAAACAAGACTCAAAAGTGTTTTCCAAAAGACCTTAAACACCATAGGGTAAAATTTACTTTTGAACTTGGGGAGCAAACACAAAATCTTACCAAGCCCTACCGAGGTTGAAAATACTGTGTGTTTGACCTGGCCTCAAAATATGTCCCTTTTGTGCCATCTTACCATAAAAAGACCACATTAAGCAATTAATTTTTTTTTTTTTCCTCTGCAGCCAATAACAAAAAAACAAAGCCACAAATCTGTCAAATGAACTGAGACAGATGTGAGATCTCAGTGATGTGCTGCAGTGGTTGGCTGCCCTTTGTCCAGTGGTGAATTTTCCCCAGAATCCTTTACATTGAGAATGTCAATTGACTAAGCTTGGCAAATGGCCACACTGAGCCCTACTTCGGCCATAGAAAAGAAAGAAGCATAAAACAAGATCATACAGACAGTCAACACAAATCAGTATTTTTTTCAGTTGTCTGCATAATAATAACATCATGTTTGCATATAGAACTGCTTTTGCATTATTGCTCTACTTATAAGAGTATAGTAAGGAACTTATAACAAAAAGACTTGCACATTACAAACTTAAGGTTCTTTGGTGAAGAATGAGAAAACAGTATTTTCACTGTAATTAAATCTTGGAGAAGTTGTTGTTTTTTTATCTGTTGATCCTTTGGATTCTCTCACAGAGGAGGGAAAGGTATTGAGTCAGCTTTACCATTGCAACGATGGCCACCCCACCGATCATCATGCAGGTGGGCCAGAAGAGGGAGTGGAACAGCACGTTGGAGCTGTACAGTTTGGTTAAGATGACATTTTTCTGAATGCCTTCGGGGTCGTAGAAGCAGGAGAAGTGTTGGTACTTTCTGAAGTTTTCCATCACAACATTCACTAACGACATGGATTCCTCATAATTCTTGCCGCACTTGGGTATGTATGAACACTGGGAAGAAATTAGAGGGAGAAAAATGCATCTCTGAACCAGATACAATGTCTATTTTCAAGTGGTAAACAGGAAAATTTCCAGGTGATTATGCTTTTCATAATAAGATTGGATTACTATTAAGTTAATAATAAATTTATTACAGACAAAACTCAGTATTTTGCACATCCACAGAAATTCCTGTTGGAGAACCTCCAAGGGCTGTACAAACATTAATGCTTTAATCTGCACAGCAGCCTCATGGGATAAGTGAATATATTATTATTATTGCGAATTTACACATGCAAAAATGGAAATGAAGTGCCTCTTCATCTTAAGTGGCATGCATATGCTTGCAGTTAGATGGGTAATTGACTCCCTGTAAATACAAATTTGATAGTTCAGATCTCACTTGGATGTGATCAAAGTGATCATAGTGGGCACAGGAGTTTACCCACAGAGTGGCAGGCTGATGAGAGACTTTTATACGAATTTTCCCTTGGGGGTAATACCTCAATTAGGAATAAATACCCTAGGAGAAAATGCAGTTTTCCTAATGACAACCCAGAAGCCTTCCATTCAACCTCTAGCTGAAGATCAGCCTGGCTACCAGGCTGTCTCTGAGTCCTGTTTTTGTACTTGAACCCAGTGTAAGTCCAACAGTTCCTTGTCTCTGAAGATGCTGCTTCAATTTGAGTCTCAGTCAGAAAGAAAAGAAGATTTTGAGTCTATCTAACACACTTTCAACATGGCATTCTGGAAGATTACTAAAGGCAAGTTAACTACAAAACTAGCTTATGGAGTCCATGCATTGAAGATATTCAATGGAACATGTGGTAGTAACTCGGAACATGAGGTGTTATCACTGCTAGAAGCAGACACTGTGAGAACAGGCTACTACCTTCAGAAAGTGCAGTTAATTAGAAGAACTGAGCTTAAAAGTAAAATTACTGAACAGAATTAATTCTGTTCTCACTCAAACCAGGACACCTGGACAGGCTGGAGAGCTGGGCAGGGAGAAATTTAATGCAATTTAACAAGAGCAAGTGTGAAGTGCTGCATCTGGGCAAGAACAACCCCATGTATCAGTATAAGCTGGGGAATGATCTGTTGGAGAGCAGCTCTGGGGAAAAAGTCCTAGGGATCCTGGTGGACAAGAGGATGACCATGAGCCAACAATGTGCCCTCATGGCCAAGGAGGCCAATGGCATCCTGGGATGCATTAAGAAGAGCATGGCCAGCAGGTCGAGGGAGGTTCTCCTCCCCCTCTACTCTGCGCTGGTGAGGTCCCACCTGGAGTATTGTATCCAGTTCTGGGCACCCCAGTTCAAGAAAGACAGGGAGCTTACTGGACAGAGTCCAGCGCAGAGCCACTAAGATGGTTAAGGGAGTGGAGCGTCTCCCTTATGAGGAGAGGCTGAGAGAGCTGGGTCTTTATAGCCTGGAGAAAAGGAGACTGAGGGGTGACCTTATTAATGTCTATAAATACATAAAGAGCAAGTGTCAGGAGGATGGCGACAGGCTCTTCTCATTGACATCCAGTGACAGGACAAGGGGTAATGGGTACAAGCTGGAGCATAGGAGGTTTCAGGTAAACATGAGGAAAAACTTTTTCACAGTGAAGGTGACAGAGCACTGGCACAGGCTGCCCATGGGGGTTGTGGAGTCTCCTCTGGAGACATTCAAAACCCTCCTGGATGTGTTCCTGTGTGACCTGCTCTAGGTGATCCCGCTCTGGCAGGGGTTGGACTCGATGATCTTTTGAGGTCCCTTCCAACCCCTAGTATTCTGTGATTATTTCGTTCCCAGTCTCAAGTTCTCACCCTGGGGTCTGTGTATCTGACCTGTCAATAAAACATAGAGAAATGTGTCCCTTTTGATGGCAGCCAGCAGTTAGATCAGCTCAAACCACTTAATGGAATTCCAGTCTCCTTTTGGGCTTCTTATATTGATCAACTTTAAGAGAAATACGGAGTCTGTGGTGATGTGGCAATGAGTGTTGTTAGGAGCACAGGTGACAGACCAGTAGCCTCTGTGACTATTTAAAATAGCAGTGGCTTCCCCCAGGCTTCATGTTCACATCTAGTGGTGTTTGATCAGCACCTTTTGTCTAGCTTATTTTTCCCAGCCCTGCACAATTCACTGCATCCTACGGTGAAATCTGTGCGGCCGTGCAGTGTAGGGAATTGATCCAGTTGAAAAATAACTTAGGAAAAAAAGTTATTTTAGCTGCCTCTGCTTCCTAATCCCATTTACCATGTGCTAGACAAATAGCCGTGTTGGAAAAAATAGTGTGGGAAGACCAGGCAGGTGATGTTCAAGGAACAACGATATGGAAAAAATGCTTGACGTTTTATGCTGACAGGAATCCAGTTTGGCTCTTCAAAGTGTCTGTGCTGTATTCTGCTCTTGAGTGTCTGTGTGTTCAAATGTGCAAATGTTCTTTGAGGTTTGTAAACATACCTCTGGCTCATGTTTTTAAATCACTATCCCTGTAACTGTGTAAAGTGGGATAAAAAGTAGGGGGTTGGTTTGTTTTAAAAAGGCTTTTAAAATAGCCTGTTTTAAAAAGGGCCCTAAACTTTGATGACAATATAAGGTCCAGTTCAGATTTAAAAGTCAGATATTCAGAGTTATTGTTTCATCTATGTCCCTTCCATGGCACAACCTAAATATTTTATTTTGTAGAAATATGCATAATATATTATAAAGCTCAGGGAATGTAATGATCTGTATAACTGTTAGAGGTGGTTTATCATCTATGTCAGCTTTTTTATTCATCAGTTTGTATACAGCTTCCTTAACCTTTCCCCTCAGAAGAGAACTACTTTTTGATGTGAGTTCCACTTAAAACCAGGCTACAATGATTTACTAATTATTACTTACTACACGTTTTCTCTTAAATTGTTTAACATAAAAACTTGCGATGGGCAGATGTTAATACGTTATTATATCCATGAGCAGACACTGGTGTCATTCTGGTGGTGACATACAGCATTTCATTCCTGCCTGTACCCCTGTTTGAGGAGGGGATGGTAATGAGTTGAAGTTCATTTTCTGAAAAATGAGTGGTATGGGCCCGATTCTCAAAAGGAAATGTTCATGTTGGGAACATCTGCACAGGGTTGCACTTGCGCTTTTTTTTGTGGAGTTAATGGATTGTAAATTAGATAACTGTGCAGACACAATGTTGAACCTAAATCTGTGAGTTTAGGTCATTTGCACACTTGCTTATAGTTACTAATCATGCAAATTAGGCAGCGTATTGGGCAGGCATCACTGGATTTACTATTACCTTTTGAGTTAATGATAGGATGGTAGTAATGCTGCTAAATTTCAGTTGCTACTCAATGCAGTAAAAAAACCTGATTCTATTAATTTGGGAGCAATTAGTTTTCTCCCAATGTAGCTGAGTAAGTAATTTTGTCTCTGAGGTACCTATGATTCCCTTCAGTGATTTTTTTTTTTTTTTAAATATGAAATTGAATATTTGCTTTTAATCCTGAAGCTGCTTGCAATTATGTTTTCATGCACATTTCAATGATCTGCCATGTTCTTTTTGTGTATTATCTCAAAAGAGTGGTATAAAATGTGCTTTGTCATCCCAGTTTATATAGTTCTATAAACTAGAGTTCACTTAGATGATGGGAATTGGAGGTTGTCCCTTGAAAATGCCAGATGTTAAATTCTGATTTCTGTCGTCCACCAGTAGCTGTCAATTAGGCATAAAGACATGATTCCAGGCACTGAGATGTTAATATTAAACTCTCTTCACAATCTGTAAAATAACATTTAGGATTCTTCCCTTGAAGATAAATAGTATCAAGGCATGTGTAAGATAATTAGTTACTGATTATATTGTTCTTTGTCCCCCTCTCCGGTGATGCTGGTGATTGCAAAGCATAATTATAGTAGTATACATTTGGCAGAACAGTTGGAAGTGTCACAGTGCAAAAATAAAATGTGTTCGTTTTGTGGGTAATTTGAAAAATTCTAAATGTTTTTGGCATTTTTGAAAAGTTGTTATATCTAATTAAGGTATTATTGTACTTTATATTATAACAAAACTGTAAACAATGCTGTGTATTTGCTTATATTCTAGAAATCTTTAATTAGTGTCTGTATGTTTTACTGACCACTGCTTGGAAGTTACCTTGGGGATGTCTGACCTCTGTTGAATGTGCTGGGAGCTAATAGGTGAAGTAGGAAGGCAACAGAAGGTGGCTGCAGTACAAAGAAAATTTGATGTTGGCTCAGTTGTCTGTGAACGGGCTAGCTGAACATAGTGGATTTTCTCTAACACAGTACACTCAAAAATATATGGTGCTCAGTCAGCCACTGCTTTTGGTGGGTTTCCAAGCTTTAGGAAGGTTTTTAAGGGGGAGACCTTAGGGACATTGGTGGAACTAGGAGGAAGAAACGGGTGTCTCCTCTTGCATTTCTTCTTGCTTATTTACACAGATGTTAGGGGATAAACTACAGCACAATACTGGAAACGTAACTGCAAAATTGTGAGAGTCACTTTTGCTGCTTGATGACTGCTTGAAACCAGAAACTTATTTCCAGAGCACCTCATTTGTGATAGATATAGCAAAGACTGTGGTGTATGCAAGTACGAGTCTGTAAAGACCCTATATGCCCCCAGACAGATGTTACATGTCTTTCCAGTTCTGATTTTGAGGAAGCAAAAAGCATCTTAGCACACCTCAGAGCTTCTCAACAATCACTTCAAGTCTGTTTTTTTCCTTTTTATGCAGCACTGGTATTCATCTTAAAGTAATTCTTTATACACAGGTTGCCTCTTCCTTTTAAAAGTGCCCAGAAGAAAACTTGAAATGTATTTTAGCTATTTTCACAGGGCTGCTTTATTACCTAAGAAAAGAAGAGCTGATCGGCATCATAAATTAGAAAAGAAAGTGCATATGAATGGGATGAATTTCTGAATTTTCAGATAAAATCTGTCATCTCTTGCTTTTATGAAGGACAGCCTTTCTTTGGGAAGCTCCAATTACTGGCAAATACCCAAGTGTTATGCTCTTTGAAGGACAGTAAAAGTTCACAATAAAGGAATAGTTTCTTTTCAAGGATATGGTCTAGGCTTTCATTCCCTGGAAGAAAACATCTGTGTATTTTAAAGCTGCTGTTTCTGCTTGTGGTGCTATATACCATGAGATATAATAAGATGAATCTTCAATTCGTACTTGATATAGTATATTGATGGTTCCAGGAGGAACACAGAGGAAAAAAACAGATATGAATTGAATTAGATTTTCTTCTTTCCGAGTTTATAAAGAAATCTTGAAATACAGAGTACCTTAGTTTAAAAAGTGCATTCTCTTTTCTGATATGTTTTATTTCTTTTCCTGTACCTGTAATAGAGAGCTTGGTTTTTTTAATAAGTGGAAAGTACCAGACTGACAAATAGCAAGTGTTATTTCATGACCACTGGCTTGCATAAACTGTGTTTTGACCCATTGCTGTAGTGAAATTAGGCAGTTAAGACATTCTTTCTGCATATTAATGGGGGAGATGTCCTAGTTTGGCAATGCTTGGGTTTTCTCTGGATTTAAAAAAGGTTTTTTACTAGAGTTGTTATGTACTGTATAAGTTGATCTGTAAACAAAAGGAAGAAAAGATAAATGTTTCCAGGCAGTGAGTACACTTAGCTCTGTCTTATATAAGTGGGAATTGCAGATGTCAAATTCTTTGGAAAATGAGCTATCAATGTGCTGAACTGACATCCAAATTTGAAAATGTTCACATTGTCTCGCTGCAGATACCAGAGAAAGAAAGGAAATCATAAAATGTGCAGACAATTGTAAATCACATAGTGCTTTATGGAGTTTTCTTTATGCATACTGATCTTGGTACTCGGCATACTAAATATGCCAAGTGTTTCTTAAGAAGAGATTAACGGGCTGCCTAGTTGCGTGGTGGCATTTCGACAGACTTTAGAAGAAGGTTTATTGAAGGATTACGGCAGCAGAGGGAGCTAAAAGATTCCTAATATTTTATCATTTGTTGTTTCATAAGTGAAAGTTGCTCCTTCGTAAAGTACCAATTAACCTTCACAAACGTGATTGATATTTTTTTTTAACCTTAAGTGCTTTCAGCAGGTAAATAGGGATTTTTGAACTGGAGAAAATTCCTTTTCTCCCTAGCAATCCAGTATAAATTAAATTAGGAATCAGGTAGTAAAAGCTACCCAAAGTCTTTCTGCAGGAGCAGCCATCAGATCTTTCAACTGTAAACAGTGCAAGTGTTTGAGCAAGCAGAGTTTTCTGTGAAAAACCCAAGCAAAATATTGAGTAAACCAAGTTGTAAGTGCAAGTGTTTTAAAATAAAAATGCATTTGTTCTTGTGTTGCATACAAGGGTGTTTTAACAATTCAACAGTATTTTTCTATGTTTTGCCCATTCTAACTTTAAAATATTTTTAAGAGCTTGAAATATGGAGAATTGTGTAAAAATATTTAATCTGTTATGTAAGAATTGTCTTAATGAAGACGGAGGCTATTTTAAGGACTGAGATGACCTTGAAATAATAAAATGAAAATGATGCGTTCGTGAGTCGTCTCATAAGATCATTTGCAACTCACCACGTCAGGGAAACTCATCTGTATATTTGGGGTATGCTTACCCCAATGCACAACCATCCTTTGTCTCAGTACAATTATAGTTGAAATGCTTACACACAGGCTTATGGTTGCGTTTTATTTTTATTCTTGATATTCAGTATTTACAGTGAAAATTGTTCTTGGCTTTCTGTTGGATTGCTGCAGTAACCTGCTTTTGTATTTTGAGGGTTCATTATGGGAAGGCTTCTTAGAAGGTAAATCAGGACAATGTGCTACCTAAACAGCTTCTGAATTTGCATGCACATCAGCTACTACAATGTTACAGACATGTTACTAGTAACAGTGCAAGCTGTATGAAAAGAAAATTAGCTTAAAAGCCCATTTTGCCCTAAATGATGCTGAACAGTTGCTGCTAATGAAAAGAATTATTTTAACAAGAAAACTGGAAGGGGGGGGAAACCTACAAAGAATCTCTGAGATTTTTCAATTTTGTTGAAACATTAAAGTCACTGACTTAAGTTACAAATGTTTAAAAGAAAATCTGTGGTTTTGTGGTGTTCAGCATTACGTACTTTATCTGCATAGTTACATTTTCATTGGTATATTGAAATACAATACACTGCTTGCTTGTGACAGCAGCTGTGTTCAGCTATGGTATATCCAGAACGCTACATCTTACTGCCATACTGAAGTCAAAATAGTTTTATTTAATGTTAGTGTTGCAGACAGTGTTAATACTGTAAAAAATATAGCCTGACACACTGGGCTTATAGGGGTGTAATCACTGTATTTGCAGTATTTGAACCACACTTCATCACCCAATTCCTGAGTAATCTTCAGAGAATTTAAAAAAACTTTTCAGACTTGATATTTAGCTTTTGTACTGCACAGATGAGGGCCTGGTAGAACTTTTAAAAGCTTTAGAAGTCTTAGTACTTGGTGGTAATATATACTTATTTCTGCCTCGGGTCAGGGCAGATGCTCTGAAAGCCCTAGATTTATATACTACTTTACAGTGTGCTCTGGAAACATGAACTGTACAAAGATTAAGTGTCTAGCTAAACATACTGAAAAATTTAAATAGTTTTCTAATTAAAGCAGATGTTCAGCTTTCATAGAGGCAGTTCCCATCCTTAGGGAAGTGCAGTCTCAGATGCAAAAAAGGAATTTATTTTGTTTCCTCCCTTAGTGCAGTCAGGATGGGAGTGTGATTATGTAAGTGGAAACAAGAAAATAGAAGTGGAGACTTCTAGTGCTCAAGTCATCTGCTGCTCTGTCCTTTGTCCTTGTTCCATGAGGTCAGTACTGAACTTGAAGGGTGCTTCTCCTTAAACAGGAGGAATGGGGTGGAGGCTTTGCCAGGGGAAGATGATCTTGCAGAGATCTCTCTCCTCCTTGGAGAAGTCATTGTGATCTGATGGATGGGTCATTGGGAGTGAAGAAACCTGTGTTTTATCTTTTCGCTCTTCTGAAGTCAAGTTAGAAAACAAAAGTTGCCTCTCCACTTTCTGTGCCTTTTTCTTTTTCTTTGACAGAAACCAGTTGGTCAGAGACTTAGAGTTACTGTGGTATAAATAATAGCAAGCTGTTGCAATGCTCTTGGAAACCCCTTAAAAAATAAAGTTTTTGCTACCTGTGAAAGCACCCGGTGTTTGCAGCAGGCAAAGGCACGCTCATTGGTACCACCGTAGATCCAGATCTGTGCAGTGGTTAATGGCCCTGCTCAAATGCTTAAGAAAGAAGGTTCCTTCCTTTCCTGTGAGAACTAAATTTAAATTGCTCGTGACTTTGAGTAGGTGTGGGTTTGGTTTTTTTCCTAAGCCAGAAATTAGCTCTTCAAAATTACTTAGGTTTCCCTTTTCTTTATGCTTATTTTTCAAAGTATCATCCTAGGCACTGATTTTTCAAACCTCTAATTCTGCCAATTAAATGGAGACACACCAAAAAACCCAGGAAAAAAATTGCAGACAGTGGCAGTCGGACAGCAAAGCGTGAAGAGGAAAGACTCTTTATTCTTTTGATCCCATGTGTGTTTTTCAGAAAGTTTCCTTGTATGTTAGATGACAACACTCAAATACAAATAGACCGTGACTCCTGTTAATAGGTAATTAAGAATAATTGTGTTAATTAAATACATGATAGATGTCTCTTTTTTTTTTTCAAGGGCCGTGTACATTTGAAGAAGTAGTTTTATTAAATACTAACAAGACTTTTCCCCAGGCAATTTTATCACTATTTCTTGTTCCCTGCTGTTCCTTTCTTTCTTGAAGATTGCATCAGTCATACCCATGTGTTGTGGTTTTTTTTTCCTGGGTATCAAATACCACTTAGGCAGGTGTTACTTAGCTTCTACAACATCTGCCAGTCATTTTTTTGTTGTTGTTAGTTTATGTAACCTGCAGATGGTTGTGTTTGCCTGTTTCTGTAGTGCTCTACCAACTCCCATGCTTGTTCCCTGGGTGCTGCTGTGCGCTTGCATGCAGGCACCGTCAATTTATCAAACTCAAATCATTTAGTAACAGTTACTTCTTGCAATAAACAAAAGCAGCTGCACTCTTAGCTATCCTTATCTGCATGAATGCATAGATTGTAAAGGGCTGTTCTGACAAACAAGACAAAAGTTTAGAATTTCAAACTGGAATTTAGGGCATCTAAGTCAGAATGACTAGACGCTGATGTTTAGAAACAATATAATAATGCAGAGAATGAATTAGTTACCATAGTAACTTCTTTGTTTTAATAATTTGGTGGGGCAATGAATAGAAGGAGCTCAGAAAGAAGTAGTAGGAATCTTAATTACATGTTGTGCAACGTGAGTGGCTTTGTTCATTAATATTGAAATTAATTTGATTTTATAACATTGAAGAATGAGTAAGTTTTACTTTGGAAGGGCAAGAAGAATGATTTACAGGTTTGGGGTTTTTTTTATTCTTATTCCCCACCCCCACCACCCCCCTGGGAAGAATATAATTACATTTTACATTTGATTATGGCAACGCAGATTATCGATTTCTTAACAATAAAACATGCTCAATATGTTGCATTGTAAGCGTGACTTCAATCTACGTGCTGAGATTTGTTGCCTGGCAGTTGTTGGCAGCCTAGCAACATGCTTCAGTCCAGATCTGCAAAAGGATATAGACACCCAAAGTTGGCAGATATGGGTAAGGTGGGTGTCTCAATACTTCAAAACCCACTGAAAATCATCAGCACCTTGAAATCCATTTGTACTTTATGGATGAAATTTAAGTGCCCTCCACACTTTAAGATCATTTTTCTCTCCTTGAAGGTTTGAGCAGTTTAGTGTGCATTTCGTGCTTAAGACAAGGCAGGATCCTCAGAGTTGGTTCATTTGTTGGCAGATGCACAGCAAGCAGCCCTTCTGTGGTCACATACAGCACACATCAGCTGGACCCCATTTTACAGAAAGATGTAGCAGGCACAATGGTGCTTTATTCCAGAAATTCATGTGCAGTGCCTCCTGTCCCAGCATCTCTCCTAAGGCAACAGTTGGCTGGGTCCGAGATGCCTGTGTGCTGATGAGTCAGTACGTGCCTGGGGACCAGCTGGTGCCATGCAAGGGATCACTGCTGATGTCCTACCATGGCCTTTCACAAAGTGAGGCCTCTAATTTGAGTCTGTCTTCTCATCTGGATGCCTTTTGTTTTTTCTCTTTCGTGAAACTTGTGGGAACTTAATTCTCTTTGAGACTACTGGCAGCTTTTGGTTGAAATTTGCTAGGGAGGTAAAGATTTAATTAAGGAGGGCCCAGTGGGTAGATGGACAGACAATTATGTAAGACTGGTTTCCTTTGAAAAATATGTCTATAAGATGGTCTGATATTACGTACAGAAACAAGAAGTGACACCTGGTCATTCCTTGGCCAAGGAAGTGCCTTCCATCACCAGACTCAAATCATATTCCCTCCCTAGAACAGGGAGTCTTAAAGTTGTGTCTGCAAAGTGGCACTGCTTTTAACAGTGGCTCCTCAGTAGGTAAGAGTGCCTGCCTGGGAACAGGGAAGCTTTGTGTTCTAGATCATCATCAACCCAAACATGAGTATTTTTCTGAAGGGAGGTTCGTTACCCTTTCTGTGTGGTTTGCTGCTATGTTCCAGGTAATGCCAGATCAATTAATTGCACCAGAAAGAAAAGGGATAACTGAGCTCAGTAATGAGTCTTCTAACTCGGGAAGGGGATCTAAACTTTTCTTCCCCGTTTCTATTACTTTTGTGTATATAATTTTGCGGGTGGAGATTTAAAACTGTGGACTGTTCCTTTTCTCCAAGGTGAGGCTCCCTATCACTGGGCTATTATTGTCACTGCCTCCTCCCCTCTAGTCTCGTAAGAAACTTGCTCTGATAAAGTATTTCTAAAACCAGCACATCCTACCTCCAGACCCACATTTTATTCATTCTTTCCTTATCTCTTAGCTGTATCTTAATAAAATTAAATTGTGAAGGATTTGAAAAAGACACTGGCTTGGTTTGAACTTTTTTTGGGTCCTAATCCTTCACTGGAATTCTGAAATGCTTGTTAATATAATCTTAATGTTTATAAAATCCTTTCCTGTTTAATTCTTGAGTGTCAGTCTGTGATACTTCCCAAAATGTCAGACGATTAGATGAGTTTTGCTCCTTGTCCAAGATGTTGATACATGAAAGTAAAAGGGAGTTCATAGGACGTTTTCAGCTTTGGAATGAAGAATTTTTTTTGCCAGTTGCTTCCTTTTATCTACATTGACCATAAATCAGCGGTTATTTTATAGGTTCCTTGTGATTACAGTAATCAACAAATGCATGGTTGCATCCTGGAACAGCTGGTGAAAGAAACTTTAGAGCAACTCCTCAAAGGCCTTGCTATGCCAAGGTAACAGCACTAGTGCATCTGGTGGTAAAGAAAGCAAAGTGTGGTCTTTCAGTCAACTTTGGTCTTTAGCTGCCTTTTTATCTCCAATTCTTTGTTGTCTTTTCTTTGTTTTTCTGATTCTCATTTCTAATAAGGAATTTAAATAATTTCTAAAACAGTCTTTGTGGTATATTAAATTTTCTTGGTGATATGCAAGTGGGCTTTCACTGGAAATCAATTAGCATTAAAAGTTAATTTTTTAATTTAATGTTCAATTGTATTTCATTTGCTCTGATTTTTATTGCGTTGGTCCTGGATGGAAGCACCTGAAAATACATTCCTAAAATCATATTTTTCCACATACGTGAAAAAAAATTTAACTTTTTCCTGAGTGGTCAATTATAGTCATTTTACATGAAGAAGACTTGTAGCTTTTTGCAAGCAGGGGTATTGAAATGTTTTAGCTGGGAAAACACCGAGTAGTATTTTTGACACAACCGTCTCTACTGACACTGGCTTATGTCTCCAAAAACCAGCAAGTCTGGAGATTGTTCCCTCTCTTGTTCTGTCTGTGCATGATTAACTGGAGGAAACTCATGCTGCAGCATGTATTTCAGTCTCTACTTCTGAGTTCCACGTGGAAAGCACTCCTGCCTCGAAGTTGTGGATTCCTCATTACAAAAGAAATACCAATGGGGTTTCCATGTCAGCTCCACTGGTTCTGCCAAAGGCTTGTCAGATACAAGCTGTGGTATTCCCTGAGTCATGAAGTGCTTCAGAAGCATGACTGACTTGTATTTTCTTGACATGATGTGATCATCTAACTGGAAATTATATTTGCTAAACAAAGATTGTTAGATTGTTCCAGATCTAAGCCTTATATTGCATGCAATTCTAAAAGCTCTCTTTAAATGATTTAAAGTTTATCCTTGTTGATAAAACTTGATGGAAGAATTTTCAGGCAGGAAAATGGAGTTCAAAGAATAAGTACTTTCCTTAGTCTCATTCTATACGAGTGTGCTGGTTTTGGCTAAGGTAGAGGTACTTTTCTTTATAGTAGCTGGTATGGGTTACATTTTGAATTAGTCCTGAAAACAGTGTTGGTAATACAGGGATGTTTTTGCTACTGCTCAGCAGTGCTTAGAGTCAAAGCCTTTTCTGCTCTTCACCCCACCAGCAAGTAAACTGGGGGTGCACAAGATATTGGGAGGGGACACAGCTGGGACAGCTGACCTCAGCTGACCAAAGGGGTATTCCAGACCATATGGCACCAAGCTCAGCATAGAAAGCTGGGGGAAGAAGGAAGGAAAGGGGGATATTGGGAGCGATGGTGTTTGTTTTCCCAAATAGCCGGTACATGTGATGGAGCCTGGCTGTCCTGGAGATGGGTGAACCACCTGCCTGCTGATGGGAAGTGGTGAATGAATTCCCTGTGTTGCTTTGCTTGCACATGTGGCTTTTGCTTCACCTATTAAACTGTTTTTATCTCCACCCATGAGTTTTCTCACTTTTACCCTTCAGATTCTTTTCCCCATTGCACTGAGGTGGAGTCAATGAGCGGCTGTAGGAGGCTTAGTTGCTGTCTGGGGTTAAACCATGACAACAAGTCATTTATGAATGCTTGATTTAACAGGAAAAATTTGTACTAATAATGGCAATAATTGAGCCCAGTTAGCACAGACAATAGAATACTATTATATTCGGGAGTACTTATTTCCAATAACTTTGTAATTCCTTTAAAGTATATGTGAATATACTTACATTTTCAATTGATCTATGTCGTGTAACCAAATATTTTGTACTCAAAATTGCAATATTTTACTTAAATGTTTGTTTAAACATCTAGTTACGGTATTCCTGTATACTTCCTCCTTAATCTTGGACTTGCTATGACCTCTGATTTGCTTCGAGTTTGTTTCTATTAAGTTTTTTTTTTGTCCCTTTGCTTGTGCAGTTTTCTGGCCTGGATACAGTTTGTACCTGTTTTTCCTTCATGCCTGAGTACTGCAGAGCTTGTTGTTTTATCAAAGCTGGCACTCTGGTCCCTGGAATTCATCTCCTGTTAACAACACTTTTGTAGGTCAGAACTGCCATGAAGTACAGAAATTAAAGATTTATCAGTGTCCCTTTATAGGAATGTAATGATATATTTTCTGTTAAAAATCTTGTTTACTTTAATTTGGTCCTATAATTAAACTACACTTACATCCTGCATGATAGGAGGTTGATTTCTTAGTAGCAGTTAATTTAAAAGCCTGCTGGAGACTTCCCCTTTCCTTCTGTAGTATGAGGGGGATTTTTGTGTGTCTTTTTAGAAGTTTTCAAATGTAATTGAAGCATGGGACAAATCCTGACTTATGTTGCCAGGTTTACAGATGCCACCATTTTAATAAAACTTAAATTGTCTTTTAAGTAAACACTTTACAAAATAGCAGAAACAGAGTTTTAATGATTTGTAGGAAGCCCATAAATTAATATTTAATTTAGCGGAGGTGCTTGACTATATGAAAGGTTAAACTGATCTAAAACAAATTACCTTGAAAAACCTGCTAAAAATTCAGATTTTAGCTAAATGTATTGCAAACTGGAAACTTCCAGAGAAGTAATTTTATGCAGACGTTCCTTGGCTGTGAAGGACAGAGCAGGGGGAGGGAGGGAAAGCTAGAATTAGAAAGAAAAGCAAGTTCAAGCTCTCATCTTATCCTTGACATTACTAGTATAATCTGTATTGTAGATTGTCAGTAAGTCCTAGCTATTTTGCTTAGCCATCCAAAACCAGATGACATTGTTCTCCCTATTGATATGTGCATAATATTTTTGGTGTTTTCTATTAATGATGCTTTTCCCTTTTTATTAATTGATTTTAATTATATTATGTTCTTCTCATGTCATTAAAGGGTTATGGAGTGAGACAATAAAAACTTATTTGGTATAAAAATACAAGATTCAAGTAGGGAGTTAATAAAAAAATAAATCAATATTCATCTATTGAGAGAAATGCTGACATTATTGTCAGTATTTTGTCTTTTATGGCACCTAAAAGCAGGACTTTGAGCCAGGTACTTTCAAGCACAGGTTTAGTGTTCAGCTGCACCTGCTCCATTGTCAGCTATGACTTGTGTTGACCTTAATTTTGTTTTTAAATATGCTGTCTGCAAATAGTAAAGTATTAACAAATATTTTTGTTATATACTTATCTCAAATCAGAGGCACTAATCTAGTTTTATTTTAGTTGCAGAAGGGTTGTTTGGTCTCTACAGAAGGTAGCAGTAAGCTAGAGCTTTCTCATTCTAGGTTTATTGAGGAATAATATTGATCATATGATGTTATCAGCATAGCTGCTACAAAGACAAAAATATATCTAGATTTGAGATGTCAGCAGTTAGTAAGGTTATTCTGAGATACAATCACCTTTTGAAGACGTTCCATTAATGCTTAAGATTAGCGTTTTTTTTTTTTAAATGGCAGAAAATTTGACAGTAGCATTTAGTGTATGCTGGATGGCATCTTTTCAGAACTTAGAACTTAGTTTCTGTGAAGCTTAGGTCTAATCCTCAGTTTTGGTGTGGGTTTTTATTTTTGGGTTTTTTTCTGTTGTGTTTTTTTGTTGTTGTTTTTGTTGTTGTTGTTTTGGGTTTTTTTCAAATGATGTGGAAATAGGTCTCTTCTGAAAGCCGATTGAAAATCAAGTAGAAGAAAATTAAAGATTGCACGATAAGCCAGGGTGTCATTCACTGAATTCAGTATTAGTCAATTCAGAAGTGATAATGGAAAAATGCATTTATTTAGATTTCCAGAAGTTTTAATGAAACAACTGTACCTACACCATGGTGTCTACAAAATACTGTAAATGTTTTGTCTGGCAGCTGAGCATAAGCATGACTGGCTGTCAGCTAACTCAGGTAATGAGGATACTCTAAATCTCCTTTCAGTTATTTTCTCTCACCGTTTTACTTTCTAGCTCTCATTTTTGTGGTTTTTTTTTTACTGTGTTTCCAAATAAGGAAAAACATACTAAACTCATGTTTTGGGGACATAGCAATGCCCATGATATTTTAATTAAATCACAAATTGCTGACAGGATATTGATTATTGATCCTGTAGCTAGAGCCTAAATTGAAACTGTTGGTGTGTCTGTGCTACCAGCCAAGTGAGGGGAAGCAAGGCTTAAAAAAGGTTTTTTTACTTTGAAGATGAGAACTCAGAATCAAGTTATGTACTCAGGGTTTTTAGGTTTGCGGATTTGGTTTTTAGATTGCCTACTTCAGGTATCCAAGCCATGTGTGGCAAAGATCAAGGTGGGTGGTGAAGACTAATGTAGTGAAAGTAGGTGCCTTTAGGGAGCAGTTCAGGACTTTCCTCGAGTGTCTTATGTTCTCCATGGACTGTATGTGAATCCAACTGGAAGCTGGGGTAGGAAGCAATAATGTTTCTCATTGGGAAAGTCTTGATGAGCTATGCTTGAAAAAAAGAACCTGACTCAGCATTGCACTCTACACTACTGATAGTCAGAACATTGAGTCCCTTTCTGGGAATAAACAAGAATATTTTGACCTACTTTAATGAAAGTGTAGCAGTTAAAATATTCTTCTCAGCCCTAGGTTAGAAAGCAGAGCTCTTACTTCCTGTAAATGTGTCCAAAATCCCTGGCCTGTTACCTTTGCAAATCTGTTTCTGTTCTCAATGCGGTAACCAGTGGGCATCGAGTGAAACTGCTGTGTGTAGGTGTAGGAAGAATTTCTTCACGCATCAGGTGAGCTGTGAAAGCCTGTACTGCAGGATATCACAGGCTACTGAAGTTTGATGGAGGTTGAAGAAGGGAGTAGATATATTTGTGGGGAAAAAAAAAATTCACTGGGATTGCTGAAACACTTCTGATTCACACGCTTTCTGAATTGCAAATTGCTGGTGGCAGAGAAAGGTTCTGGAGATTAATTTACTAGCCTTGGCCTTTCTTACTATTCTTTTTCTCACTGTTCTTTTTCTGAATCTAGCAGCAGGAAAAAAAACACTATTGAGCAAAATGGACCTTTGAGAACATTACGTTTGCACCCGTGGTTGTGAAGGCTTCTGTTTTCCTTGCTCAGACTTAGTAGAACTTTTGAGGGTCCTTCTATTCATTGAGATTTCCAGCCTCGTTAGTCTCATTATTAGAGTCAAAAATTGAAGTAACATTGCCCACTTGCAATGCATCAGTGCAGTAACCCAGCATATCAATGTCTAGGACCTCGGGTACATGCTGCTGAGCATTTCTAGTACTTTTCCATTAGGCCTGTCAGTGCAATAAAATACAATGCTCTTCACGACTTCAGATACATGTTTTGTAGGTGTTATAAGAAATATTAATTTTAGAGACCACATTTAAGTTTCCTCTAACTCAGAATGACCGAAGCGTTTAAAGAAAGAGAAGCAGGATACCTGAAAATGAAGAAAAAGTAGCCCTCTGAGTGTTAGGTACCTGCAGTAACGTATAATATGTAGATGATGTGTGTAAGAAATCTATGATCAGATCTCTAGAAGTGCTGTGGTGTGTGATTAAAGATACAGGAGATCAGAGCAAGGCTTAACTAGCTGTGCTTAGAGTCCTTGTGGAAGTAATTCTCTGCTGTAGTTGTTTCCTTACCTGTGAAATGATGATAATACTTTAACTGTCTGAGGCTTAGTTCATTAATCGTTTTACAGCAAGGTGAAAAGCCTATTTATAGTTACAAAAAACGAGCAAACAAGTAAAGACTAATGCTACTTAGTATTTAATAATTTGCCTATCCAAGTAACTGTCGCTTTTAAGGAATAATTGAAACATATTTACAGAGAAAATTTGAAAGCAAGTAACAGCATTATCAAGCTAAAAAGCTATCGCACATTATTATATACTTCATGATTCAGCAGTCGAGCTGGTTTTGTGCATGTAAATGATTTTTACTTAATGGATTATTGCAGCACTTGTGAGCAAGCAGCGCAGGACTCTCCGAAGGGCATACCTTGAGGACACTGCAGCAGCAATATTTTGCTGTGTCACTAGATTTTATCATGCGTAAAGGACAGATTCTTTTATACTGGAGAGTTTTCAAATGGAAGCCACTGTTACGTTTCTGACTGATTTCATACATACTAGCAATCTACAGTAATTTTAAAAGTTCTTAAAAACAAATTGCTTCTGCTATTACAGGTTTTCTGTTCTTTAAATCAAGTGTCTTAAGTATAACAGCAGTTATATAAACTACATCAAAAAATGAGGAAACTTATGACTGCTTCTTACAAGAATTTTTATGAGTGATATCTTTTATTTCTTCTTTTGAAACAGGAGTAATAAAAATAAAAGTGGATTTTAGTTTACTGTTACAGTGCTCTATGGTTGTCAAGTGCTATTACTAAACAAATAGTAAAAATACTCCGTTGATTTTACTGGCTTTGGTAGTACAGTTACAAGAACCACTTTACTACTCCAAGATTTCTAACATGTTTGAGAGTTAGTACATAGAAGTAATTTCTCAGGTTTGGATTGCATCCAGTGCTTCGTGCAAGTGATGTTTCTAACAGCCAGAGATTTGGCTACTAGATAAGGGAGGTATGGTTTCATTAGGATGATATTTATCTCTGGGAAAAAAAATAAAATTACAATGTAATTGCCAGTAAATTGCATTGAACCCTAAAATAGGGACTGTGATGCAAATATTTACAGGCCTCTACAAATAAAGAGCGTGATGTGTCACTTCTAGAACAGTTTATTGGTCTCAGAAGTGGTCTCAGTTTCAACTCTGTGTCTGTGCCAAGCATTCTTTGTATCCCTAAATGTGTAAAATCTGCATGGTGGGTCTATAGGCTGCACAATACAGTATTGTGTTAACTTGCTTTTTTTTTTTTTTTTAAGAACGACATCTTTCTACTGCACTGATAAAGTTGAGAGAAGAATAGGGAAATAATCTGGTAAACTTGTGGCATTTCTGATTGAACCTTTAATGTCAGTCCAAGAAGTAATAGAGCTACAGTGAGATGTGAAGACATGTAAAATAAAGCTGGTGTAACTGTTGCCTTTGGCCTTCCCCCAAACATCGAGGTGATAAAAGTAGACTTTTTGTTGAACTTAAGAAATCAAAACACACATGCCTGCTTACAAGAACCTCATCTCCAGCTAAAGGGTAACAAACTGGTATACTGAAATGTGATTTCCCAAGTTGTTGAAATGTCATAGTAATACAGAAATTTGGGTTTTGACAAGATGCTGTTTGATATCTGTATTACCATTTTCACTACTGTTGATAGCAGTTGATCATGCTCCTGGCAATTTCAGTGAGGAGACACTAGTTTAGCAACTGTGGGGTTGAAAATACCTTTTGACTCTGATCTGCAGAAGGTGGTTTGACAAATTTTGTGGGGATTTGCTGTATGAATTTTCTGGTTTGAATTTAGAATGTTGTGGCTGATTTTAGCAGTGATGTGATGAACCACAGTTAAACTAGCTTGCTAATGAATGGAAGAAAGGTAGTCCACCAAGTGATTAGGATTTTACTTGAGATGATGGGATCTGAAAGTTTCTATCATTTCCACTCAAATATAAAGGGAACTTGTAGCTTCAGTAAGGTACCTTGTTTAGGCTCTTTAGGTGGTAGGAAGGATTTGAGCCTAAGAAGGGCTCAGATCAACTTCTTTGGATCTGAAGGTTAGATGAGAAAGTGTTTTTTCTTGGAAGCTACCCTGTTGGCTCTTACTGTATTTTCACAATAGAGGTAAATCAACAGATTCCTTCATTGGGAGTGCATTAAGGAGCCTGAATGTGTCTCAGGCTCTTGACTGTGCTGTATTTTTAATGTTGAGAACATTACTTTCTGTAGCTCTAAATGCAACAGTCCTTAATAGCAGTATGTGTCCTTACTTTTCAAAGGTGGAGGGTGAGGAAAAATACATTGTATGTTTATGTCTACACTTAGCTTTTGCAGTCATGTAGATCGTTGTCCCCACTGCAAACACTTTTTCAAGATTTGGTGTTAAGAGGTTGTTAATTTAAAGCCTTGTGTGTTGTGATGATAGTGCCTAAAATTATTCTGTACTTTAATTTTCATTTGAATCTCTTGTCTCTTGTGGTTGATAATTGCATGTTTCACCTATAGTTTATTACCCTTGCTTTCCTAAATACTAAAATGTTTCCAATTCTGAAATACTTTCCCCATGTAGTTAACATATAGCTATTCTTGGGTGTTCTGCCTCCCCCCATTCCTTTCAAAATAAGTCCTATATCAGATATTTTTGTTTCCCTTGAAGCTGGATATTTTAGTGGCCTTTCTCCTTCCTTATATCAGAATCCATTTTCTTCACCTCAACTGGTTTTACCAACATCCTGATTACTTATTCTCCTTCATGCACTAAAGTAACATTGAATTATGTGTTGCATCAGTTTTCTTGACAAATAAAAGGAATAACATTTCTCATGTACTGAATGAGGAAGTTAGTGCAGTTAAAACATTGTAAAGACATGCCATCTGCAAAGAAAGGATGACATCTATTTTCTTTAAGAAAGTAAAAAAAAATGCATGCACTATCAGGGCACTTGTATATAAAAAAAAAGCATCCCAAGTATAATTCTCCTTTTCAGGTAGATCAGTTATAAAACTGACACTAAATTATGGGTACAAAAAAAACTTGTGTATTTGAGGGTATATGTGGACAAATGTAGAGGAACGCTTCTCTAAAGCTTCAGCCTCTACTGAGGTCCTTTTCTCAGGGACTTGCCTGACCAGATTCCAGGGCTGCATGCTTCCTGGTCATTATTTCTTCTCTGAGTGATATTTTATATATATTTTCATTGAAGTATATCAATGAGGCAGAATAACTGCCCTGAGTAAGCACTTTGGATTCCATCTCCAAACTCTGCTTTAATCAATATCGTTTTCAGTGATAGAGTGCTCTGTAGAGTCTCCTTTTCTTGTCTAACCTCAGCCAGGAAATACAACAGATGGGTTTCACCGTGCTTTTTTGGCAAGGAGTAGCATGAAAATAGAAATAAACCTTATTACATATGTGCTTCTCTGCATGATGCTTGTAATGTGCAATAAATATCACTAAAAAAGTGCAAACTTATTGCCAGTTAACCATTAATCAGAGGAAAAAAGAAGTTTCATAGCGTGAGCTTGAGAGCAAACGCATCTTAACCTTTACATTAAAAACTGGTAGTAGGGTGGTTTGTTTTCCTGTATGTCACCATGCTCTTGCACAGAGACAGAATATCTCAATGGACTGTCATGACATGAAAGAAGGTGCAGTTATGCGTTTTTTCCAGTAACAGCAAATCCACTGTTGTGTGAGCAAGATTACAAATATGCAATATATAACAGACTAAAGGAACTAATACAATTAGAAGATAAAATTGCCCATCTGTAATTTTGTTGTTTTCAACAAAACCTATTTTTTGTGTATTTCCAGTTAGCATTTTAAATAATCTGAAACCTGCCAATAGATATAAATCAGACAGGCCTGTTAGATACTCAGTGTATTAAAAAAAAACCTGTAACATGTTTTCTGAGCTTCAAATAAGAAAATATTTGGCATTTGAGGTGGCAGAAGTTGCTAAATCTGTAGAACACTTCCAGCTGCAATGGAGGTGATACAAGTTGCCTATATTGGGTGGGAGTCCTGGGTACGTCGGTATCTCTGCTGTGTATCCTGTCACACTGGAGGTGCAAGGGGAGGAAGTTTCTATGGTTCAGCTGCCCCATAGGGTTTGCGGAGGTCATAGAGAGGTATGTGTGTTTATCCAGTACTAACAGCAAAATTTTGAGTAACAACTGATTCAGCCTATTGTGCAGCTCAGTTCTTAGGTAGTTTCTATATGTTAGTATACCAAGCGGTTTGTTTATTTTTAAAATCATATCAACTAAGATAAATGAAAGTCTTAAAATACCTTTAAATTTGGAGATTAATGGGGGCTCATCTTCCTTGGATGAGGATAGATTTCTGGGCTCCCTGTGCGATGCTGTATTCTGGAGGATAATGTGCTGCAGTTCTGCTCAGAACTGGACAGCACATCTGTTTTCCTAACAGCAATTTCTTCTTTACTTCTGAAGAGGCTTCTTCAAATCTTTTCTTCAAGGAGACTCTAGTCTCAGTGCCACCTGGAGTATGTAATGAAATTCAATAATTGTCACTGCTTCCTTTTGTATATGGGAGGTTATATGGATTCTGATGATCTTGGTCATTCTTTATTCCTCAGTGGCTGATACAACTTTCTCTGACCCACCATGAACTCATCAGCCATGTCAACTCTGCCCTAAAACAAACCAACATGGTATCTTTAGGTAACTGGATGCTTGTTCTCTAGTTTGAAGGAAAAAATGATGGCAACAGTTTATCCCGTTCAATGCTTTCATCATTTCACTGATGTCAGTAATGTGCTTTTACTAACATGAGTGAAGAAAACAATCAAGATTCAACTGATTCATGGAATCAAGTGATTAATAGAATTCAAGAGCAAATGAACCTTATAGTTCTTCTGGTGAGTTCTACTTAATAGCAGATTTTATATTCATATGCAACACTTTCCATTATATAATTTTGATACTAGTTGGTTGACTAATATAAAAAGAAATACATCTGTTCAAATCCAGAGACAATCAATAAACCTTCTGAGAAGCGTAAGAAAACAGAACAAAAAAATGTTTTCCAGACATGTAGTACTTCACATCCTGCAGTAACTCTGGTTTCTGGTTTCTTGGGTGTCAGAAACCTTAGAGCATTTGAGACTAAGTTGCCTTCCAGGAGGACATGTTTAGTTACACTCTCACCATCATTTCTCTTCACGCTTGAGGTGCTGGATTGCTTACAGACACACATTTCTGTTCTTGCTCCAGGAGAGAGACCAGTAATCTCTGTTTACTACTTCTTTTCTGATGCAGCGGTATCATTGTGTGGTTTTGTGTAAGGAATGGGTAACGTGTGTCTGTTTCTGCTCTTCAGCTTTAGTAAGAGCAGAAAATTTCGGCTAAAGAAGTATTTTTTTAAATTTAATTTTATGTTTTTAAATCTTTTTTTTTTACTGTTGACAGTCCCTTAGAAAACAATTGTTTTGTCATGGCTAGATCACAATGAGCCGTAACAAATTGGTTTACATATTTTATTGAGACCATAGATGTTATGTTGCACACAGGCTCTTGTATTCTTATTCTCTCTTATGACACACATTTATTATACAGAATATGCTTTGACTTACACTAGGTGGTCCTGAACTCTTTAGTTACTGGGGAGATTAGAAGGAAGTGCTACAAATAGTTTTGCAAGGTCAGTTTTTGTAATCTTACGGGTTCTTTGCTTAACTCCTTATAGCCAGTAGCTCTGGGCAGGAGCTCTGCTGCTGGGCTCTGCCTGCTGTGGATCCTGGTGCTTGCTCATCCTGTAGATCCTCTGAAGTTGAATGTCAGTTTTGCCACTTAAAGAAGTTGTCATAAATATTTTTATCCTTCTACTTTTATATTTTAAAGTAGAGGGATAAAAATATTTATGACAACTTATAGTTGTTGTTATTATTAATATTTTATAAATAATATTTATGACAGCTTAAATAATTTTTTTTCTTACTGTTAAGTTGTTTATCCCTTGCTGAAGCACCAGATGCGTGAGTGTGTGTAGATCCTTTTCATCCCAAATAAAGTGATTCCATATATTAATTCCCCTGTTCAGCTGTACTAAACAAATTTCTAAGGGGCTATCTCCATTGTAACAATACTTATTAATTAAAAAAAAAATTACAAATAAGAGTATTAAACTTCAAATCTTTTAATGTTTCATTCCTATTGCCTCATACTATTTCTTTTTCTTGTTGTTTTCCCATGCCTTTTGGCCGACTCTTCAAATATAGAAAATCTACTCTTCTGTATCCTTCTAAAATCCCATTTCTGTAAAATGTTATATGCTCTAGTGAGCCATTTAATATAGATCTCTCTTGCTTTTGTTTACTGATGCTGTAAATTTAAGATATTTTACTCTTCTTCCTCCCAAAAGCCCAGTGGACTAGAAGGACAGTTTGGTCTTTTCAAATATAGTGACTTTTAAAGAACAAGTTTACCACTCTGGTGATGGGATTTTCTCCCAGGGGTAGGGGGGTGGGGGTGTGGGAAGCGTCAGATCCAAAATATATTGTTCTCAGCAAATGGAATAACCAAAAAATTTAAAAATGAGAACTTGATTAAAAATTGTTTGAGGAAAATGAGTGGGATAGTTTAACTTCTGACATTTCAAAGTGTGTCTTGATTTTGATTTATCTGATGTTATATAATCAAATGACATGTCATTATAATGATATTTCTTGTCTGAAATATTGTGATATGACAATTATTTTCTCTCATTGCACCTTTTTAAAAATAAGACTTAAGACTTCTCTTTCTAGACACAATTCAGAAATTTAGGCACAATAATAATAATATTTCATAACAGAAATAACAGTCCATTTTTGTATATTAATGGTATCCTGTAACCACTGACATCAATGCTGCTATTGCTTATGGACATTTGAAGTATTTATAGTAGGAAGTGTATTAGTGCTGGATTTAAGAGAAGGGATAAGACTGAATTTTCTATGAAAGTACTGTGAATGTCAGCCTTGGAAGGCTTCTCTACTGTACAGTGGTCTGCAAAGATTTTTCTGCATAAAATGCAGTAATTTCAATGAAGATTAATTTTTATTCTTGCATGTTCATCCTGCTGCTTGTCATTGATCAATCTTCTACCTTTTTAATTTTGTGCATGTTCTATTGTTACATCTGATTTATTTTTTTAATGGCTCCTGCTTTCTTGTTCTAACATATTGGACACTTAATATGATTAAATCTGTGTCTGTGTGTGGCATTTAAGTTATGTACCCCATGAAGTTTTGTGTGGAGGCTGAGTTGAGTGACATGAACCCCCTCATGGGACTAAAATACTTAGTCTAGGTTCTTCACTGATGCAAAACAAAAATACTTCCTAGTGTTACCCAGAAAATTCTGTGTCCCCCAGATAGGAGGTGCTGCAAAATGACAAAATACTGCTGAGCATATTTGTTTGCTTTGTTACTTTGGCTTCAAGTGTTCGGGTTATTGAAAGGATAAGGATGTTTGCTTAGTTTTTGTAGGGAATTTCTAGTTTAAACAAAATGAAACTAGTTACTTCTTGAATGGCTGTTGCTTTTTAATCCTTTTTAAGTTTGTGCATTCCAAGGACAGAAATATCATGTTAAACTACTCCCTTTTTAAAAAAAAAATAAATTTATTTTATTATTATTTTT
>WUAM01000383.1:9570834-9602917 GCA_024336885.1 Actenoides hombroni
CCGGGGGTGTGGGGTGCGGAGCGGAGCGGGGTGTCCAGCCTCTGCCGGCCGGGGCACCCCTCGGGTCCTGTCTGCGGGAGGGCTTGGGGGGCAGGGGCTCTTTGTGCGTGGGCGAAGGGCTGGCTGGGTGTGCGCGTCCCTTTCCGGGGGTGAGGGGCGAGAGGGCCGGCGTTCGGCAGAAGTTTGCCCAGGCACCGCCACCGGGACGGGCTTAAAATGCGAGATGCCACCGGCACGGCTCGAGTCCGTGGTTTTACTGAGAATTGCCGTGGTTCCCAGCGCTGCCTGGTAGAGCCGTGCTCGGGGTTTAACGCTGGGGGAGAGCGGGGAGGTCCAAAGGTGCCGTGCAGCTGCTGCCTGTGCTGCTGCTGCTGCGCAGGTTTGGGTGGCGATGGGCTGAAATTCACTTTCTGAACGCGGAGTTTGCGCTGCGGGTGCCTCTAGTTTTAAAATTGAGGTTTGCGTGTGGTGAATGGCTCCAAGTCCGTCAGGATCGGCCCGGGCTCTCGTCAGATCCCTGCTGAAAATCCTGGATCCATCCCATAAGTTACTTCTGGGCGTTTGCTAAATACTAAATTACTGTTTCCCCTTCGGTCCGAGTTTATAGTTGAGTGGAAATGGACGTGATTATGTGTTATCTGAACGTGTTTTAGTTTAAAATATGAATCTAGACATCCTCCATTTTTATTTTGTCTTGTAAATTTGTTACATGGTTGAAGGACAAATTTGCCTCTATTAGATATGCTAAAAAATAATACAATGATTTACAATATGATAAATGTAACCTCTCTAATCCCATCTCTTTTCCATGAGGCGTTTTGCAGTCAACTGTATTTATTGCATCTATTCTCTATTATTTCATCTCATATTAAAACCCCATCTAGCTTTTTAGCTTCCGGGTTTCCTAATGGTTTTCACGACAAAAGTGACTTCTGATTGAGATATGTCTTAAGACAGAAAAATCTTCTGACAGGTTTTGCAACTTTTCAGCGTGGCATTTTCTCCGAGTAACGTTGCAGTTAGGACTGGGCTGCGTGCTTTCGGTGCCCTCTTCTAGTTAGCTAGAAATGTAAATGTATGGTGTAGCATCCCCAGCTGGAGGTGGTACTTGAAATTGTAATATATTTGCACCATCATTTCTGTGCTGGAAGCGAACAGTGGAAATTTTAGATGCAAATACCTGATGTGAGCAGGTTAAAAAATCAGTGTGTGAATGTTTCTTTTGAATAAAATCGCTGCTGAACCTTTAAGGTGCCTTCTATAGAAATTTGGGTTAAAATCAGTGGTGCTGTCAGTGGAATCTTGCACCTCAGTTTGCTCGTGATGCTGTTAACCCCTTGTTGTGCGTGCGTCTTAGGGGCAGAAGGATGCTTGTGAGTCCAGGTCTAATGCTAGGCCTGAAAACTTGAGGATTTTTGTTGTTAGTCTGAAGCTGTAGGAAGCAGTAAAGGATTTTCTGGGGAGTGACAAAGTATTTCAGTCTGGCCCCACTAAGCTTGAGCAGCCTCTGGGACATGAGAGGACATGGGGGAGCTGTGCTGCTGCAGGTTCCCGGGGCCTCACCTCTTGCCCATGCACCCATGGGTGCTCTGGCAGCCTGACTGCCCAGAGGGACCGTGCCAGGGTGATGGCCCTTTGTGTGAAAACCAGTGGGGAAGGGAAACAGCACCTGTTGCAGCACCAGTGATTTGTCAGCTCCTGGGAAAAGCCTGCGTGCCTGTGGTTTTATCATTACGTCCCCAAATCACTTAGACGACCTGAAATGACTGATATCCAGGGAGTTTAAATTGAATTTAACAGCCTGTTATATTCAGATGATTGTCAGTACACGAGCGTATGAGAAATGCAGATAGCTACAAAGTATTTCTTTTAATATGAAATAAGTACTTTTTATTTGCAGAAGCTCTAGGTACCGTTAAAATGAAGCCAGCTACAGTTCAGTGACTGCTGTTTAAAAGTAGAACTAGCCATGTGTACATTTTGTTACCTTTTGATTTCATTACGTAAGGGCATGCATGATTTCCATCTTTTATATAAACTTTCCAGAGTGCGCTGAGAAAGCAGACAAAATAATGCCTATGCCTAGCTGATACCTACTGAGACTTCTTTAGCTGGAAAAGCAAATTGTGATTTCTAATAGGGTGTAAATAAACTGCAGCCTGGCTGGCAGGCGTTGCCTGCGTGTGGTTGTAACAGAAATATGAAAGATGACGTGAGTGCTGCAGAACGGAATGATGCCTCCTGCTTGTTTTCTCACCCAGACAGGTGAGAGAGAGCAGATGAAGTCTTTTCTTTCCCTTTCCCACAGTACCAGATCGTTTCTCTGGTGCCGTGTACAGATCCTGTGGCCCCACGGAGCTGCAGGAAGCCTCGTTTCTTGCTCTTGCGCTTACATTAGTAAATGTTAGTAAGTGTAGACTATTACATAAAGGAGATGCTTCGTCTGAAGAAGAAATGTTTTCTGAGTATAGATGCATAAACTCTAATAAATATTTTTTTCTAAATAACCAAACATTAAAAAAAACCCTCCAACAAACAACATCAGTGTAGAAAAAGCAAAACTGAAATTAGTTGTTTTTTTCTTTCTTTCTTTCTTTTTTTTTTTTCCTAATTATACGAGTTGGATAACAATTTAGGCTCCAGTATATGTTAGAAGATTCATATGGATACAATGAATCTGCTATACATAGATTACTGAAGGATCAGCATCAGTAAATGCATAAATCGTAAAGTTATTTAAAAATAGTCACTGAATTATGTTTTACCTACTAATGTGTCTGAATCAGAGGATCTGAGTTTTAGCAGGCATCGTTTAGTTGTTTTGTTGCTGGGTTTTCTTTTTTTCCTTTATCATGACCTTGTTGGGTGGAGAGAAAATATTTCCTTGGTAAAGTGTGAGGGATTATTGACTCTTTAAGGTGATGGTTTCTGTCTAATAGCGATGCAACTTATAGTAGCACTTTTCCCTGATAGCAGCAATGTTTATTTCAGAAGTATCATTTTCATATTTAAACACATGCAGTGTTAGATTGGAAAACTTTTAATGACAATTGCATGGCATGTTTGTTTTTAAATGATCGTGTTGAATGGCAGCAAAAAAATTAATTTGTAGTTTTTAAAGATCTGTGATTTTTATATCTGTTATTTAATAGAGCTGTAATGTTATCTCTGAGCGCAGCCAGTTCAATATAAAGTGCAACGTGTAACATTTTCTGGGGGTAGAGTTGCTCTGAGTGGAGAAATAATTTAAGCGGTACAAGGGTTTTTATAGCTCTCTTGTCACAATTAACTGTGTTTATGAAATATGAATTTACACAACATCTGCCTTTCGGGGCCGGCAGTCCCATCGGAGCCCGCTGGCTTTGCAAACCAGCAGCATCCTGTCTAAACCATCATGGCGGGGGGAACAGACAACCGGGGCGGTGAACTGGTTCACTTGATGCATGTTGTTGGGAAACCTGGAGGAAATGCAGATGGTTTGAAGTACAAAACTTCTTTCAGTTTCATTTTAGGAGGGTGACTTGCTCAGGTGCAGCAAGGTCCCTTACCTGTAACTGGCTCATTCTGTTCTTGCTCCCTGCGGTCTTCCCTCACCTCCCTAATTCCTGAGCTCATGCGTAGGTAAGAAGGGTGGCACGTGTGGCATGAAGGCTCCAAGGAGACCTTATAGCAGCCTTCCAGTACCTGAAGGGCACCTACAAGAAAGCTGGAGAGAGACTGTTTACAAGGGCATGTAGCAGTGGGATGAGGGACAGTGGTTTTAAAGTAGAGAAGGGTAGATTTAGATTGGACATTAGGAAAAAGTTCTTTACTATGAGGTTGGTGGAACACTGGAACAGGTTGATGAGGCAGGTGGTGGAGGCCCCATCCCTGGAGACATTCAGGGTCAGGCTTGATGGGGCTCTCAGCAACCTGATCTAAGTTGCAGATGTCCATGCTCACTGCAAGGGGCTTGGACTAGATGACCTTTAAAGCTCCCTTCCAACCCAAACCATTCCATGATTTTCTGCCAGTGTGGTGGGATTTGGGATCTGGGACACACCATTACAATTTATTTTGGAGAGAACGGCATTCTTATTTCCTGGATTGACTTGCAGTGAGATGGATGAATCCAGCTAGAACTTGCAGGATATGGGATTCATCATCAAAGCAATGCGTTGTCTCCTGAAGACCCTCTTCCTCTACGTGCCTATTAGTGGCCACCCCCTTGACAAAGGTGAGGACTTCAGGTAGAAGGGAAGAGCTGGTGTTTATATAGTTTTACATACTAAATTTGTCTTGTCATGGACCAGTGTGTCTTCTATTGTTTTATCTTCCTCCAGCACTTGGTGTTCTGCCTCTTACTCCTCCTGGTAAAGCTCAGAGATGGTCATTAATGTCGAACTGGTAAAGTTTTTGTAAGCATCACAGTAAGGGCAAGTTTCCAGGAGGATAAAGTAGCCTGAGAGATATTGATGCTCCTCTGTGGGAAGGGATGGCTTGGGGGGAAAGGTTAGGAGGTGCTTTAGGAAAGACACAGTTTCCTGTCATGACCCAACTTGGGGCAAAAGTGGCTTTTCATACTAGTGAAAAATGGGCACAACGGTGAGAAACTGAAAAAACTTAAAAATAATTCTGTACCGCTTCTCCTGCTTTTCACGCATCACTTATCTTGACTGGTAGATGTTTCAGATCTTGGCACTGTCCATCAGGGCAGAAAGTGTATAATGTGTAAGGTCTCAACCTAGCTGGCGTGTTGGGATATGCGACATTCAGCGCACGCAGATTGTTCTGAAACATGGACAGCAAGTGCTGTTGGCACAAAATCCTGCAAATTTTGAGGTACGCTATTAAGAGATGAGTACTAAAACTAGAGGTTTTACAACTTGAAAAGTGTGGTGTGATGTTTTGGCTGGGCTGTGGAAATGATCTAAACACTCAGTGCTTTATTTTGTCATTGTTATTCACGGCAAAATAATTGACGCCGTTCGTAGAGCAAACCGCGTTGTCGTGAAGAACAGCAGCAGACCCTGCTGTGTGTTACCTTTACATCCCAGTTTTAGAAGATGAAGTAAATATACTGCCAAATGCTGTATCTTGGGGAAACCATCCGGTAAAACCTCCTTGTTCTTGTACAAATATTTAGTCCAGCCTTCTACTGCAGCCTTCTGAGGCTTTACTGCCAATTGTTCTCTTGCTGGTAGTTGCAAATTATTATGACTGCCAGGTCAGGGTGAAAAATTATGTGCAACAGGTAGTTGTTACAGTGGAGATCAATCACATTATCGTAGAGCTAGTTTAATCAGGTGAAGAAAAGAGTCCAAACTAGTTAATTATGTCTTCTTTGGGCTATCCTTCTATAAAATGGGAAAAATCATCATCATAAAAGGTGCTTTAGGACTTATAAAATATTTCTGAAGCACTTAGGAGTCATAGTTAAAAAATATAATTGCCTAGTAAATTGTCTACTTAATAAAATGTAAAAAAAAAAAAAAGTAAGTCTAGAGTGTATTAGGCTTCGTAATCACTTAAATAGATGCATGTAGTTTATTTACCTACTCAGCAAGAACTAACAACCACTGAAAGCAAATAGTTCTTTAGGAGAACTATATTTGCAAAATGAAATTGTTTAAATCAAGGTTTCCAGTTCACTAGTTTAAATTACTTTTACATTTATGATTTAGGCTTTGATTTAAATCGTACTTTGTACTGTTAATGTTCAAAATTTATCATCAACACTGAAGCTGTGAACACAAAAGACATTCTTGGCAGGACTTGTGGAGTGTAATGTCAGTATATTTCTCTGGAATACTAAAAATTTATGAAACAAAACCTTCCTCTCAGCACTTACAATATTTGATATCTAGGGAAGAAAAACCCAAGCCAAACCAAAACAAGCTACAAAGGATTGTATTTTAGCCAAGACACTAATGGGTGGCCGTTCCACTGGCCTTAATGTAGGAATGAAAGGGCTGCGTTAGAGGTACTGCCAGCACGTGGCTTTGTGCTCATCGATCTTTTTAGAATAAGGGGAGTATTTATAAACATTTTCTTGAATAAATAACATCATCAGATATAAAAGGACTGCTAATGTTTGCCATTGCTTTTGTTGATTAGGAGTAGTACCAAGGAGGAGACTTGTTCTGCATTACCAGCAGAAATGCTGTGGAGTCGGAAGGACTTCCTACAGCTTTTTATTCATTTATTGTTCTGCCTGGCAATTAAATAAACAAAACCTCTTTAGTTTGTCTTCACACGTGACAGATTAGCATTTGTTTTTCTCTCTGGTTAAAAAAACCCCACCCAACCAACAAGCTGAGATTTTCTTCAGTCAGGAAGGAAGTTTAGACCAAAGTTTCTAGAATTTGTGACTTCTATTGCTGTGTTACTGCAGCTGGGGATGTGGAGGGGAAGGTGTGTGCCTCGGATGGAAGTGGTGTGTAGCCTTGCAAGCTGTGTGAAGCTGCAGCTCCTCAAACTAGCTCTGCTTCCCAGCAGTTTTACTCTGATCCCACCACGGCCGCCTGCGTGGTCCCAGGAGTGGGGGAGCTGTAGGTGATGCCCAGGCAAGCTTACTGGGAACAGGGTGCACTTACCCTTTCTGCTTCATCTCTTTTGGGTGGTGAATGGGGGTGGACTGCTTGCTCTTTTCACAGGACTCATGTATGCTCCGGGATTTCCCAAAATTAAATGCCTGTGAAATTCAGAGCAGAGGAAATAGCTCTGGGCAGGGACTTTCTGTCCCTTCACTTGCCTTCGGGGAAGGCTGCAGACAGGGATCTGGGATTATCATTAAGAAATGGTGATTTCAGCTTTAAGTTGTGATATGCATTTGTATCTTGAAGGAACAAATACTTTGCATGTGTAGGTACTGTAACTAGTTACATGAAAATTAAAAACCTGCCATTAAATTACTCAGTTTTAAAAAAAAAAAAAAGAGAGAAAAATAGTCTAGTAGGCTACCGCCATTTGATGTATGGATACCTGTGCTAGATTTTTTAAATTCTTAGTATTTTGAAATAGTGTAATGTTTCTGAATTGTTGAATTGCTGTTTGAATGTTCCATATTTTAATTGTAGTTTTGTATTCATATTTTCCTTCTTACTGAGACTATCTTTAAACAGGATAACATCTGAGTTGTTACATCGGTACTGCACTTTGAAAACCAAGATCAATTATCATGTTTCCTGTGCTCTCCAAAAATAAATTAAAGAAAAAATCCATTATTTGCTGAATTGTTCAGCAATGTTGTTTGGTTCATTTTGTGTGTACCCACTTCAGTGACCAGAATGTCAGTGGAGGCTTTGTTTAAATGTTTTTTTCTTTATATATATATTTTTTTAATTCCCCCACTCCCACCCACACATACACCTGTTCATCTAAGTCTTTTGGGCCAGACATTGGTTTATTTGGTTGAGCTTTATGATTTCCCCACCCCCTCTTCATTCAGTTAACTGCTTGTTGTCAGGAGTTCTGGCACATCCCCTTGTTTCCTGTAGGCTGCCCATGGAAAAAAGGCTTGTTTCCAATGGCAAAGAGTTAATCTGGCTGGGAGTTGGATTAACTGTTGCAGTAGCTCATGATAAACATCTGTTGCAATACTCTCAGATGAGAACATTGCTTTCAGAAGTATTTACTGCACATTTTGAACCCGTGCACTTTTCCTTGTGGTTTTATTTTTTGTCCTCTCCAGTTACTAAATTCTTTCAAAAGGACATAAATCCGAAAAGCCTATCTCAGAGACTGTGTTTATTTTACGATACAGAGAAGGAAATGTGATTACCGAGTTATTGTTCGTGTGCTAGAGCCTCCGAAACCTTTCTGAGGGGAGTGCAGCAGCCCATGCCTGCCTCAGTAAAAACCAACAGCGGGTGCTGGCTCCTGGGTGTGCTGTCTGTGGGCGCTCTGCTCTGCTGCACGTGCCAGCGGGCAGTGGAGGCCTCTGCCTCTCTTCATCCTGCTTTGGGTTTGGCGAGAGAAGGCTGGTGGGCAAGAGTGGGGTTCTCCTTGAACCTGGAAGCCGAGGGTGGGTATATGGTTCAAAGGTTTGGACTTGGACTTTGCCCTTGAGGAAACTTTCTGCTATCTCCTTGGAATCTTTTTTTTTTGTTTTTCTTTATATATATTCTTTTAAGAAAGTTTTTTAACTTCTTTTAAAAAAGCTTTTAAATTCTCAGTTTAGTGCATCAGATAAAGACAGTTTCCCCTGCAGCTGGCCTTTCAAGTGAGGTCCTTCTGCAGCCACTTCTTGCTGTAGCTGAGGATCAGGAGCAAGCAAGCAAAGCAAACTTTGGGAGGTTTTCCCAAAACATCAACAACCTTCTCCCCGACCCCACCCAAACCACAAAACCTAACCATTCTCAGTGTCCCTGGGAAAATGAGACTGGAAAACAACATGGAATGTCTTAAACGGTGGCTATTTCCTGACAGATCATTTTTCTTTCTTATGCTAATAAGGATGATGCTCCTCATGAAATCATGTTCAAAGCCTTTTCACCTGCATTTCTCAGTGGGTGAAAAAGACTTTGTGCTGAATTTCCTACACTTAAGGTTATCAAAGAAAAGACCCAAGTACTTTACCTATGTGCTGATCATCACCAGAATTAACTTTCTTTGCATCATCTAACAAACTCAGACAATGAAATGAGGGGCTACCAAATGACATAGCTACTTGTAGCAAAATGCAAGAGTTTGTAATTTTACTTCTTGCTGATTTTTCTTAGGTCTGGTGAAAACACTTCTCGTAGCAATAAATCTGTATACAGAACAGCCACTCCAATTCAGGTCAAGCGTGTCTAATTCAATATCCTGTCTCTAATGGTGATCAGCGGCAGGTATCTTGGGAAGGGCATAGGAACGGTGATAAAGTGATAAAATCTAAGGTGAAATTTCTTAGTCTGCCAGTTTTATGGTGGTACCAGGATTTTCAGAATCTGCTTCCTAACCATAATGCTGAAATGACAGATGTGCGGTACTTAACAGCCTTGGCTTTCTCTTAAAGACCATGATAGTGATAGGAGGATAAAAGAGGAAAAAACTCTGAAAAGTAATGGATAGTTCATAAAATAGAAATAATGGGGTACCTTGGGGAAAAGAAAAAAAAAAGGGGCTATAATTACCACAGAGTATAAAGAAACGTCAGGAAAAGGTTGGTACGTTGCCCAAAAGGTGAGGACCTCCCACACCAGAGCTCTGCTGGGTTTTCAGCCATCACCTGTGTCACATCATTTGGGCATGGGGAAGAGCAGGACATAACCAGGACATGGAGAAATAGTTGTCCTGAGCCTCGTTCAAGGCAAGAAAGATAGCAGAGGGCAGAAGAATGAAGAGTGAGAGAAGAAAAAGATGGGGAAGGGGAACAGGAGGGATAGGAATGTCAAAGAAACCAAAGAAACCTGTAGAAGCTCTGGATTATTCTCTGTACATATCTGTCCATTCAAATTAGTGAATTAAGAAGTATTGCCCGTGCAGGGATTATCTTCTGCAGGTTTGCACTAAATCCCTTGTAGCATTGCTGTAATTTTCCCAGGTTTCAAGACATCCAGTTTTTATTTTTAGTGCAGCTCTGGGTTCTGTTTTATGGCAAACCTGTTCCAGCTTGCTGCAGTCATTACTACTGAGGCCATCTAACTAGCAACCTGAAAATATTTAAAGCGATGTAAATAATAATAAATAATTTTGTCTTTGTTTGGATTAAAAGGTACACCTAGGGTGGACTTGTTCGTGGGCCCGGTTTTTTAATGCTGTAGAGCAAAAACCATGATGAGCCTTACATTGCTGGCATACAGATGTAATGGTGAGGTACTTTAAATAACAGACATGAAGGCGTCGTGACTGGGATGTTGTCACTCTAGCATTCGTGTCTTAAAAGTAGATTTTTCAGGGAGCTTTTACAGAGTTGTATGGAAAACTGTTATTGACTGTCTAAAGTGAATTCAAGAATAATACCGATGAGGAGGTGTTAGAGTGGATGAGGAGGTGTTACAGCGATCTGCTCACCAAAATAAGTCCTATTGCAAGCCAGTATCAAACTTGAGAAACGCAGCTTTTATTGTGTTTGTCAAGGTGAATAGAAGATGGTGCATCTGAGTACGAAAGGCCAAAAACCATCTTGAATTTAAGCACAGCATATATAATCCTATGAGCAGAGGCCTTTTGTACAACCAGAAAAAAAGGGGGTGCTTTTGGGCGACCTTACAGAAAGAAGAGCTTCATCTGTGGGTGAAGAGCAGGGAATGGAAATCTTTCAGCTTGTAGACAAGGCAGGTGCAGGATCAAAACAATAGGGTCTGGTCATTATGAAATTGAAATTTTGATTTATACATAGACATTTTGTAAATTAGTAGCGTTGATAGTATTATATATACCTAACATTTAGAACAAAGTTTTGTGTAATTAAAGGGAAAAAATTCAGAAACAGCCTTGCAGTATAGGAATGTGAGGGACTAAGAAATGCTGTGCATTTCAGGATCGAGATTCAGTTACCTCTTTAAGAGGATTATAGGAAACTGATGCATTCTCAGTTCCCCAGAAGGCTTTTCCCAGGCTGGCACCCTCAAATTCAGGGAGCCTGGAATCTGGGGCTGGTTTTCTCAAATATATGCCGTGCAAGTTGCTTCGATTTACACCCTGTTGTTACTGTGGCAGCGATGGGCAGGAGGAGTACAGGAGTGAATCGTGCTCGCACTTTCTGCTGAAGAAGTTTACCTTTTCCCATGGTTATCTGTGCTCCTGGAGAACCCATGTCCATGTCCTGGTAGTAAATGAAATGAAATGCAACTCCCACAGTTTCTACTCTCAGTAGGAAAACAGGAGCTCTAACAAGGTGCATATAAATTGTATTTTTTTTTTTTTTAAATACAGCTATCTCACATATCCTTGTTACTCTTACTATGTGGCTTTTTTTATTACAAGTTTTATAAAGCTAAACTAAGCAGTCAATATTTTGCTTCCCTGTCTTCCCCATCACAACAATGTTTCTTTTGTTTTTTGAAAGATATCATCTGACCACCTTAGAATAAACAAATGTTCTCCAGCTTCAGTCTTGATGCGTTTTAAATCACACTGTGGAATTTTTTATGGATGGTTTTGTATTTTCTCTTCTGATAGATATCTCTGCATTTGCCTATCAGCTTTCTAAACATCCCAGTGATTTCACTGTCATGGCCAGATAATGGATGTGCTGTGTCTCTATGTTACATATTTAACATAAAAGAGAATTTAGCCTTGATTTTCAACCCTCACTTAAAAAATTTTACTTTTCCTGTATCCTCATAGATCGGTTTACAGTAACTTTTTACACTCAGACTTTTATTACCGTCTATAATTTTGTTGTGGTTTCTTTAGTAAACAGAAATAGTCTTACACTTCTGTTTCTTAAGTGCCTCTCATAGTTGTGCTGAGCTGTTAATGGGTCTGTTAGTATTGTTGAAGTATTAACAGAATAATAATAATAGCTGTGTTGTAATAGTATTGAGTCTAAAAAAGCATTCTCATAGAATATTAATGAGAGCCTGTTTAGATGTATGAATTATTGTTCTTAGGAAAGAAAATTAAACTGCGGAAAAAAAAAAAAAGCATTCTGGAGGAACATAATAAAAATCAATAAGCCTTCGATTTGGTCTTTAACTCCATTGCTCCTCCTCTTCTAACCCTATTTATGGTTCCTGCAGGTATCACCCAAATCTGCCCACACCATGTGCGCTCCAGTACCTGGGCGTAACGGGGGGCTGGGAGCTGGATGCCTGTACTAATAATGTATTTTCTTGTTCCGTTTATCTTGAGCTTTAAATTACTTTAACCTTATTTAGTCTTAAAAAACTGTGACTATAGAGCTAATATTTTATGCAGCATTGAGAGGAACTGGAAGCGCTTTTCATTGCTATGCAAAATGCAGCTGGGGCATGGTGCAGAATTAACAACACGGAGCTATGCTGGTGGAAAATGTGAGCAGTAGTTTATTTTCATTTCTGTCATTAAATGTATTATTACCATCTATTTATTTTTTTCTTTCCTCCCTCCTGCAGTGCAGAAAAGGGCAATTACTAAAAGGTAGGAATTGTACAACTGCTGGAAGCGACCTTAAATCGGTGACCTTCGCTTGACCTCCGCAACCACTGGTGTGAGCCGTGGTATTTTTTTTCAGAGCTAAGTTTGTACCTCCGTGATCCTTTTTCTTTCATCAAATCATACTCAACTTTTATACCTGGTTGCTGACTTGCAAGCAAAATACAAATATAGGAATAATAATAATAAAAAAAAATAAATTAGCTCTTGTAAATGTAAAGACAGTCCGTCAGTCCATAATAAACCCACAAAACTGTTTCTTGGGACTTACTTGAGCATTAAAGCTTTGCAATTTATGTAGAGTAATATAATGTTCTGAATGGTTTTGGTGGCAGTTATTTTTCAATAAGCAAATGAGCTGCTGTTGCAGTGCGTGGCTTTCTGTGGACCCATTGATCTGAAATGAGAAACACAGAGCAAACATCATGTTCGTCGTTCTTTTTGAGAGACTTCAGAGAGGCTTCAGTTTGTATTTCAAAACAAGTAATTTCTGTTCCAGTCTCATGTACTTGTCATCCTTTATTCTCCCCTGTCTGACATCAGTTTCTGTCTTGTCCATTTAAAACTGAAACTTGAAAAAGTGCAGTTTTAGACTTTATATTATTCTTCTACCCCGGAGCTGTTTTTAGTGTCTTTATTGCAAGTAGACAGATGGTGATATTTGGTTTCCTGTCAGTTTTAATGAATATAGATAGGAGTGATAAGAACATTTGCTTCGTTTAGCAAACTTCCTTTTCTAGCTTTTAATTAATGAAGTGCTCACTGTTGTGCCGCTGCTTTTGTATGTGCTACAGTTAAATCTTATATACAATCCGACTTGTACTTTCGGATAAGGAAAAAGAGGATGAAAATAACTTACTCTCAACTTTGAAGTTTACTTACACAGACGTTGAATGCCGCAGACAGCACAAATGCTTGTACGAGCCACCGTAGCAGCAGCCTTTCTTTCTTTGTATTTTGGTAATATTTTCTTTTTATAAAAAGAATCCAAAGGAAATGGCCAGCGTTTGGTGTTGCAGTTAACCTTGGGTGAGGTTGCTTAGGAGCAATTTGTTTCTCATGCAGCTCCTTAAATAGAATAAGGTCCACAGCAAAAATTTGATAGAAGAGAAAACCTTGGCTTTTCAAGCTTTTTTTTTTTTTCTTTTCTTCTTCTTTTGCTGCATTTTGTCCTGCATTGGAGGGAACTGGAACATGAATCCTAAGATTGATTTTCTTTTCAGATAGTGTGATTTCTGTGTTAGCTTAGCACAGACATTATTTTAGATTCTTGTAAACTATTTTAGAGTCTGTTGTTCTTAAGATCTTTCTTGAATGTTTAACACTAAGAATTTTTTTCCTTTCTTTTTATGTATATTGTGATTTTAATACGGATTCAGTATCGGTGCTTGTAGCCCAAGTTGTTTAACTAGTTTCTGGACTTGTCATAAAAGTTGGAATTGTTTTAATGATAAAAGTAACCGTATGTGTGTGTATACAGATATTGTGAGGGCAAAACCTGAATATTGCCTGTATTTATAAAATCTCTGCTTTAGCTCTGTAGCTCTAATAGGTTAAGGTTTTAGGAGATACAGAGGAGTGATTTGAGTTGAAGGTCAAGAAAGTGGTCATTGGAAAGATTATTTACTTAAGCATCTGATTGTTAATTCTGAAAAAACTGATTTTAAACTTCATTGTATCTTACTGTCCCTGTTTCTTGAGTTAAAAAATGGCCCTGATTTTGTACTTTTTTGAGGACTTTTGTTTTGTTGTGACCTTATAAGGGTAGGATTTGGTTCCCTGATGGCAAATCTGTGTAGGAAAAAAGTTGGTTTATTTTAGAAAGCTGTTTTAAAATACTCCAACAAGCCTGTCAGGAGGCAGAAATAGTTACTTGATGTTATTTCTTGTGTCTTTCTTAAAATGTCACTATGCGCAAACCTTGTTCTTTTTTATTGTGGTGAAAGTTTCCTACAATTTAAATGAGTTAAAAACAAACAGAAAAAGTTTTCACTGATGCATTTGGTTGGTGAAGACAAATAATCAGGTACTTGTGCTATGTTTATTATATGAATGATATTACTTCTGCAAATGAACAGTGACTGAGGTTTTGAAGACATCCTTCCTTCCCAAAGGTCCCAAGTAAGAAAAAAATAAAAATCACAAAAGGATGCCCCAAGAATGGTTTCTGTGTAAATAAATATTCACTTCCTGTATTTGTATACAATGTTGGTAGCTTAACAGTTCTCATTCCCATGTTGTTTTTGCAAGGGTGATGAGGAAAGAGTTGACATTTTAGAGAGGAACAAGGATCTCTGTTGGCAGCTCTAGCATGGTGCCTACTGCTTGGGCACCTGGAAAATGGCTCTTGTGCTGCAGGAACAAAACGCGTGTTTCACATCTCGGGCATGGTTGTGTACCCTGTTTTTATTGTAAGCATCCTTTCTTCTGAACCAGAAGTTAGCCTTGCTCCAGACAATAGTGCAGGATACTGAGGTCGGTTTTAATCTATATTATTATCCTTACAAAAATCAGTGTAAACAAAAAGTGCATCGTGGCGCCTCTGAATTTGTAGACAAGAACATTTCAGTGTTGTTAGTTACAGTGTTAAGATCGTGCTTTTGTTTATTTATAAATATATATTTATATTTCCTTGTCATCCTTCACCACGTCTCTTCCCTCTTATAATAAAAGAATGTTTTTGGATAGATCTGAACTGGTTTGCACTGCTGTATACATACGTATTTGTGTATCTTATATGAAAACCGCACTTGAATTAATGTGAAAAATAAGTAGATTTGAGTCAGACTGAATAAAGCCTTTTCCCTCTGGAAAGAGACCATACTCTCTATCTGTGGAGTTTATTTTTTCTTTAGCATTTGCTTCTTATTCTACAAATAATTGTAGTTGCATGTTTCTCCTTTCTCAATATATGCCAAAATCTCCAGCAGTTCTTACTCTCTCATGTCTCCTTCAGTCATGAGCCAGAAGGAAAAAGAAAGTCATCTCTGGAAAAGAAAACCCACAGGGCTCCATTCCCTTCCCACGCCCCATCATATTCTCTCCACATTTTTGAAGATGTGAAGCAATGTAGAACAACGTTCTTCATCGTTCCTTTTTCCTAACCTGATTCCTCTTCTTGCAGAGAGAAACAAAAAGAAGATACAGAAGAGAAGTTGAAGAAGGAAGGAAAGAAAGAGGAAAAAATAGTGGAGAAAATCAGAACAGAGCTGTATTTCCTAGGAGGAGTTATCCAGGAAGCAAAATTTTCAGCTTCCCTCCTCTTTTTTTTTTTTTCTGTTTTTAGCCCATCCCAGTTACTGCTATTTCAAGATAAGGCAAAGGGGCATAATTAGTAGTGATTTCACAGTTCCTGTGGGTATGGGAGAGCATAGTCAGGGGGTGGGTTCAAGAAAACGTTGGCATTCTCTCAGTGGGAAGCTCTCAGCTGAGTCCCGGGTTGCCATCCCCAGCTGTCTTGTGTCACAGGACTTTGGGCCATGCCAGCCAGGTAGGAGCTGGACTGAAGTGGGAATAGAGCAGATGGTGGAACGTAGCACATCGAGGCTTACTGAATTTGGGACGGGACAGCGTGTATTTGGGGGAGCAGTTGGGGAAAGGAAGGATCAACCTTTTGAATGGGATTTTGGGGAAGCAACCAATAAAGTACCCTGACTAGGGACATTACAAAATAGGACCTTTTTTTTTTTTTTTTTTAATGTCAAAGATTCTGCGGTTATCAGTAAGGAGAATTTGTTCTGGCCCACACATGCCTCCAGTTTTTGTTATCCTGCAGTGCTTCATTTCCTCTGGTTGGTGATCACGGAGCATCCACGAGGCTTGTGTGGGATGTGCTGCATGTTCCGAGGACAGCAATCCATGCATTTCTGCTGAGAGATTAACTTAATTTTAACATCTGAAGACAAGGATAAGGACATAATGCCCACAGCTACTTGGAGTTTGTGTCTGCTGCTGCTGAGGAACTTTGTTATTATTAATATTAGGTATATTATCTATTGTTAGGTAGATCTATGTAAGAAAAAAATGTGAGCTATAAACCATATAGTGATGTTACTGTTATAGAAGATGGAAGGACACGGTACCTGCATCCTGCACATCAGCTTTCTGCAGAGTTTACATTTCATTTCTTTCACCCTTCTTTTCCTGATGGAGCAAGGTTACTATGAAACAGCTGTACTGCGTCGTGGTCAGGGCTAGTGTTGTGGTTTTGGATGCTCCTAAAGTCCCAGTGGTTCTTTCCATGTCCTGGTCCATCATCTTCTCTTGAGCAGGTGGAGCCCATTGGATTAACATTCCCAGCAGCCTCTGTGCTTGGATTATATACCCCCACCATCACCTGCTTGTGTTGCCACCAAAGCCTTTTTGTGTTTTTTTTTTTTCCGTCTGGAGAACATACTGCAAGAAAAGCTTTGATCTTGTTGGAAAGGAAACACCTGAACGTTCTGTGATTCTGTCTGATTCTGTGAACAGGAGTTTTTTACATCCCTCTGGCACATTCAACTTGGCCACCTTGGAATCCATTTGGTCTATGGGAGCAGCATGCTGTGATTGCTGTGGTGGAGGCTCATAGAGATTTACTTCATCCAGCTGGGACCTTTCAGGGACAGCTGTTTGGAGACCACCAAACTGTATCCCTTGCTGGAGACAAATTGTCTCTGGGTGTGGACATTGCACTCATGGAGGACACCCAGTGTATGGGATGGCCGTTTCCTGATGCAGAGTGGGAGTTTGGCACCTTGGAAAGACACTGATTTGTTATTTTTTCTTTGCCTCCAAGAAAAGAGTAAATTAATGTTTTTAGGTCTGTAAATCTGCTTCTGGGTGCTAATGTATCACAAAGTGGCTGGCTACTCATATCTTTTGTATTCAGCTGTTGAATGCAGAGGATCAAGTAGAAGAGTTTGAGAAGTTGGGGGCTCTTTTTAGATCAATTCTGTCTTTTAGATTTTAGGATGTATTGGTAAACCCCATCCTGCCATTTCTCTATATAGGTCCAATTTTATGGTATTGAACTTTTCTCCTTTTCATGGAAAATAAAAAGATGATTGACTCTGTGGCTGTACCCCTGTTATGATATATTTTGGTTAAATAACATGGGCTCATTATTCACGTGATTTGAAATATTTTGAAATTACTAGTAAAAAAAACCTAACCAAAACAACTTTCTGAAGAATTTTGAAGGCAAATTTTCTCAAAGCAGTAGCTCTGTCATCAGCAGGTCTGTTCTGAGTGTAGGTGCTTGCACAGGGACACATTTAATTCTCTGAGAGATAGAACAACTGGTGCTTTATGAAAGACCTTCTCGATTGCTACTGAAGGCCTGTACAGTCCATTCTTTCCAATACAACATCCTGAAAAAAAGGGCTTTAGAAAAGTTAGTTATTTATCAAAGGCAAACCTGGGAACCTTTTAATTTTTTTAAATTATGGTATCAGTTCAAAGGAGATAAAGTGGAACCGAGGGATGCTTTGCAGTTTCTCTCTGGTTTATACAAAACATTTGTACATCTGTAATTTTTTTCCATATGTTGAAAGTGCCATATGGAAAGGTCACTCTGTATTTCAGCTTGCAGATGAAGTAAGGCAGTAGTAGGAAATCACTCTAAAGCAAATGGTTTTTCAGCTAAATAACGTCCCTAGAAGTGCATTTGTCATTTGGTGGACATTTATGCTGTTGACTAATAATAATGATTTGTGATATTATAACAAAGAGACATTGGTGTGGGATTTTTTTGTTAAGGGAAAAAAGATTGCATACTTAGGAGTAATGCTGTCTATAAAAGCCAAAAAGCTTGAAGGCGAATACCGCAAATGGTATTGTGTGTTCTTAGTAGATAGAAAATGGAAGTGAGCAATTTTAATTGCATCTTTTACACGCAGCGGGGGGGAAAAAAAGTCTTGAGTTGTGCCTAGTTTGATAAAAACCAGTTAAATGCAGGAGCTTGGAGAGGTGATGAAAAGAACAAGGGAAGAAGAAAATAGCTGAGTGTGGTATTTGGCAAAGGCTTGACAAGGGGAACGTGGTTTTCATCAGGACCGCTGGGAAAACATATTAGATAACTTAAAGGTTTTAAGAAAGATTCGTGTTCCTCCTTAGCTTTGTGTTTTGTTTTGGGTTGGGTGGTGTTTTGGAGTTGGTTGGTTGGTTTGGTTTTTTGTTTGTTGGTTTTGGGGTTGGTTTGTTTGTTAGTGGGATTTTTGTTTTGTTTCCATTTTATTTTTGTTGTTGTTTTGTGGTAGGGTTTTTGTGTGTGTGTGGTTTTTTTTTTTCTCCAAGGTATAAGTAGTGCAACTTAGATCGAGCCTAAAAGAGCTGGGAAGAGTGAGAGACAAATTGCTGATGCTGCTCCTCTGTGAAGCAATGGCCTGATAGCATTATCTGCTAAAATGAAGAATTGGAGTCTGCTGAAGTCTCAGGGGAGGATGGAGAATGAAGCGATAGTTCTGCTGTGTTCTTATTGAGTGCATGTTCTGTACCTCTGCAAAATTTAAAATTAGTTTTATCTTGGAGAAACACAGAGTTCAAGCTGTCAGCATAAAGATGATGGAGTTTGCTGAGATCAAGGAACAGGATGAGCAGGGGCAAAGCAGGACGTCAACATCTGAAGCTCAGTGGATGTTGGAGGTGGGCTCATTTCTAGGAAGGGAGGGATGTCAAAAATAAAATAGAAATCAGAAGGGGTAGCCTTGGGAAGGTCAAGGCTTAAAACCAGAAGTGGTTAATAGTGTGAAAGAACACAAGAAGTTTAAGGAGGATGAGACTGTTATAGACACTTTTGGTTGAGGAGGAGTTTAGCACTCACTAGCATTTTGCCAAGCAAAGGTGGTAGAAACTGAAAAATAGGGCTGGAAATCAAAGTCTGTTTTTCCTTAAAAAGGCTTTTTCCTGTATGCTTTTAGATCTCTAATGGATTCTTGGTCTGAGAATGATTGTGGTTATTTCCCCCCCCTCCCTCCCCCTTCATTCAGGCTGAAAATAGAACTTTATGTAACAATAAAAGAGATGGAAGTTTGTTTCTTCAAGGAGATGTTTAATGCTAAGACATAAGACAGTGTTCTGGTTTTGTTTCTATACCATTCCCCCGACAAGGCAAAGTCACATGAGATCCATCGTTAAATCAGGAGGACAGAAAGGTTTTCTGAGCAGAGTCAGTACTTTGACTTAGAAAGGGCTTGTGCAATTCCACTCTGTATTTTTCCTCGTGCAATCCACTTGTCACAGTGTGTTGTTCCCATTATGAGCCAATGCTTCTGGAAATCATGTCACTTTTAATATTTAAAATTTGCTTTTTTTTAATCACAGGATTTTCAAATTGAGTACATCTGCTCCCTGTAGTTTCAAAGCAGAGAAAGAGACTTCCTAGGGCATGTTATAGCCTTTATATTTCTATAACAAACACCTGCAACTTGGTGATAGACAGCAAATGATTCATTTTATCAGGAAAATGCCACTTTTCTAAGTGGTTGTCAGGGCGCATCTAAAGCAAATACATAAAGATTAAAAGCAGTTGTCTTATGTAAATGTTCAGCAGGACTGGGGGAAGCAGGTACTGCTTCAACAGTCAAGAAACTTTAGATGAGTTGCAGTAAATATCTTGCCATATATATCTTGCAGAGTGCTGTGGGCTTGTAAATTGTGTGGCCGGTTGCCAGGAATTACCTGAACATCATGTTGTTTTATATAGGGATTTGGATACCAATAAAGGAAATTTTTGCCTGGTTTCCATGGCTTAAAGAAGTGTTGCGTAACTGCAATGTGGGTTTTTTTTTTTTCAAGCAAGCCAGGTTGCTAAAGGGGGAATATTAGTTAAAGCTCCTAGCGATTTGAGACATTGTGGAAATGCTTTGGAAAGTTGCTGCAGTTTATCAGTAATCTATTTTGGTGAATAAAGCGTGGGGGTTGCTTTATTCTTTCCTCGTGAGTCAGGAAACCCCCTACAAGAGGCTGGGGAATAGCAACTGTATTTTAAATCTTATCAGTTGTTGCCTTTTAATTCATTTCTGTGCCTTTCTAGTTAAAAATTGGTTTTCTATAAATTTCTGTTACATACATTTCTGTTAGATAAATATATTAATATATGCAAATCGGGTCAAGATAACAAATACTCTTGGAATTGTCCATTCTTCATCCCAAGATGCATTCGCTGATAAGCTGTAGACAAATAATTTTTCAGACATCTATTAGAAATATTTTTATGAACCTTTTCCCCTCGGTTTTGGTGCTTTTCCAGAAATAAGTCGTTTATTCATAATTTATTGTGCTTATCTGTCATTGTCACAAAAGAGTTGTGACAGAAGGTTCCTCTTAATATGAAAGGCTTTTGAGCTGGTGGTGGCAGGAGTCTCCCGCTGCTGGTCCATCAGGTTGCAGGAAGGGACTGAGGCACTGGATTCCCACCCGCTCACGGTGGGAAAAATCTGACAGGAGCCTTTGAACTGAGGCCGTGGAGCACTTTCTTGGATGTAAATCCAGTCTTCGGAAATTACTGTTTAAATTTGGAAACTCCAGGCGACTTCCTTCCCACCTGCCCAGTGCTAACCCTTCGCGTTCATCCGTTAGCTTCAGCATTGCTGGTCTCCCAGACCTGTAGAAAATGGGAATTTTGATTTTCATTTTAACTCTTTGTAGCCCATGCAAGAGAGAAGAAAAACTGATGTAGGCTTTCGGGCTCTCCATGGTACAATTATGCCTTTCAGAAATACACAGCTCGAGACAAGTACCATTAAGTCGATACGCATTTTCCTTTCTTAATTTTGTCACTGGTTTCTTGTTTGGGGGATAAGGATGTCGAGCCCTGTAGAGGAATCCAAGGGTTTTTTTCCCAGCTCCTTGTTTCATTTATTGTGTTTTCAAACCTATTTTTGTTTTGATCCATCTAGATCACTTGATGGTCTGTCAGCAATTTGTCACCTTCTTCATTCTCTCTAAGCTGAGCACTTCCTGGGTGCCTCAAGGAAGTTTCATCCCCACCCACTCTTGATAAAACCTACTGTGCTAATAAGGCACTAATGGATGCTGTTTTATTTAAGCACTGCAAATAGCTTCACATCTCTTCAATGTTTTGATACTATCTGTTAACAAACCTTGACCCAAACTTGGATTTGGTCTTACAGTTACTTACAGTGTTGCAAATCTTTCTGTCACTGGTGGTACTACAGCTTCACAGCATTACCTGGGCTTCCTGACCAGTTTATATGTTTCCCAACTCATCATAAATGAGTAGTGTACAAATTGCATTTTGGAGCCCTGTTTTGAGAAAGAGGTTGGGTTGGAACAGATGATCTCCTGTGCTCCTTCCTAAGTGAAGTTGTATGATTTTTTGCTCAAGTTTTCTCTTAATTCTTTGTTGCCTGTTTCTTATTTCCAGGTTGTTGGTGTTCCACTGGTGGTTACCGGTGGTATGTGGATCCCAAGCCATTTCTGGGTATTCAGCATTGACCATTAGTTTTAGTAGACCAGCATTTATTTATTGATCACTATTATTTTTTACTTTGCTCTGTTACCGACACATCAAGAGTTGTGGTAAGTTTATCGTAAACTTGACTGATTTGATTTCTTTGATCTATCAGTGTTTTTTCAGAGAATCATAGACTGTTAGGGGTTGGAAGGGACCAAGAAAGATCATCTAGTCCAACCTCCCTGCCAGACCAGGATCACCTAGATTAAGTCACACAGGAACGTGTCCAGGCGGGTCTTGAATGCCTCCAGAGAAGGAGACTCCACAACCCCCCTGGGCAGCGCGTTCCAGTGTCCGTCACCCTCACTGTGAAGAAGTTTCTCCTTATGTTTACTCTAAACCTCTTGTTGTCCGAGCTTACTCCCATTGCCTCTTGTCCTAACATTGGATGACGGAGAGATAGAATTTAAAAATTAAATTTGCAGTTGTTGAGTTTGTCTTGTTAAATTCTTTTCTAGTTAGGTAGATCCCTTTTCCACTGCATGCTGTAATGTAGGGAATCTGCCAGCCATACCTCATGGCAAGCAGGTCAGGTTTTGGCAAGGATGAAGCTGAAAACTGCACAAAAAGGTAAAAAACAAGTCTTTCAAGAAGAGTGGAAGTCCATCTCCATGAGATTGGGAAGCACTGTGTTGTCTGCCTAGTGTTTGAATGAGGATGGTGGAAAGAGCAGCTAGTGCGGATTTGGTAGAACTTGAGCTGATTTGTTCCTTGATTTTGCTGGCAGATGATGTAGCACACGAGCTGTAGAACAGTCAGATGATCTGCCTCTTGGATGGGGAAATGGGCAGGGTCTCTTGGCACATCAGGGACATGTGGGACATAGAGCAGAGTAGAAGGTAATGCCTCCTTCCCTTAATTTTCCAAGTCGATTTTACTATTTAAAAAAAAAAAAAAAAAGGAAGTTGACTTTGGCATCTGTTAGAATTTAGAAAGTGATAGAATGCAAACGAAGAGGCAGTTTCTGACAATTTAAGGTTGTTCTGTGTGTCCCTTTTAGTAATTTGAGCAGCAAAATAGTCATGTTTATTTTTATACGCATTTATTCCTGAAGATTGGTTATCTGGTTTCTTTGAATTTCTTAGAAATTCTGTGTGTTTTGCACAGTGGGTTGGTCTCTAGAGGGCAGACAGTTTGAGTGACTTGACTTGATAGTAGATTTAATTTCAGAGCAGTAATACCTACCAGGGATAGGAAGGAAGCTGTGTTATTGTAGTTACCTTATTTTTTTGTGGGCTTGTTTCCACAGAGGTAGAGAAATCCGTATCTGTATTTGTCCTTTTCATGAAGGAAATTGAAAATCTTTTTATGGTAAATTTTAAAGGAAAATACTTAAATTAATCCAGGAAATTGCAGATCCTTTTACTTTTGTTGAGTGTTGTAAGCTTGACCCAGTTTTGAATATCTTTGCGGCTTGAAGTAAAGAAAAAAAAAGGAGAGGGGAAAAAAAAAAGGAAAATAAAAGAAAAATAATTATTCTGGAGACATTCCAGCACGGGCTACTATTTCACATACATATTTAATATTCTTAATTCATATTGAGGGCAGAAAGAGCATTGTTACAATGTTGCATATGACTCATGACTTAGATTAAATATGCCGTTTAAATTGCGCACTCTAAAGGACACTAAAGTGTTTATAAGTTTATTTTTACTCTTAGTTGTTACTAAAGCTAGTTCAGGGGGTTGAAAATTGCCTCATTTGCAACTGTTTTTCTTCCTGTTGCCGAATATTGTCATTCCCCCTTCTCCTCCCCTTGCCTTCAGGTTTCGAAAGGAACCAAAATTAACATGCCTGTCCTTATTAATTATGTTTTCTATTTACACAGTGCAATGTAATGACAAAACAAGTTTCCTAGTGTACCAATATCTTTGTCACAACAACTCTGTGACTATTACAGTGCCTTTCTCTTCCTCAAAACCCCCAAATTTTCTTTTTTTTAATTAATGAGATGGGATCTGGGGATTAAAGAGGCCAAAAGATAATTTTTGAAGATGAGGAGTCTAATTCCTATTTGGGATGACTGGTTGAGATAGATGTTCTTTAAATGGTGTTAAAGCTGCAACTCAAATGCCTGTTTCAGTGGTGGCCAGTTTAACACTCAGGTTTACCTTCAAAGGGTTTTGTATAACTTTTTTTTTCTGTTGTGTAGGCTACTTTCTGCTGATTACAATTTTTTTATTTTTTTTTGACTCTACTACTAGTTTGCTTGCCACATGTTAAAAAAAATAATGAGGGTTGAAACTGTAGAAATAAAATTAATAGTAGTCCACACAGAGTTACAGTGTATAAATTACAAATCTGCAGTCTTTTTATAGGATTATTTTTAATGGGGATAATAGTGTGAATTTAACAATCTAGGTTTCTCAGTGACATTGGAGTTGATACCATGCAACATTTTAATTGGAAACCTAGAATGATACGAAATGAACACTGCAAAGATTAAGTGGATTTAAAATGAGCGGTTTATACCAGCGTCCCGTAGAGAATATTTTTTTGTCTTAATCCTTGTTGGCATTTTTATCTGTGATACGGAAAAACACTAAAGACATCACTGGTGATGTTTGTAGTTAAGACAAAAATGGAAATTACTGTGGAAGTCATAGGCACAGATGGCTCTGGATCACCTGGTTTAATGAGGTTAATTTAATATATGATTTAATATGTGGAAGGATGAAGTCTAATGCACAGACTAAAAGCTATATGTCATACTTACGCTAGTGGATGATTTCAATAAGCAGCAACTCCAAATTCGGATGGGTTGAAAGATGAGTGTGAGCTTCCAGAGCTTTCTTTGTGGAGCTGTGGCCAAAATGAGCTCTCATTTCTGGTTCAGACAGGGGGAATTGCTTCTCCACTGGGACTGAACAGGGCTGAGGCAGGTGGGTCCTTCCACCAGGTGGGAAAAATTGTGGAGAAGATGCACAAGAATCATTTAAAGGCTTGAGAAACATGTCATCTGAAACAGAGGAGAGATACTTGATACACCAAGAGAAAAAAAATTCAAGTCCACAGTATAATAAGTTAGACAAATTCAAGCTAGAAATAAGGTGTTAATTTTTAACCCCAGGATGCAACCCTCAGTTTTTCAGTGCTGAGGGCTGTGCAGAGGATGACTAACAAACTGAGAGAGCAATGGGATCAGTGTGCAAGAGTTTGGGGATAGAGCCAGATGTTTCTGGGCAGCAGAAACCAAAGGTCCCATCATCTTCAGCTCCCTGGACAGGAGCTCTCAGTGATAGGAGCATCCTCCAGTGGATTCTGGACTAAAAGGAGTGGAAATGCTTTAACATGAAGTGTGTGTTGTAAAATGAAAACAGAAAAGAGGAGGGAGGGTGAGCTGTGCAGTGGCAAGTGGGAGAGGAGGGCTGCAGGGAGACTTGTGCCCTTTTCTGACTTCTTTTGAAGGAGAGTGCTTGATGCCTTAAGAAGCGAGCCAAAGCCAACACAAAACTCACAGACATTTCATATAGTGACACTTTCTAGATGTGGGGAAGAACCCCACTGAATTTAAGAATATAACAAGAAAAAAAAAAAAAAAGAGCAGCAGAACAGTATGTGTGGTATTCTGTTGCCAGCTGTACCTAACTTGGGAAAGCTTTGTGACCATTCCCTGAAAATCTTTAATCTTCAGAAATCAGATGTAGTTTGGCTGTCCTTACCCTGAATTGCAGCAGCTGCACATGGCCTACTGTGCCAGTGCTGGGACCGCTTCATTATGGAAAGCGACTGAATCCAGCTGCTCAGGGGTCAAGGTGAGGAAAGCTCCATCATGGCATCTTCAGATTTGCAGAGAGTTAAGAAAACACGATGGGAACTGATGAGTCGAATTCCCACCGCCCGTCCCTCCCTTGGGATCTGCAGCAGCATGGGTGGTTTGGCATGTGAGGGAGATTATTATTTTTGTTATTGCTTTAAAGCTGATATTAAATCAGAGATTGTTCAGGGGCTTCTGCCAACCAAAACAAAAACATTTACAATCTAAGTGGGGCCCTTCAGGGGTGCGTCAGAAATGAAAGTTTCCAAAATTATTCAAGTATACATGAAACAGCTGGAACTGCTTTGGGTTATGTTCCTGGTGTTTTGAGGTAATGCTATAAAAATGAAATATGTTTATTAGTTTCTTAAGCTTTCTGCAAGAATTTCGTTAGGACTATTTAATAAACAGTCTGCATTCAGAGATCTATCCTTCTGTAAACAATATCTCTTGCAGTTTTAATGTCTGTATCAGGTATATTGCTGTAAACAAGTCTGAAAGTAGAGACGAAATCTTCTAGTGAAAATTAAAACCTAATTAATTTCAATTGGAAGGAAGCAAGCACTTCAGAGAACTGTATTTTGAGAATGAAGTGTTTATTATTCTTTAAAAGCTTTGGCTATATCCTGCTTAAAAGAAGCTGGAGTTTGCCAGCACCCATCCGCTTTCCATTCCCTCCCTTGTGCCAGGGAATTTGGTCTTGTTTTTGGTACAGTCTTATTCCCGTTATGTTTGTAAGGGATTTTTGCAGAGCAGGAAGAATCTGTAGTGTTTGTACTGATTAAATGCTGTAGTGACACAAAAAAATGACGTGAGCGCTGCAGGTAGGTGGAAGCTTCAGATAAGTTCAGCTCACTCACTGGGAAGAAAGAGGCTGGTTTGCATTAGGCCTTCCTTCAGACGTCTCTCTAATTAGGAAAATAAAACCCCAAAGCAAATACATCCGAAAATCAGCGTTAAGATTTTTAGTGGAAGCGCCATAAAGTTTGCAGTTAACCTTTCAGAAGGATGATCGATACCCCGCGTTCATCGTGAGTCTTTACGGCACAGGCAAAGATGATTTTTCACTTTGTGGAAGCAAATGCCATCCACCCGTTTCTTGAAAGCACCTTTTGTGGGTACATTTTAAATAATTGGAAAGCAAGAAACACAATCTTGCTCTTTTTATGGATTTCCTAAAATACCTCTCCTGAGCTATTTCTTGTTGTCTTGAGGGAGGAGGCACTAAAGGAGTTGCCATGGCGATGTGATTTCGGTTCCATCACCAGTCAATACAGCAGTGCTGTGTTATACGCTTGGCCCATCTGTTTCCCTCGGTGGAGACCCCATTCAGCCCGAGGTTTCTTTTGTGTTCACAAAGTGGGGTAATAAGTGACCTTTTATTATAGGTGGAATCTCTATGTGGGTGGAAAATAACTTCTTTCAGATGTGGATGGCTTTCTTTACAATGAGGAGGGAAAATAGAGGGGGTTTTAAAATTCAAAATAGAATGATGAAAACCTTTACAGATAATATTTTATTTTCAGGAATAATCTGCTAGTCCAGTTCAGAATTGAAAAGTGCCCATTGAGCCCAGTGCTTGAATGAGCAGATATGTTCTGTATCATAGCACTGGTTTCACTGTCATACTTGTAACCAGAACTGTCTTAAAGAATGTCAAGTCATGAGATTTTAAATTTTTTTTTAGTTACTTATAACTGAAAGCAAAAAAAAAATGGCACTAAGGCTTTTCCCACCAATTAAAAACCAAACAGTAGCACCATTCATCGCTAACCCCAAACCCTTTTGCTGTTCCCTGAGGCTTTAGCTCAGGAAGGTGAGAAGGACCCGATGGGGACGGAGGCATGCCGGGGGCTGCCAGAGCACTCAGCCCTCCCTGACTGGGAGGAAAATCAATCACCGTTTGCTGGGGTTTTGTAACCCTGACCCTGGGTACGTCCCAGTTACTGCCTTTTGGGGAAAGCCTTGTTTTTCTCTGTGCTAAAACATCCTGTGCTCCTTGCCTAATTTCCCAGAAAGGGAATCAATGCATAGGGGTTTTTCCTCCCTGCATTTGATACCATCATATGGTAAATGTTAAGTTCTTTGTTTTTCTACTTTGAAGGAGGGAAAAAAAAAAAAAAGTACTTTATTTTCTTAAACTTCGAGGAGTAAGAGTGTGTATGGCAGTGGCGCCAGGGCAGACACGCTGCAAAACAAGCCAAACAACTGGCAAACTTTTGATCGAAAAAAAAAAGAAATCTGACTTCAGGCAGTCCTTAAAAACATTAAATAAGGTAAAGTACATTTTTAAAAAGCATTTAAGCTTGATGCAGTTGAAGGAAAAAAGGGATTTCCCTGTCACTTCCCCGTATTTTACATCTCTTTGCCTATTAGCTTTATGTCTGAAGAGGAGATTGAACCTGAGATTTCTGCATCTTGCTGGGTTGCAGCACAGAGAAGAGTGAGCCCCTTCTTCTGTAGGTTTGGGTCGTGGTGGCCGCATTTCAGCAGAGGATAAATTGGTTGCTTTTGTCCACATGATCTCGTAGTGTTCACACGGGCTGTCATTGAATTTGCTCTCTCATCTGGGTGGAGATGCCTTTCGGGTCAGTGGGATGGACACTGGTGTACTGCTCTATTAGTATTGACCCATGCAGGATTGGGGGCCTGACTGTGAGGGTGTTGTTAATGAGCTACATGGGGGTGGAGGTTGGAAAAGGATGGCTGTTATTTGTTACGTTAATCAAGAATCATAAGCACTATCTCTGGGTTTTTTAATTTTCTGATTTATAATAATAGAATTATGCATAAATGGAACATTGTTGTACGGCAGCCTTACTCATCTAATTGAGCCTCCTGCTCATAAAAGGTAATTAAATACAGACTGTGGTAACTGTAATTAATGAATAAGGGTTGAACATCAACTGCAGTAGATCCATAACCAGTGTGTCTGTTGTTTCACAGGTCACCGGTTAATACAGGAGCTGATGTAGATGTAGAGCGGCCACTTCTCACTGTCATACCCCATCTCCAGTCTAGGTGTAGAGCTGCTTTGACTGTCATTAAATGAGACTTTTAATGCAAAGCAGATGTGCTCACTCATTTTCATTTTGCCTACCTGGGCTGTAAGTCTTCAATGAAGAGGGACTCACGGAGGCACAGTGTAACTTAGTTCCTTTGGAGACTTTTTTTAAATGTAGTTGACTTAAGTTAAAAAAATCCTGAACTTTCCTGCCAAAGTAAAAAATAAGCCATTTCATGCTTTTTTGTTAATTCATTTGGAAGTTAATAAAAACACTGATGTTTTAGTTGGATGTGTTATACCATGTTAATACCTCCTTGGTTTTGGCCCAGGCGAAGCAGAAGTTGGGTAGTGAGGTTTGGAATTGATTAATCTCTCACTTTAGTATACAGTAAATTCTCTTTGTTTAAAAGCTATGTGGTCTGCCCAAATCTGACTTGTCAAAAAGTCTTCCAACAAACTGGCTAAGTAATGATTGTGTTAATATTCACATCGAGGAGATATATTTCATGTTTGATATTTTTTATATTCTAAAACTGTGCAAGTGTGGACAAACTCATCCCCCTGCGTTGAGGGAGATGTGGGGTTTGGGGTCTGGTCACTGCAGCACTTGCTCTGAGCTGTACTGTGATGGGACCTTCACTTTTTGTTACCGGTGTAAAATCTCTCCATGAAAGTGGAGTTAATATTTTAGTTTGTGAGGCAGTAGTTGGTCACTGAACAGAAGAACAGATTTATTTTTTTTTTAAAAGTCCTCCAGCTCTAGGTGAATGGCTGTAACTTCTGGTGATGTCTGTTGGTCTTAGCTACTGAAAGGAACTTAGGTCTGAGTGTGTGCCAGTAACTTTTCTATTCAAAAGATACGACCCTTTTCTGTAGTATCATCAGCCAAGCTTATGTGGCAGTTCTTTTTTTTTTTTTTAATTAATTTTTTTTTTAATTTTAAATATGTTACAAGAAAAATTCCTAATTATTGTAAAGAAATCCTGAACAGTCAAGAGGTGTTTTTCTTCTTTTTCCTCTCCCAGTTCTTTTCTATGAAATGAAGTTCTGATTCTATTGGGTATCTTTGCAATTGATGTTTTTTAGTTTCTCTGTGCCTTGTATCCAGGAATCACCCAGAAAAGAAAACCTGTCAGGTGCAGGACAGTAGCGTTTGGGTTTTTTGATAGCTTGCTATCTGTTTGTTCTCTTACGATTTTACAGTTACACGTGTCACTCTGTGTGAGCATCAGGAACCAGCAGCAGCTAAATGCTAACCGAAAATACTTGCTGCAAGCACTCGGTTTTCTTTTTCTTTTCTTCTTTTTTTTTAATGCCGTTAATTCCTTGTAGTTGTAAAGAAATTGAAGCACTGTATAGAGCGGAGGCATTTTCAGGAGGAAACCCAGCTGTGGAGTTAAGCTGCAAAGCTTTTGCCTGTACAGCACGCAGTGATACTGTTAACTGGACTCCTAATACAAGATACTTATTTGTGTTAATAAAAAGCACAGCAATCACCCAAGGAAATACTATATTGTTTAAGACAAGCACTTAAGCATACGCTTCAGTGTGATTAAATGTGGACTGAAATTGCTGGATAAGGATGAACTGTAGAAATGAGCTGTTTGAACATCGTTGTGCGTGTATTTTCCACCACCCCTTGTGGTCGGTGTGTGGTTGTTACCTGCTCGGGGCATTACTTCTGGTGCTGACATTCCTGTTTGCACTTTATCGTTTCCAAGAGTGAGACCTATTTGACAGTATTACTTAATAGTTGAGCAGATAATCATTTATTACTGAGATGTAGTTATAAAAACATTAATTTTCTAATGCACGAGTCTGAAGGAACGTCTCCTGCACAGGTACAGGGAGCATCTCTGAAGCATCTTGAGAAGTTGGTGTTCAACGAGTGCTGCGTGGCATGAGCTGCCACCTTCAACATCAGGCCTTCCACTCTGTGGCTGTGGTGGCATCTCAGGTTTGCCAGGCGTGTAGATGCCCATCCCCTCCTCGGGGACCCAAGCGCCAGGCTGGGTGGCAAGCGCTGCCACCATGGTGGTGGCATTTAGACCACTTTGACTTGGGAAATATTATTGACTGGTTGCCACTCTTTAACACCATTAATTGCCAGATTGTTTCTTGTTAAGGAACAATAATTCATTCAAAACGTACAAATATTTTTTCTTCTCATGCCTGTGAATTCCTGACCATCTCTAACTGCTGCTCAAGAGCTGTTTGCCAATGGCTTCTTTGTTTCCATCACAGAAAAAATTATGTTAAAATGGCTTCAGCAAAAATCAGATTCCCTTAGTCTTTGCTTTGTTACCTATTGGCACTTTTTGGGGGTGAGGTTCAGAAAGAGAAACCAGAGCTCTTTAGCTTTGCCACTCCATCTTGGTAAAGACACTGTTGTCTTTGTGGGTGGACTCATCAAGAGGGTGGCCATGGAAAGACAAAAAAGACTTCATTGACCTGACTTCTGGCTAGGGAATCTCACATGACTTGTCTATAGCTGTTTACACAAGGAAGGAAATCATCCAGCCTGGCTTCTGTGTGGAGAAAGAGCATGGAAGATAAATAATTTTTCTGCTAAGTTCATGACATTATATTTCAGCTCACATGAACTCACTCAGCGGTCTCTTGAGAGCAAGACAATGCAGATCACGGAACTATTTCTAGATGATAGTACAGACTTTGATTCAATTTGAAAATAAGGTTGTTGAATGGCATTACTACAGCTCTTGAAGAGTTTATAAAAAATGAATTGTAGATCAGATGGGGGATTATATTTGGAAATGTGCACTTATGCCTCGTGTGCTGTGGCAGTAAATACTTCCCAAACGCAAGGATTTCAAATTAAATGACTGGCGATAGAAGTGTGGTTCTATAATGCCAATTCCTGCCACTGAATTCAAAGTGAGAGACTTCCAAATACCTTTTCATTCTACACGTTATTAAGTAACAGTAGTCTTTGTGAAGCAAATAGACAAGAGACTCTTAAATACTGTGTTAAAACTCTTAAATAATCCCCTAAGACATTGCAAGTACTTTCTCAGCCATGCTCCTTTGCGTGTTACAGATGGGTTTTTTACAGTTTGTTATTCTAGAATTTTACAAATGTCAGGGGTACGTAATATGAATTGCTAGATTTCTTAGAATTTGCTTAAAAATGTGGTTTAACAAGCTTTTGGATTTTGTATGCTTCTCTCCAATATGGGAAAATCAATATTTTTTTCCTTACAGTTTTGTCCGAATTTTCTGCCAGCCACTCCATCTGAAAACCCAAAGCTGTGTAAGCGTGAGCTGTAGGGTAATAGAAATGTCTGCCTGTTGGAGACCCCACTTTTTACGGTGGAGCCAGCCCAGATGCAGCTGGAAGTTTGCAAAAAGCTCTTGCTGAAAGTGTGAACTCAGACCAAAGTTTTTATCTATCTGGATATCTCCATAGCAAACGGGTTTCTCCAAGAAACCGCCATGCCAGTTAACGGGTGCTGGCAGCAGTGTTGGAGAGGTATGGCAGGTATCTTTAAATGGTATTTATTAGCACTATTTTGCAGCTCCCAGAAGCACGCTGAGCTGGTTTTAAAGAAAAAGCTGAAGTGCTGCAGCCCTTCCAGTGGCAACACTGAGTTCAGTCTGAACCAGCATCAACCCGGCTTCTTGGGCGGCTTCTGCAGGTACCGCTGCCCTGCCTGGCGATGCTGCTGCGTGTGCCCAGGCTCCTTCATATATTCCCCACATAGGTGAAGGAAGGATGTCCTCCTTGGGTCATGAGTGCCAGTATCTCATTAACATTAGCATGTCAGTTGTTCATGTAAAATGAGCACCATGGGTAGAA
>WUAM01000383.1:9628815-9649438 GCA_024336885.1 Actenoides hombroni
AGGGAGGGGGGAAGGGGTGGGGGCTCCAGCTGTCCTATGGATGAAACGCTACGCATTTGGAGCTCTGCTTCCCAAAACAGGCCAGACATCACCTGCTGATGGGAAGCAGAGAATAAATCTTTGTTTTCTTTTGCTTCCGCACACGGCATTGCTTTGCTTGTTGATTAAACTGCTTTTGTCTTAGCTCAGGAGTTTCATCTTATTTTTCTTCCCCCCTGGTCCCGCTGAGAGGAGAAGGGGGGAAGTGATAGAGCAGCTCGGTGGTCACCTGGTGTCCAGCCAAGGTCAAACCACCATGGCTGGATCACACAGGTAATGCTGCTCTCTATCTCTATCCAATACAAAGTCGTCCTTCCTTCATCTTTTATAACTGGCAGTCAGATTTGTATTTGAGGAGGGGAGAGGTAAGAGGTGGGAGACTGAAAGTAGAAATGGCTGAGTTTGATTTAAAGAAAAGTAGCCTTTTTTTCTTCTTAAGACAGTATAGTTTTCTATTTAAAAATAAATAAGGTAAAAAAAAAATAATCCAGTACAGACTTTACTTAAAATCAAATGTTAGGGTTGGGGTTTTTTTTCCCTAGTTAAATAACCAAATGTGCTATAGATGACATTTTCACTGCTTAAATTACTTTTAGAGATTTTGTATTTGCCAGGCATTTAAATAACGTTGTCTTGATATATTAAATAATGGTTTTGACTTCAGATGGCTGTGTAGAGAAATATGTAGTTATAAGTCTTCTCCCAACTTTAATACAAGTGGTTTAAAACTGACTATCCCTTAAAAAAAAAAAATAAATCTCACATTTGAAGGGTTAGTTTATTTCCTAAATATAAGAATTTAGCTACTTATTTATCTTGATTGTATAGTTCTATGTAATAGGAAATAGCAGTTTTTAAACTATGTCATGAAAATATTAAACAATGATAAATGAGGACCTCATTTCCATTTTCCAAGGCTAAAGAACAATGCACAGAAAAGATTTGTATGGTGAAAATTAATATATTGCTAGCTCGGTGTTAGAAATTTTCACACTGTTGTCAGAGTACAGCTGAAAATCTCATAAATCCATTAGGTTTATGATACGCAATGCTGTTGTATCTCTGCCCAGTTTGATAAGGAGAACCCTTAGGGATGTAATTGGTGCTACACGGGCACATTTTGGTCTCTGTTCTTCTGGCTCAGTCACGCTGATTTATATCCTCCAGATATTGCCAAGGCCAAATTTTAAGAGGGGTTTTTCTACAAGAGGTAATCAAGTCCTTTGGGAGTGTTTAGGTGCAGTATAAATACCAAAATGATGAAGTGTGCAGAGTTCTGTGGTCTGAAGATTTATGCAGTCAGTGAAATGAAATGCCTGGTAATCAGATGTGTGAGGCTCAGCATCCAAATCAGGTATATACCCACTGAGGTCAGACCCTGGCCAAACCAGGGTCCAAAAGCACGTGGGAATTACCTAGCCACCTAGGGACGCCTGCAGCATCCGTGTCTGAGAGAGTCACCCTGAACACCCGTGGAGTCCGGGCAAGTGGCACCAAGGCCACTGCTTGTCTTGTTTGAACTCAAAGTTGCTGATCAAATAAATTGCTCCCACCAAATGCCTCTTTCTCTCTGCACGGTGAGCCCATCTGCAGATGAGCCCCAGCCCCAAGGCAGCCAGGGCTGACAGTTACACCCAATGCCCGTACAGTAGATACGTATGTTGAATACTCATATGTGCATGTATAAGCAAAAAGAACACTTATGTGCATACACAGAGATCCTTTTATTTTAGTATTCTAATACTTTATTGAATTTAAATTAAAACAGATCTTCTACAATTTGAACTTTTAATGGACTAGTTATTGTCATTCTGCTGTAATTGCTCTTTAATGTCATTTGAATAACAGTCAGAAGGGGGAAAACAAAATTTATGTGCAATTAAACAGCTGCAGCTGCACCAAACACAAGTGTGTGAAAGTTTCCAAATAGGAACTTTAGTTTGGCAGTGATTTTGGCAAATAAGTGTCTTTTTAGCCTAGCTCAACATCTGTGTGTAGTTTAAAAGTTTTGTTACCTCTTAGATAATTCTTCTGCCTCGCTTTCATTGTGTTTTAATGTGGTAAAAGACCCCAGCATAAAATATTCTAGCTTTAAAAATAGCAAACCGTGTTGTACCCTTGTTAAATTTACGTGCATTTCCACAGTTAGCCATCACTAACGGGTATGAAAATATCTAAACTGTGTTCCGTATAAGAGAGCATGTCAAGTAGTAGAGTACCAGAAGGTACCTGGGGGAAAAGCAGTATATACACACACATCCTTCCCACACTTGGATAGAAAATCATATGTTATTATTTGAATTGTCACCGAATCCCAGTGTAATGTGCAAGTGTACAGTTTCACTTGGAAAAAACTGTGATTCTCCAGAGATGGACATTTTTTGCTTAGAAAAGCAAGCTGCTGTGATTTTGAGGTGCATGGCTTTGTGACTCTCATGTGTACAACGGGCCCTCTTAAAAGTGTTAATTTCTAAAATATGAACTCTGACTTTTAATTTGCTGTTTTAACAGAGACTTTTTACAAGTCTCAGTAAATACATGGCTGAGCAGAGCTGTTTTTCCATCAAATCCTTCCACACTAGAAGAGGAGGGGCAATTTAATGAATCTAATGGGAGACCAGCATAAACCAGATGAAATAAAGGAGTTGCACAGCAAGAGGTGAACATCTAGACTTTGCTGCCTTGGGAAATCATGGACGTAGATTATATCTGCCAGATAGACTGAAAAATAGACAAAATAAATTCTTGGACATCTGATCCATGGGCACTAAGAGCAGTAGTTGGGGACTCATCCTCTAATATCCCCAAATGCAGCAGCTACGGATGGTGGAAGGTCCGGGCAGTGGACTGCAGCAAGCTGCTTTTGAGCATGCGTCTAATTTCCAGTACCCTCGGTATTCTAGTCCTTTCTGTACATTAACAAATTAATATATTTCACTGTTGAGCATACACAAGTTTTAAAATGTCTGATACCACTGATGTGACCTTTTAAGTACATAGGAAGTATCTAACCTGAGATGCCAGTCCTGGAGTTCTCCACTTAACCTTAATCAAAACATCTCAATACTTCAATCTCGAAACCATCTTCTTTTAAGCATCTTTGACATTAACAACTTGCTCGAAGAACACCTGTGACATTAGCACGGGCTTTTTAGGCTTTTTACATTCAGCATTCAGCCTTCTTGGTGGTGGACAACCTTTCTCTGATGTCCTTTTGGGTTTGTGAGTGCAGGATGCAGTGGCAGCCCTGCATGAAGTTCGGGCTCAAGTCTGGAGGTAGAAGTTAATAAAAACCTCAAGGGTTAAAAAATTAACCTTTCAGCATAGATGTAGCTAAATGTTGTAAAGTGTTAAAGCCCTTTGAATACTTGGTGAATCGAATAAGCAACCGTGCAATCTACACAGACATCTCCAGGCAGACCTTTCTCTTTGGATATTTACTGTGGTCTAGCCAGAAAATTTTGGAAGAGAATTGTCTTAATCTGTTTTCATATGCATATTACTGCCAGGTGAAGAGGTTGTTGTCTTGTGCTGTGGTTCTTTTAAGCCCAAGACTAGAAAATTATTAAAGCCGTCCTTTCAGGCTATATGATTTTTATCTGTGTACAGTCCTGCTCCAGAAAATTGTTTTAAGCTCAATGAATTTCACCATTATTTAACCTCTTGTTCACGTGTGTGATAATGAAAAGAAAAAAAAAAAAAAAAGGCAGACTCTAGTGAGAGGCTTGTAAGAGGTGAATAATTCAACTTTTAAAAGTCAGTTGTAACTTGATTTTCTGGCCCCAAATGTGCTCCATCTGTGCAATTAAAGCACCTCCCAGTCTGTCCTTCTGATTCCCAGATAACATTTAAACTTTTTTTTTTTGGCCTAACTATACATATTTCCAGAATTAATCACTTCTTACTAGCCAAGATAATTTCTCCTTACTTAAATATTACCTTTGTTTTAAAAGGGCTCTGCTTGAAGAATGTGGGTGACTTTTTGGGTATTAGGTGAAGTTAACTGGTGCTGTGTTTTCTCCTTATACTTTTGAAGTATAGTGGGGCTACCGGGAGAGCTCAGCTTTCTTCACCCTTCTTTTACCTCAAAGAGTAGTGTGTAAATTGTGACCAAAGATCTGTGGTGGGGCTTGAGGAAAGACATATCTTGGTGGTGTTGTGGAGCTTGGAACTATTCTAGCATGACTTGGGGAAGTAAAAGTGAAACCTGTTGGGTGTTGGTAAACCTCCAGCCATCAGCTGCTGCTTTGGAGATCCCCAAGCACCAAGTTACTGCATATTTGGGAAGCTGTTTCTATATGGATACTCTGGTCATCATGCTTTTCTGAGGCATTCCTTTCTGGCCACGGCCAAAGAAAACATGCTAGGCTGAATTGTTGGTCTGGTCTAGGACAGTAATTTGTCTGGTTTTAATAAGAGTAGATATCAGACACCTGTAGGAAAGGAGGATTCCCAGGAACTGAGGAAGACAAGCAACAAAGTGTTCAAATGCAGTTCAAGAAGCGCTACTGGAAAATACTGTGAAGTATACTTTTATGCTGTTGGGCTTTTAACAAATAATTTTTCTTCCCCTTAGATGCTTTCATAGCTTTACTTTAATTTCTGTAATTAATAGATTGATGCTTAATTTAAATATATTTAGTTACAAGTATTTTGCTACACTTTCTATTTAGACTTCTAGAACCACAGTTTCTCAAAATTATGTAGTAGGTTCATTTTCCATATATTTTACTATTCCTCAAAAGGTTGAAATGTACAATTATATATGCATGAAACAGAGTATTTTCATGACTCCATCACACAAAGAAGATAGTTTCGTGATGGATTTATTGTGTGGTTTGAGTCATTTTGGACAAGAGTCCCATAGATTTTTATTTGATGTATTTTTAATTTAAAAAACGTCTGGGATTAAACAGGCAAAGTTATTATATATTAATACATTTTTAAAGCATTACACTACTCTTAAATCATATTATTCCTCACACACATAGTATGTAGACTTTGTAATATCAAACTTGAAAAACAGCTTATAGGCTTGAGGAATAGAGATTGCCAGCATTTATCTGGATGTGACAGAAAGAAAAAAATTAATTGAAGGCAATGAAAAAATGACAGTAAATGGTAATATTTTTATCGTACCCAAAGTCAATCATTTGGAGCTGGAAGTGTAACGCATTCTGGTTTTCTCTTCAGCGATACGAAAGACTGATTTATTTAGGCCTTCCTAATGCTGCTCTTCAGGGACATTATCGTTTCCCATCAGCTCAAGTGTGCTTTCATAAATTACAAAAGGCAAAACAGGAGGTTTAGGCTTCTAACATGCGGCTCCACTTTTCTTTCTTGTTACGCTGCTAAGTAGGCAGTAGCTCCGGCATGCTTCGAGTCCGATTTTCGTGGAGTTTGTGCGTAAAAGACACTTCCTAAATCTTTAATGTGCATCTTTATGTGCTGCCATCCTTTTTTATTTGCTTTGGGCAGGCTGCAGATGAATTTGCGTTTAATAACACGAAGGCCATTATTTCTTCCTATTTTTCTTTTTCGTTGCTGTAAATTATATTTTAGTAACTTAATTTTGCCCTTTTTCTCCTCTCCGGATCCGCACAGGTCTAGACACTTGAGAGAGCACTGTAATGTGTAGTGCTTTCGGTTTACCAGGTCGGAAGGAGGAGGCTGAATTTCTGGGATGGTTTTCAGCTATGCAATCGTGTGTCTGATGCATGCTTGTATCGAGATAGCTTGGATGCCAACTCAACTGGCTTCTTGTGCCAATGCTCTTGCAGTCCTCCCATTCTCAAGCTGGAACCGCAGTGTGATAGTCAGCATTGTTTTCTCTCTTGAGCCCTTTGCAGTGAAATGCCTTGCAGAGGTCCAAGTCTGCTCTTTTGGCACCCAGTATCTTTGGGGCTCTGGGCTCTGCATATGACTGAGCTCAAAGGAATTGCTGTATTTCAGAAGAGGGCTACCTAGTACTGACTGCCCACACAGACAAAAAGTAAACTAAAATTACCTGAACCAGAAGAACTTTTAAAATTTCTTACTGCTGCCTTTTTCTCTTGGCCTGGTGTGGCTGACAATGTAATTACCTCTGATTATTGTGAGTGGTGCCATGGGTGATTAAAGGGCTAAGGATTAGAAATGCAGAAGAAATGTTACTGATGTTTGATTTTTTTCGGGAAGTACTTTTTATTTTTAGATGAGTGGGGAAAGGCATGAAGAAAAACATAAAAAAATAGCTTTATCATTGGTTTCCAAAAACACAGATCCTTGTTTTTTTGCACGTGTCCTCAGGGTACAAGTTGGGAAGGGAGGGGAAATTCTGTGTGCAAGTAAGTGGGATGCTAAGGTACATCAGTTTATAAATACCGGTCTGAGGGGCCAAATTCCGAACTGTGCTGGTATAGGAAGCTGATGGGCTTTTTGTTATTGTTTTGGCCGGCAATGGATTTGTTGACGTCAACCAAGTCATTTCAACTGGCTGTGCCTTTTTTTCCCTTTGTCTTATCTACTTCATCTCTAACGAGAGACGTTTGCTCATTCTGAGTTCACGCCATGGGGCTATGATTTCATCTGGCACATTCAGATATTATTAGAATAGCGATAATTATAGGTTGTTTGGAAAATTTTTAAGATACACTATTTCTCAGCTGGTTGATGTTCCAGCAATAAATGCAGGTTTCCAAGTTAATTTTGGTTCTATTGCAGTGTTAAGTGCTTTCCACTACATGCAGAAGCTTCACTTCTCTTAAATATAGAATTTGTAAATATTTATACCTTCCAAAAGCCTGCATGTGCACATTTTTATAGGGTGAGCTTTGGCTCAGAAATGGTATCATGCCATCATTGTGTGCATGTGAGATGTAATGTATTTATGAAACTAAAAAATGATGCTTCTCATTTGGAGCCTGTTCACCTTTGCTGTCTCTTCAACTGCAAAATCTGTAGTGTACATGTACTTTTTTCTCTGTTGGCAGGGTAGTGGTTGAGTCTTGTATGTGTTCACTGCAAGAAATTCTAGAAGCTGTTGAGTTTTACTGTTACTAAACATAGTACTTGCTCTCTTTAGTACTGTTCAAAATACAAAAAGGCAAATTGGTTTTAGTGGTGTTTAGCATTTTACACTCTCGGTGTAAAGCAAGTAGGTTTTAGTTGTACCTTAGTACAACAGATTGAAAGTAGAGCTCAGTAATATGACTTCTAAAATATTTCCTTATTTTATATAAGAAATTTCTCTTAATTCTTTAAAGAAGATATTGACAGAAAAAACCTGTTTTCTAGTTGTACAATTGTAATTCTTGAAACTGTTGCTGTAAAAGCATTGTGTAAAACTGATGTAAAACTAGTATAAAACCATGTAAAAATGGTACAAAACTGGTTTGGGATTAACCACCTACTAATATTACATCACTCGAAACATAGTGGACCAACACCAGGACTCAAGAATAATGCTAATAAATAATTGTGCTTGCAAATAGAGTAAATGTATTTGTGCAAGTTTATAGCAGTTTCAATGTACAAATTTTCCATTTTTCATATTAAAAAACCAAAACAGAATAGCATCTTTTTTTAAGAGAAGTTTTCTTACCAAGAAAACTAAAATAAAAGAGGAGAAATGTTTTTTTACGCTTTTTTTTTACTTTTTATTGTAACTTTCCCTATAATCAAATAAGCTATGAGTGCCAGGATATTTATCTCATTTGTCAGGATGTCCCAAGTTGTTCGTCATCACCCGCCCAAATAAGGCAGCCTGTCTGCTGTGTTATGTGAACTACTTGGTTGGTCAGAAGAAAACCTTCTTATTACAGACAGATGGTAAAGAGATAGTAGAAATTAAGTAAGTCAAACAAAACCCTGTGAAAACTTGTTTGCAATTTTTAAGTACATATTGGTGTTTGTTCTAGAGGTCATCTGGTTTCTCGCAGTTGCTGACTTAATAAAAAAATAAAATGGATTTTGTTTATTCTGCTTTACTTGCATCAGATGCTACTGAAGTGCCAATTTTCAGTCTGGTTTGTGTTTTGCAAAAGAAAGGACAATTCCAGCTGCTCTGTCATTATTTAAAAAGTAAAATAAACTCAAATGTTAAAAGTCTTTAGAAAGAGAACCCCCACTTCTCCAAAGCTGCTTGTGTTATAGTGCAAAAGTACAATAAGGCTGTGTGAGTTGGAAGGCTGATGAAACACCTGAAGCAGAATGCTTTCATATAAATGGCCAGTTGAAAATATTGTCGTCTTGCCAATTTTTTATTCAAAGATTGTATTCAGAGTCAAGCTGACTATTGGCAGTGGAGAAACCAGGCGCTGAGGTCAAGAGAAATAGCTTTTTGGAGGGAGGCTGATGTTTCCACCAGTGCTGAGGACATGCTGTACTATTTGCCGAAAGCATCCAGAATAGGTCTATAAAGGTGATGGTCTTTATTTTATAGTATATTCTTCATTATGGTGTCTCAGCTTTAGGCAGGCTCATCTTTATATACAGTGGATCAGGAGCCATTCTTCTGACTTCTTTTAGAATCACAGAATGCCTTGATTTGGAAGGGACCTTAAAAGATCATCTAGTCCAGCCACCTCGCGATGGGCAGGGACATCTCTCACTGGATCAGGTTGCTGAAAGCTGTATCCAGCCTGACCTTGAACACTTGTTCAGTGGTAATTAAATCAAAGAGATGCCTTTATCATTGATCCTTTACCCCCTAAATTTTCATGGCAGCATTTCCACTGCAGCAGAACATTTGTTTCCCTTCCTCTTTCTTCCCTCGACATCTTAAGATTGGTGTTTCTGGGTTTTGTGTTTTTGGTGGGTTTTTTCATACCTATAGACACGTCATCAATACGAAAGTCCTGATGAAAGAGTCTCTAACAGTCAACCTCAAACTCCAGACTAATTTTCACATTTTGGTGGCTGAAGTATTTGGTTCTTACCTTCTCGTAAAAGCTACCCCAGGTCAGGTCCAGTCGATCAGTTTGGTGGTCTCACTGGGGCAGCCCATCAGGGGAGTGCTTGTTCATCATTTAGATGTCACTGTGTTTGGGGAGCGCAGCACAGGCAGCCAGGGGATGTGTGGCAAGTTCTGCTTTTCTAACCTCACCCTTGCAGATACAAGAAATGAAAATCCATGATAAAAACACTTTGCAGCTTTAGAACTTTTACCTCGGGCAAGGAAGCCATTGATTATGTTTTTATTATTCAATTAAGTTTTTTTTCACATAGACACTTTGTATCAAAGTAATCAAATGTTTAAAATGCATGCAGCCTCAAGTGATTGGATTTTATATATAACATGCAAAATCCCATTTTTAATTATTTAATTAAATGTACATTCAATATTTAATCTTTAATTTCTCATTAGGATTTTAAAATACGTAAGTTATTCACATTCTGTTGATGCCATTTATCCCATCTGTTTCTATTTTGTTAAATGTTTTTGACCCTCACTTTTTTTTTATTTGAAAGACTAGATTTCCTCTCATGCTGTCAGTGCTACTTCTCTAAAAATACTTTTTTTATCATTTCTTGAATTTCTCTATTGATGGACTATGTAGGCCATTAGAAGAAGTAAAAAGGCAAATAGTAGGAGTAGCATTAAAGACCTAATTAGGTGAAATAGAGACACTTGGTACCTTTGGGTAGGATGTGTAATAAGAAATGATCTCTATTTCTTCTATCTTTTAAGAAAAGGTACTTAGTTTTATCTATCTGTGTCAATACTTACGCCTCTTCCCCCCTGCTTCCAGTTGAACTCGATCACTTGGTCTGTTACCATGTTTGGGTGTTGCAGGTGAAAATATTATTCTAGCACAAGAGAGATTCGGGGTTTGAATGTTTTAGATATGTATTTAAATATTTCATTGTGCTGTTTGACAGATTAATGGCATTTTTGTTTTCCACCTACCTTTTGTACTGTGTCAGCACAAGCAACGCTGCTCCAAAGCCATGTATCTCCAGAAGCTAGCAGGAAATGTGTTGAAAGCTCTGTTGCATTGTTGTTTTTCCAAATGACAGAGTACTAATACCCAGTAAGATTCCAGAAGGGAGAAGTGTAATATTTGTTTTGCAAACACTATTTGCTTCCTTTTGTATGTGTTGTCCATTTAGCTTCTTGATTTTCTCTTGGTTAAGTTAGGAAAGGAAACAAAGATTGAAGTGGGGATTACTCAGCCACGTTGCCTCTTGCAAATGTCTGCAGTAAATAATTTAGGAAAAGAATTACTTTCCTGCGTTTGACTAGAGGACAACTTAGTAAGATTGACTATATTTTAATCATCACATTTGTGCTCTCAGTTATTAGAAGTATTTTCTTACATAGCTATAAAGGCTGGCAATTAAAATGTAATGCTTCTGTCTCATACAAGAATGATAAACACCTATTTAAACATCCTTGAGGTGGCCTCACTGCATCCATGGAATTTCTGGTTCGGTACCCAAACACTGGTTTTTGGCATGTCACACACAAAAAAATATTTTTGCGTAGACTGTTTCACTTCATCTGCTATATGGAGTTAGATACTGGATGTGGCCTGTAGTGTCTCAGCTAGTTCAACATTTCATCGTCAGTAGGAGAAGCTGCTTCCCCCCACAAGGACTGGAGAGGTACCATTTGACCGTTACTGTTCTATGTTTATTTGATGTCTGAAGCATGAGGAGCACCTCTCATTTTGCTTTGTACATAAATTACGAAGCTTTTAGGGGTCCTCTCCTTTCCCCCTTGCCTTCCATGACATTCAACGCAATGGTTCCTTGCTCTGGTTTTTGGGAGTGCTATATGCTGTGCCTGTTCAAAAAGAATAAGTCACTATATAAATTATTGCTACATGACTGATTGTACCTCCAGGTAGATGACTCCCTCATTAAATCCTGTTTAAGCTCCAAACATGCCAGTTATTCAGCAGAGAGCAAATATTTACTTCCTGGAGACTTTTTTAAGCAAACAACACAGCTGTATTGCCCTTCCCTTTAGTTTGAACACGGAACAGCCATTCACAGGAAGAAATCTCCTTGTTCAAAACCAGACAGAATATGCAGGTAAATCTGGTGACCTCAGGGTACATTGTTTTCATATTGGTCTATGTTGACATGAAATTTGTTCGACGACTTTGCAACCTTTGGTGTCAAAGTATTTGTGCTATTAAAGTGAAGGCAGAAATGACAACAATCCTGTTGTCAAGTACATAGTGTAAACACGGGACTGGAAATGTGCATTACTGTTTTCCAGGACATGAATAAATTTCCGTTACGTGGGTTTAAATATAGTTGTACAAATCCAAAATGTAGCAAGTCATCAGGACCTTCAGCTTCTCCTTGCCTATCTGGGACATGTTGGTGGAAGAGGCTCTCGGGGTACAATGCAGGCAGGCTTGCCTCGCCGTGTGGTTTCTATGGGGAGGCTTACAAATAATCCTTTGTAAGTTGGTTAGTCTCAGCTGGGTCAGTGGAGATGTCCTTCTGGTCTGGGTGCTGCCATGTATGACCATGCATTGGTCTTGCAGCTCAGCAGTGGGATGGGATGCACCAGTAAAGGGTTTAGGGTTGTGAAACTCCATTAGCCATGCAGTTTTGCATGCGAGATGTTTAGGGAACATTTTTCTATGCTGAAAGGCTTTTCTGCTCCATTTTCTCAAGAGCAATGTTTCAGAGTTAAGGCTACATTTAAAAAAGCAGGAGGTGGGAGGACAGAAAAGTTTGGAGTTCTCTGGATGATGTTCAGTTTGAAATGTAGCAGCAGTGGTTTGTAACAGATTGGTATAAGCAATTCCCAGTGATACCTGCAGCTGCCAAAGGATGGAGGAGAAAAGAGTCAGCAGGACGACATGGTCCTAAGCTCTTGAACTTGCTCCTTTCCTGATCAAAGTCCAAATTTTGTTATCCTTAGCATACACTTTAAAGCTTGAAGGGTGTTTTTGTGAGAGGACTTCGGTGTTGTCTTCATGATTATGTTGAGGATAGGGAAATCTGTGTGGGTTTTCCAGAGTTACTGTGATGTCTGTTACTGTAACTCATGAATTTGTTATATAAAGTAGCACTTAAAAAAAAAAAAAGTGATCAAATTGCAAAATAAGTATAAAGCATAAATCTCTGTGTATTTTGAGAAACCGTCAGGAGAATTTTCAGATTTGTCTTTTGGTCTGGTACTACAGGAGATAAGTACCAATGAAGTCAACTCAGTAACATCATCAGGATTCAACAGATCTCTTGCATCAGAAGTAGGATGTAGAAATGTCACTTTCCACGGGATGATTTTTACTTTTTTTTTTTTTTTCCTCCTCTCCTATCATCTAAGGGAGATGTCAAAATTTGCAACTAGGTCATTTTAACCTTTGAAGTTAAGAGGGGCAAATCATATGCATTTCAACACAGGAGACCCCAGGGAGGAGTTGGAAGGTAATGGCAGACCAGCTGAGGTTACCCTTTTGCAAGGCAGCCAGTAACACCCTGCCCAGCCCTGTGCTAAAAGGCAAAGGCAGAGCAGGGGGGAGTCCTCTTTCAAATGTTTTCTTCTGAAAAGAAATCTAAATAAATCAACATTATTACAAATTACAGGTGTAGGAATTTCAGGTACAAACCCCACCTTGGCATAGTGCCCTACTACATTTGCCTAATCAGTTCAGTGATTTATGCCCAATATCTTACCTCTTTTTGAGCTACACTCCTGTGATTTGGTCTGTGTGGTTTGAGATGATGAACAGCAAAATAACTAATGTGAAATGTACTTTAAATAAGCTATCTGAAATTAGTGATTAGGAATGAAAAGCCCATCAGTTTAACAACTGTCATTAGTCTAATAATACTTTTATGCATTATTTATGAACACATATTTGATAATCTGTACACATTTTTCATCTCTTCAGACAGTTTATTTGCCATTAAATAAAACAGAATGTAAAGGAAAAAAAAATTGGAATTTTATTTAACCCAAACTCCTTACTAAAAGAAAAATCAGCTTGTCATCAGTTATACTTGATGGAGTTTTAAATTATCTTTCTTTCATAAGAATATTTAGCAGTCAACTATATTTAAATCACAAAGTTTGCACTTAGAACATTCAGAAATTAGGTTAGTATTTATTAAAAAAACCCTACTACATTCTCTTTTCAGTAGTGATGAATGCAAGACAGAAAAATTTGTTTCCATCATCAAATTTTCAAGTACACTTACTTAGCTGTGCTTGTACGATTATTACTAAAATGTCACATAACAAATGGAGCTATAATCACATTTACAAAAATGTACCAAAGGATGATATTTCTGTGGCTGCCAAAAGAGAAGACACCAGGAAATACTGCTTAATCTGGGCGGCTGGGTTTTTTAATTGCCCAAATTGCACCTAAAACCCCCAAGAAATGGATATTTTTTTCAGAATAGGCACCTCATTGCTTGCATAGTTTAGCACGGATAAGAATTTAAAAAGAGGTCTAGGCAACTGTTAAATTAAATCTTAGAAGGAACACTCTTCTTAAGAACTGTAATTTTGCTCCCAGTAGGTTTTTAAATGCTACTCACATGCTGCCATCCAAGTCCCATTATATATGTCAATGCTTCTTAGGTTAAGCTTTGTTTAAAAAGGAAAAAAAAAACAAAACAAACCAAAAACATCAACACATCGTTTTGAATGAAACGTGGAAGCAAATCATTAGATTAAATTGCTCAGGAAGCGATATATGTAAATTGGATCTACACAGCCTCAGTAAACTGGGAAATCTAAGGACATCGTTCGGGTGGAATGAGGGAGAGGCTACAAAGGAGGAATTTAGAAATACTGCCCTGGCAGGCAGGGATGGTGTTAGAAAAACCAAAGCTCAAGTTGAGACTTGAATGTCAAGGGCAAGAAGTTGTTTCTACCACTGCATAGGTAGTATGAGGACTGGGAATGTGTTTCTGGGGACATGAAGCAGAAGGAGGTGACTGGAAACAGTCAGAATAAATTTAGCATGGATAAATCCTGCCTGTCCAAGCAGATTCACTTTGGTGAAAACCTGGCTGAGGGGAGAACAGTGGACACCATGTCCCTTGGTTTTAACACGGCTGTCGTCACTCCCTCCCACACTGTTATTCTTGGGAGGTTGTGGTGGGATAGTTGTGGTCTGGTGGGCAACCAGAGGGGTAAAGGTCTGGTTGAATGATGGGGCTTAAAGGTTGTGTTGAGTGGGGTCTGCTCTACCTGGAGACGGCAACAAGTGGAGGATTACAGGGATCTGTTGTGTTAGAAGATCCTGCTCATTTAACAGTAATAGATAAAGGCACCCAGTAATATTAAGAGTTGAACTGCAGCTTTTGACTATAACCAATATCTTCAGAAGATGTAAAAACTCGTATATCTGAGTCGTACTGTTTTAGCTCTGTAAGAGGTCTTTACTGAGAAGAGGTTAGCATTGACTCTGCCAAAGGAGAGTCAGGAGCATAGGACAAAGCCAATGAAGATTTTATTCCCCCCAGGGAACTTATTAACACCCTTCTCTTGGAAGCTGTTTCAACATTCAGGAATTTGCTAGCTAATATTAACCAATCATCGGTTAAAGTATGAAACACGAGCAAGGTGTCGAGTTCTGCTTAGCCCTTGCAAAAAGATGGGACAACCACACGCAGCTTCACTGATCATGGGCAGAAGGTAAATCCTGGTGACAGGTCAGCTGCAGGACCAGCAAGTTCTGGACCTCAGAGGACTTTTCTGGAAAGGATTACTCCATCGCAAAAATCATCCCCTTCTGCTTTCTGAAGGTGCCAGCTTCTCATCCCACAAATAACTCTTGATGGCTGCTGTTTGGTTTTCCTATCATCTTGCCTATGGCTAATTTGTAACGGGGGAGAGAGTTTAGCTGAGAGACTGTGTGTGGTAAAATATTGTTCTTATTACCTGTATTTTTCTAAAAATCAGAATGAGTTACAGAGATAGTTGATTTTAAGGCAGGCAATATCCAAGACACTGTACAGTACTGATTTAAACATTTATTTTATGATGACGTATGTTATTTCTTCAGCTGTAACAAGCATGTTAATAAAATATGGATTTATTTTACTGAATATCTTTCAAATTTTTAATACAGCTGTGAGCTGCAGTTTATTTTGGCACACTGAACTGTACTGTCCTCTACAGTTATTAAATGTTTCATTGAATCCCTGTAGTCTTTCAGTTTAACCTCCTGAAAACTACTGTCTGAATAACAGTGAACTTTGTCGTGTTCATAATTATTTTAGAACTCTGGGAAGCAGAAATTAGCTTGTGTTAGTTGTTATTTTGTGTAGTAAATAGTTACAAGTTTAATGTAAAACTTCAGTCTTAGTAGGTTGGGGTCTTGTATACTTGAATGGCAAACATTCATTGATTTCAATAGCATCAAGGCTTGGTCCATGAAGAAAAAAAACTACCTAGTTTTCCCAAGAAACTGAAAAACAGAAGAACGCTGTTTTCCAGGTAAATTGGTTGTTGAAACTGAAATACATAGTTCACACTTGCTTACTTTGCCATAATTATCACAGACAGAAGTGATTTGTGTATGTTGTCCTTCTCAGGTCCCAGAAAGATTCTTCTTTTTTTCCTCTTAAGAAGGGGTTTTATGCAATTGGTAGTACTGTGGGGAGTGGTGAAGAGTCAACTTTGTGGCAGACTTTGGTTTAAGCAGAATTCAGAGGATCTGTGTGTGGACCTGAGTGATGGGATGTCCAAGGCACCACCTACAGTGCACGTGAAGTTAAACACGCGCACGTCTTTGCTGGATAAATTAAGGATGAGAAGAGCACACAGGGCAGATGGAGGCATTGACATACATTATTAATGGCTATGGTTGTGATTGGAGTACAGTTACACAGCTTGCTAAAAGCAAGGAGCTGAGATAGACATCTCATAGGAGAGCAGTGTTGTCTTACACCCGCTGTGTTTAATTCAACTATACAGCACAGGTATACCTGTCATTAAAAGAATGAATGTATAAAACAGACTAAGGTAGACAGTATTTTCTTATTCCAGAAAAAGTAGCTGTTTTGGTGGTGGAAATGCTTCCTCTACAGATCAATACAATTTTCGTTGATCTTAATTCCTTCTTTTCAGACTCCATGTCTCCAGATGATTAATTCATTACTGTTTTGGTCATTTTTAAAGGGTTTGCCTGACAGCATTCTATCATCATTTTTGTAGTTTCATTTCCCAGTTGGCTTTTTGTGTTAGTGTGAAAGTAAATTCTGGTTTTTTTCTTTAATCTGGACCTGCCAAAATTATCTACTTTACAAAGGACTCCTTTCTTCTCAACTCCACTCTTCATGTAATACTAAAATATTCAGCTCTTGCAGAAGACACGGAAAAGTATGTTGAAATGTGCGCGTGATTCACTGTGAGTCTGCTCTTTGTGATATTTCCAAAACACAGTAGTTTTATTAAATGTAATTTTACAGGGACTTCAGGTAATTGAACATAGGGAGACGAGCTGGTGCATGAGACAGATCCGAGCGGGGAGTGCAAACTGCAGGTTAGATAGTCAAATTCCTGCCAGTTGTTTTAAGAGATTTCTTTATAGGGTAGCACAATCTAATCTTTATATTTCCACTTTGAAAATTGAATGATGACACATTGCTGACACAACTAAGATCTGCACCATGGCTGAATGTATTACCTGTCCTTGGTCTTATCAGATGTACTGAGAGTGACTCTTCAGTTGTAGTTGGATGTATATGTATTTTACGGCTTTGCTCTGACGACAAACATGAGTGTTTAATAAATGAATACTATACATACTTTAAAGATGAGGAACCTGGATACAGAGAAGGAAAGTGGTTTAGGATGACAAGGATGATAAGAGGCTGGTGACAGAATCAGGAACTGATTGTACTTTTCCCAAATCTTGGCTGGTGCCTTAATCCTTCTAATTCCTCCCAGTTACGAGAAGTCTCTGTTCCCTTAGAAAACATCCTGCCAGCAGAATTCCTCTAGGCTCCATCTTGCGCAACTTTTTTGAAAACTGAATGGAAAAGATGATGCTGTGTCATCAATTAAAATGTCAGCAACTTCAACAGCAAAAATGGATGGGCAACATCCAGTTTGACTTTTCAGATGGAAGAATAGTTCTGCAGTGCACGATGATAATGTGCATAAAGAAGCAATGAGCAAAACCCGAGCAAGGTGGTAGTAGCGTTGGTCCTGAAGTAGTACATGTTGCTATCTCCTCACCTCTTACTGAAAACGCTTCTGCCAGCAACATGCCCTATGTAGTGACGAAGGTGCTCCAGAAACTTCATTTCATTGCAGACCATATTCCAGCACTTGGCACGGTGATCTGTTTATTCATTGCTAGTCTCCAAACATCTCTATCTCAGTGCTCTTGGGTAGACAAGTGCATGAACCTCAGCGGCTCTGAGTTATTTAATGACAGTAAAACCAACTTGTTATTAATTTAGAACTAAAAGTCCTTGAGTTCAGTGTTTCATATGCTGTGTGGGGCTTCCTGATGAAGTCGAGTTGAAATCTATTCTGTCTCTGGTGCTCTCGGTGGGATCACCATGAGCACTCTCCTGGAATTTAGCTGGTTTGTGATAAGACATTCTTCTTTGTCACAGCTTCTCAGTAGTAATTGCTTCCTGTTAGTGGACGTCATGACCAGGGAGAGATTTATATCAGCAGATGACACTCCGTGAAAGACAGATCATCCGTTCTGTTTGTTCCCATAGGGAGCAGAGCAATGACCAACAGTTAATCTTAAGTTTTTGGAGCTGTAACTCCCCAGCGTGTAGGATCAGGAGGGAATTTCCAGCTTCCCTTGAACCTCTTTGTATCACATATACAGTTCAGCCCCAAGAATTTTATTAGACTGATCTTTCAAAAAGGCATTTAAGTATTCAGAAGATGAAGACACCACCATAATGCTTGATGGTATAGTCAATAACATCCACTTAAAGAAAAAAAGGCTTGAAAACACAGATTTTGAATGGGCTTCCAAGCTGCTTATTCTTATTATGTCTTCCTTTATGCTTAGGCAGTCTTTTAGTGCCTGCTATTACTCCCTACAAAGCGTAATCATTTTATCTCTCAATTTTTTGTTGGCAATCTGAATACATTGGCATTTTTCTCCAGCATTAAGTTTGCCTTGTTGCACCCTTTTGAATATACAGAATATGGATGCCAGAGCTGGCAGCAATAGTTAACTATTTATAATTTCAGTAATCATATCTGCAATGGCAAAAATTTCCTCCACACTTGAATTTAACTATTTCCTCAAGGAAAATCTCCTTGTGTCAAGGTGTGGTTCTTGGAGCTCACTTGGAGTTGCACATCACTTTTAAGGCTCTGGTTCCCTACCCTGTCAGTGTCACAGTAGTCTTTTCTAGTGGCAAAGCTTTCCATCTTGCTTTTATTAAAGCACATTTTGTTTCTGTGCTCTTCATTAATCTGTGATCCAAAATGACTGTGTGACTGCGCTGTTGCTATTACTTTTTACAGACAGTTATTACTGTTTTCATGATGTTCAGTCATTTTGGCAAAGATTTTCTATCTATGTCCACATCTTTGGTGAAGATGATGACAGATACCCATTAGAAACATCTCTATTGAGAGAATTTTTCATTGACAAATGTGTCCTAAGCTAATTGATTCATTATCCTTTTAATATGTGTTTATCAGTTTTGTGTTGTACTAACTTTTAAAACCAGAATGTCAGTAGTGCTCAGACATCCTGCAAAGCTCTAATTCATTTCATCTTCGTGATTGCCTTAGATGACTCTATTAGATGATTACGAATCCTAGTGATGAATTTAGTATAAGATCCAAGATTATTATTTTCTAGTTAAAATAATTTGCTACTTGGTAGAAATAATTGATGATGTGTTAGTACACAGTGTCTGGATTTGATCAGTCATTTGTTCTTGTTCTTCTGCATTCTTTTTTGGCCAGATCAAGAAATTTAGAAATAAATTTTCATACCAGATCTGCCCAATGGCCCATAAATTTCTACAGTCATACTTTATTAATTAATTGAGACCATACTCTAGTACTAGAAAAGAGATATAAAAAAAAATAAAAATTTAATAAATACCCATAAAATAGCCTTCCAGTAGAGAAAATGGAGGTTTTTTATTAGTATTTGGCTCACTCCTTCGAATATGAATGTGCATGTACAACTGCACAAGATGAGAATTATTTTTTCTAATGCATCTGTGGGGGTGTTTTTGGTTTCTGTAGAGGAGAGAGATTACATTCCCAACTGTAACTCTATGTGTAGTAAGTGGAAGATGTAGTACAATTTGTTTGGGTCAGAATGAAGTAAAATTATGCTGTGATATTCTTACATTTCTGGTAGTATAAGCTGCTTAAAATTCTATCTTGCAATTATCTTGATTATTTAAATTCTTTGAATGTCCTTGCGAGAGCAGTACACCATTCTTTCCGGCTGAAATTATTTAGCTGTTTCTTTCCTCAGTTAATGTAGGGGAGAAAATCAATATCAAAGATAATATTTTAGCATTAGTTGATCCTGGGGTCTTATTTGATTCCAGCATAGCAGGCTAAGTAGCAAATGCTCTTAGCAATTGTTTCTGTTAGTGGAATTTTGAAAGCACTAAGAGAAATCTTGATCCATGGAGACAGTACAATAATTCACATTGACATATTTTCCCCATTTGCCACAGGGCAAGTGGAACTATTAATGCTCCTGTACAAAACCTTTTTCTCTTTTTTTTAAGAGCAGAACGGAAACAGAGTTGATCGTTATATGTAAAAATTTAGACTACCCTGCAGCCATTAAAGGGAAAAAGATTCAGAAAATTTACTATCAATGTATCTTTGCTTTTTTTTTTTTTTTCTTTTTTTTTAAATAGAAACCCCTGTGCAATGAGTATATATATTTATTTACATGGTGGGGTTTTGCAGTGTTTTGGAGGTCTGATGGTTGTTTTAAGCAAGAAGGCATCTCTGGGGTCAGGGAGCAGGTAGTAGTGACTGTAAGATAAGCTGTCTGAATACTGCATGCACACATGAACTGATTCTAACAAAAAAAGTCTTCTCTGAATGCATTCTGTGCCTCGCAACATACAGTCAGCGCCCAACGGAGACAGCCGTTCCAATCACGTATACACAAGGAATATTTGTTACCCATTGTAGTATTTTCCCTGCAGCTTTGAGAGACCCAATTTTTTCTTCCCTTAAGCGTCAGAAATGATATCAGCATCAGTGTGGTGTTTTTTGTCTTTGGATGTTTCAAGAACTGAGAAATTGAACTGTTCATTGATAAATAAAGATTTATCAAAGATTTTATTTTAAAATAAGTATAAATTTTACTGCACTCCACTTAGTGCAGTAAAACTGTCTTTGAAATGACATTTAAACAGGAGTTCTTGAAAAGTTGGTTGGTTGGTTAGATGATCAAGAAATAATAGACAGTTGACTGCTAGTAATGCCAGAAACAGTAATTACACTGTGAGTAGTAATGACAGATGACCAGGTATATATCTTCTCAATGTGCATCATGTTGGCTGTTGTGTTACAAAAATCTGCATGTGCTGTTATAACAAAAATTAAGTAGAAACCATTTGTAGATAAATCAGCAAACAGTTTCTGTGGGTGCAACCAAGGTTTATTAGGCTGGAGAGTATTTCTACCTTTATATAATTCTGT
>WUAM01000383.1:9661450-9729970 GCA_024336885.1 Actenoides hombroni
AATATTTCAATAAACAGGAAGTTTAAAAGCGGCATTTTTATTGCTGTAAAAAGTGCTTAAGGCCTGGCTGTTGAAATGATTTTGCTAAATCTGAGGACGGGTTAGGTATCTGAGAGGTAAGGCTCTTTTCCCTGAATTTGAATTTCTCTTTTTCTTTCTTTCCTCTTACCCTTTTTTCTTTTTTTTTCCTTTTTTTTTTTTGACGTGCTAGCAAATGCATTTATGGATTGCTGCTGGGTTTTAAGGTAACATGAATAATATGCATGGGGTGATGCTACAGATATGCCTCCAGAATTACTTGGCATAAATTATCATGTTAATTCAAAGGTTGTTTTATTTTTTTCCTTCCCTCAGACATAAGGAGACAGAATGTCGATTCTGTTTATAAACATTATCATTTTATAAGCAAATGATAGCAGAAGAAGGCTGCAAAGCAGAGAATAAGCCTGTTTCCCGTGTAGATATGAGTCAGTCTGCTCTACTGCTTTGTTTTCCTCTGAAAAATTAAATTCAAAATTCAGGATTTCAGTCATAGTCGTGATCTGGGCAGAATAATGGTAGAAAACACTGTTACCAACACTGGATTTCAAGATTTCACCTGTTGTCTCTTAAATTAAACAATTTAGCACCGACTTATATTTTAATAAGTGTTGTTCTTATCGGGGAGAATGTTTGCTTTTAGGCCATGATGGAGCAGCTAAAGATAATCATCCCTTTAGCCTCATTGAAAATAATGAGGCCTAATAACCTGAAGAGAATGTGTACTTTTTTTTTTTTTCCCAGTGAATTAAAATTAACTATCAGATTTGCGATGTACATACGGTGCATCTCACCGATTCCTTCTCTTGGGTCTTAGAAGATGTAAATATTCTTATTTAGCATTTGAGCCCCTTGGCAAGTAGCCTGATGTCCTTATTAAAATATTTTAAAATCTCATTATTGTATCCCACTAGGAGGGGAACGAGAAAGTACCAAGCGAAATAAAATGTATTTAAATAATTTCGGTTGTAGATTGAAATCTCGTGAAGTAACGCTTTAAAAATCTGTATCTTTTATAAATAAAAGAGTTTAAAAGCTCACTGTAAAGTAGACTATGTTAGTAGAAAGATAATTTTCCAGTGCATCTCTTTGTTCTGTGTTCTTATCTGTTTTATCTATTTTTAGCTGCGCGTTGGTGAAGCGGGTGTGCAAAATTAGCAGCCCAAAGTGCCAACTTTAGTATATTTTAGGACGTCCCTCTTTATTGACCCCCAAAGTCAGCAGGATTTCAATATTGGAATTCCGTAACGTTTGACGAATAATATCCTCTTTGGTTTATTATTATGTCAATCATTCTGAGAGTAAACTAGTGACAAAATATTTTGCCTGCTTGCGGTTCGCCGGTGTTTTTCAAACCAAAATGAAACAAACAACTCTCTGCCCCCAACCTGCCACAGTTTTCCCATCTGAACAAGAAATAGGCATTTATGAGGTGGCTGCAATTCCTAAGCAAATGAGAGAAATGGAGAGAGTTAAACTGTTCCCTCATTTTTAGCCTCGTTAATGTAAAATAATACGTGGGATGTGAATGGAGTTTTTCTGCTTTCATTTGGTGGCATCGAGGTCATAAATCGGTGCAGAGTCAGTGGTCTGTTCTCTGTCCTTCTGTAAACACCCACACCCCTCGCATAACGTAGATCCAGTGTTTCTCCGTCCAGGGATGTGTTATTTCATTACCGAATTGGCAAATAAAAGAGTAATAATCCCAAGAGTTGCCGTAGCCACGCTTGGTAGAAGAGTTCAGTCAATGAAACTGCTGCTATTTTGAAACGAAACTGCTACAGTCACCTTTGTGAATTTTTCAGTTCACTGTTGTCATATGTAGTTAAGGAGTAGCTGGAGCGTGCAGCGTTTGAGCACGCAGTATGCTGCTACGTGTAAAAAAGCTCATCATCGTAAATATTGTACGCGCTGTGATACTTCTTCATAACGCGGAGTTCCTGATAGCGGGGCAAAACAAATTACAAGTGTCCTTCCGTTTGTCGGTCTGGTTAGCTCTCGACTTGTCCTTCTGTATCATCGAGATAAATAGCATCGTGCCCTTTTTGTTAAAAATGTGCAGGGCTTCGCTTTACTAATCTTTCTGTTTCTGAGAGTTGGTGTTTTATTTACAATGTAAACAGAGCAGTCAGTACTTAGCCAAAAGTGTGATCCGGGAGATTAGGGTTGGGCTGGATGCTGCGAAGCGTTATCGTACAGATACAGTAGCGCGCTTGCCATCCTTTGGAAAGGTGAAGTCAATCCCTCCTTATCAAATGGGAACATCTCCTGCAGATTGGTGACTACGCTGGGTAGTCCCTTTGGGGGAGAAAAATGCCTTTATCAAACTGAAGTACCTGTTTACGTGATTACCATAAGAAGGTGTGTGTGGGGGGAAGCTTATTTTGCAAGAAAACGGTTTGAACAGCGATAAGGCCACGGATATTTAAATACATTTCAAGTAAAAACATTGAGAAGCAACGTGATCTTTAATTTGCTTATGTGAAATAAAACGCTCAAAACCCTGCAACTATTTTGGGCTACAATTGCTTGTTGCCATTTTGTCATTCCTTCCCTACCGTGCGTTTGTAATAACTATGTTTCTAAAAGCTTGTCTGGAGAGGTTTGGCTACTTGTGTGTTAAGAGACCTGCCTTTAAGAGTAATATTTAGGTTTTCACCTCCCGGTGCAGCTGGGAACATTGATGAGGTGATACTCTCCAGCATGTGTCAAGCTTTCAAATCCCAGAGCGGTTGGCAGTATAGCAACATAGCAGCCTCATCTGAGGCTCCCTAACCTTCTGGCCCCGTAATTATTTATTTAGTGAGAGAGTAGAGATGGAGTTAGACTTTTAATATGTGTCTTAAAACTGAAGGTGAGGATAGAAGTTGTAGTACATAGCCCTTTAGCCTTAGTTCCTCTGCCGCACGTGCTTTTTTCACTCCCAGACAGAGTAGCGATGGATTTGCACTTTGGGAAGACAGAAGTTCCCAGCTGTGGGTTTGGGTTTTTTTCTCCCCTACCGCCTTGAGAGCAGAGATGACAGTTCCTTTTAATCTACGTGTTGATGAGGAGAAGATAGCAAACATGCGTTACAGATAACCTAAAATTAACATTTCCTGCTGACACGTAACCCTTTGCTCCCTCACCAGTATTCCTCTGGGAGAACTGGAGAAGTGCAGCAGTGCTTCCAGTTGTGGTAGGCGTTTTGGGATCCCTGAACTGTGGTCATGATCGGATCTTTTCCAAGGCACACTAATCCTCAGCCCATCTCCCCAGATGATTAACGTGCTCAGAAGTGTTTTGGGAATCTGGCAGCATCAAAGCATGGGCTGTCTGGGACTGCTGTCTGACCTTATGCGGTGGTATCGCAGGGAGGGGGAAGCAGAGTAAGCGTCTCAAATTGTTTATGATGTGAAAAAGGCTGCTCTGAGTCCCTGGATTAGACTTTCTTAGGCGCTTACGGGGCCCTATCCTTTGATGTTTCAGCTTTGGTTTGGTGGTTGAAATGAGTAAAAACTTCAAGTTGTTTTTGAACTCGGAGACTTAGCCGGTTCCTCAAGGAATAGGAGACAGTCCCTGGGCTCCCCCAATTTTCGCTGCCTCTTAGCTGCTATCTATGGCCAAGTCGGGGATGGGTTGGATCTGGAGCACAGCCGGGGACGGGTTGGATCTGGAGCACAGCCTGCCCCTGCTGCACCCTCGGGCCCTGCCTGTCTCCAGCGCCGGGGCCCAGGTGGGAGCTGCCAGCACTGCTCTCTTACCTGGCAGAGGGATGGCTGCCTGAGCCCAGGCCTTTAGCTCTATGGTTAAAAGTAATGAAACAATGATTTTAAAAAAAAACCAAAAAACCAAAACTACACAAGAAAATTCAATTTCAGATAAAAAGAAATCACTTAAAAGAAACCTCTCCTGAAAAATGTCTATATACTAGATGAATAGGTTAATTATTTTTTGATGTGCAAAACATAACTTGTTTATGTTTGCTATAGCGGAGCAGGAATTTAATTTTTGAGGAAGATGATTATAAATTAACTTGTCTCTTATGAAATATTTTTGCCGGTTCATCTCAAACATTTCTTATTTCCTGTATTATTCCATTCACTAATTATCCAGTTTGTGTCTAATCAACATAATTGAAAATTGACATTGTTTGATTATTTTTTTTTTCTATAAACTAATTGCTAATGCTATCACATTTTTCACATTGGTATTTATTCTGGTTGCCTGTTGTTCATCTCTACATTTTCATCTTTTATTATACCTGCCCTTTTCAGGGGGCTATTGGAGGAACTTCCTTGCAGTGTACCTACCAGCATAGTCAGCCTGGAGGGATTCTCTACAGAAAGCAGAAAAAGCTGGCCTTGGAGTTGGAGATAATTGTTCAGAGTAATTGCAAAGTTAAGGTTTTAATAGAAAGCTTTTCTTTCTGTTAAATGTGAAGCTTTTTCGGTAGCTTCACTATTAAAACACAAGGTAATGTGATTATATAATTTTGCTTTACATTAGGTATTTTAAGGCATATTTTAATAGCTATACTTGGAGGTCAGTGGAGGTCCCTCACCCAAGCCCAAGTCGCTTTCAGTGAGTTGTCACCACTGGCAAAGTTACGTAAGTCTGCAGTGAAAGTTGTTCACGCTTTCTGACTCTGTATGTATGCCAGAGCTCACCACCTTACCCCTCCTCTCCTTTTAGTCTTTTTAGGGGAGCTCTGATGCCAGCTCACGAAAAAAGGAAGGAAGCAATGAAACATTTCTTACTTGACTTCAGTCAATGTTCCACATTCATGTATACAGTCCGCATCTCTTTCTTGTTGGGTGTGCACTAATGGGCGTCCTGAACAGCCCCCATATTTTTTGATGGATTCTATCTTCTGCTGTCATACATGGACACACCCTATGATGAGTGGTGAGAAGTCTATCCCAGCAGGGTATGCTGGAAGCTTTGCAGTTAGTTCTCATGCTACCATGCAGAACATGACACAAGTGTGTAACTGTTCTGCTGCCTTTTAAAGCAAGAAATGCTTTTGCCACTTTCTGTACTTAGTTGATGTGTGACCTTCAGAAGCGGGACATGTCTGTCCTTGGGAAACCGTGATGAGCAACTCAGTGTTAGGACATTTACCTAAACGTGTCTGGTCTTGTGCCTACATCCTGTAGGCCCTCGCCTGTGTTGGACAGTCAGAGCAGAGTCTAATCAGAGGTAGAGTAGATAGTGGTTTAGGTAAGCTGAGTTCTAGAGGCAGTAAAAGCCAAGTGGTCCGGCTTTTGGTTTTGCCCATGTCAGTCTCGGAAAGCCAGACTGACAGCTGTTGCTGCTGCCATGTGTGGATTGTTCCTCTCACCCACCCTCCAAACATGTTCAATAGGAATTAGCCCATGGCTGCCATCTGATGACAGCAGGAATGGCAAATTCAGCTATCCAAGGCTCGCCCTGCTGCATTTCCTGTGGCAGGAACATACACGGTGTGCCCTAAAGCCTGTACCTGGCCAAGCAGAAAAATGGCCAGTGCATCGTGCTTGGCCAGTGTGCTGGCAAGTCAGGGGTGAGAAGAAGAAAGATGGGAGAAAAGCAGCACTGCAGGGTATTTTTATCATCTTTTACTACACAAACATTTTTTTCAGTCTGCAGAATGTCATCTTAGCCCCTGGGTGAGTCAGAAGTTGGGAGAATGAGCCAGAAAGGAGCTACACTACGATTTGTGCTCTCCAGTCAGATTGGTCTGATCTGCAGGACGATTTGGAGGAAGGGAGTGCTGCCCCAGGCAGCTCTTAGTCATACCTATAGGCAGTCAGGGATGCTGCTGGGGGCCAGCAGACATTACTGTCTTGGCCATTTGTGCACATCCCAGTATCTATAATTGCAGAAATTCCGTTGGCTTCTGTGGGATTTTTACCTGGATACGGATTTTCAGAATTAGCACTCTTATTTTAAACCAAGCTGTCCAAAATTGCTGTTGCTTCTTGCGTATTTGCAGCATGGCATTCTCAATCCCACGGAGAAAATGTATGGCTTAGCAGAAACAGTGGTGTGGAGCACTTTGTCAAAATTCCCAGATGAGTCAAATTTCATTAGAAGATTGCAGCCAGTTTGTCTCTTGCTGAGTGTGTAGCTTTAGTCTTTGCAGAGTCATGCAGGACAAAAGTGTTTAGCAGAGATAACCACAAACCGGTCTCCAAACTCTTAGACTGATACTTAAATATTTTTTCTCTTTAATGTGTTGTACCAGATATGTTAAACTGTTTATTTTCAACCAGATAATGAGCGTTTTCACATTTGTGGTCTACCAACTATCTTAATATGTGTCTACTGCTTCACTGAATAGTATTAATGTGTATCATGATGTTGATTTTCCTGTTCATATAATCAGTGTTACCAAGAAGAGATTTTTCAGTAATTCAGTGTTGTCTGTGTACGTTCCCATGCCGGGCTGCTTCTGGCTAGTAGAGTTGTTCTGTACTGTAATTCACTATTTCTTGATTAAGAAAGGTCTACTGAGCAAAGCCACTGCAGTTTTTGTTGGGTTTTTTTAGGTTTTGTTTTGCATCCTCACCAAATTCTCCTGCAGGCCAAAGTCTACCTCTGCTCCTTGTGCTCCTTTCCCAGACTGCCTTGTGCCAGGATTATGGTCTTCCATTTCCACCACTTGCTTGCTGTGTGGAAAGTCTTGCTCCTTTTGGTTTGTTTGCATTAACTTTCTTGATCCTTTAAAATGAAAAATGTCATGGCAACTTTCAGTACCTCTATGAACTAGTTACTTGCACCTAAAGGGCTTAATCCCTTCACTCTCAATCAAGAGTTGTTGTTAATACTGCAGTCGCAGTATTATTCCTTGGTTCTGTCAAATTTTGGTTGATTTTTTTTTTCTTTTTTTTCAGCTCCTTTAAGACTGGCAAAGCCTATTTGAATTGTATTGAATTTGCAGATAGTTCTTCATGAGGGATCTTTTCTTGTTACCCTAGAACTAAAGCAGCTTCCCACATCTGCTCTGCTTGAGATCCATGGTCAGCAGTTGAGCCACCAAAGCATTACTCCTTTGTGGGCTTTTAAACTCGGCATAACCAGGCAGCAGGTTTTTAGTTTTTATTTTTTGTAAGCAAAAGCAGCATCTAAGAAAATAACCTTTTATCTGTGTAGAGCTGGATGTATTTTAGCCACGCCAGTCTAGATAAAAAGAATGTCTTGCATTTTTTAAAAGCTTGTGGGAGGAGGCTCACAATAGAGGCTCCATTGTACTGTTAGTACTGAGCGTACAGGAAATCACAAATTAGCTATGACGAGAGTAGTGCAGGGGAGTTTTAAGTTTACTTAATTCCCGTAGTATTGTATGGTTTTGAAAGGGTTTCATAAGGCATTGCCTTTCGGGTTTGGTTGTGTATGTTGTTTGTATTTGGCAGTCATCTGTTGAGGGCTTTCTTTTACCATGTCTTTGTTCAGATGGTTCCATGTTTTGAATCCCTGAATCCAGATGACTTTTCTTCTTAGTGTAAATAGAGAGGCACACAAATACACTTGGTATTTATCTCATGACCACCCCGCAGCCATCTAAAATTTAAATCTAGCATTATGCATTCTGCAGTGAGAACTATTTCCTTAGAGCAAGCAACAAAGGAGCAATTTGAGCAGGAATTTGGGGAAAAGTAAGCTGCAGGCACAACTTTTCCTTTCTTAGCAGATTTTGATCCAGCAGGGTGTTGGGTTACTCAGTTTCCAGTTGATATTGGGGGGAATCGGTGTGGGTTTACAAATCTGTAGGAACCTGGCTGCATCATCTGTACTAAACCCAAGTTATTACAGGACAACCTTTTTGTTTACAGTTTTATCCAAAGATTGATTTGCTCAGTACCTGCAGTTGAGGAGCAAGTTCTGTCACTGAGTTGAAAGAACTAGAGTTATGAGGACTCTCTGAAATCATGAATCTTATGTTCTTAGTCCTGGGAACAAAGAAATTACAGAAGAGTGTATTGCATTGAGTTGGTAATGTAGAATCTGAAGTACAGTGAATATTGCACTTTTGCATTTGTTTTCATAACTTTGCTAGCATCTTCCCTCTGGACTTGTTTTTAAGCCTGTTAAATCGTGTAAGTGATTTTTCGGAGCTTTGTAGTTGCTTTCCAAAAAATACGTTTAAAAAAAAGTCTGTTTAAAAATACATGAATAGAAAATATTGTCTTATACCCAGAAAAAGTAGGACAGAAAAAAAAAAACCACCAAAAAACCCCTTGAAAACAAAGTTTGGGGTTTCTAACTGTTCTGAGGATGCTATCCTAAAGAAGTGACAAATTTCTAAACGTATGGTTTACGCAATTCTAGCAGCTATTGAAATGCCCGAAAGATTTAGTGGCAGGAGGAGATTATTTTTGTGCAGGAAAAAAGTATCTCAATCTAATTCTCAGATTCTCAAAGAGATTTAGTTTTCATTTCAGAAGACTGGTTCCAAAAAGAACATTAAACAGTGATTATTTTTATAAATAGATGTAATAGATGAGGTTATTTACTAAGATTTCTTTTTTTTCCCAAAAGTGCATAGTGAAAGAAGCAGTCATAAATAAGCCATATGATACCTGGGAAAGTGCTCACGCTTAAGTACAATTTTAAATCAAGTTACTTAAGCTACTGCAAGCCTGTTGGAACTTTTGTTTAAGAGTGAACTGGGCTTATTTCACCTTTGCATTAAGGTATTTAGGAATCGGCAAAACCAAATCAAAATGTGGTGCCTTGTCACAACTTTATTGGGCTTTTGCATTCTAGTTTACAAGTGTGCCTGAGTGTAAACACAACTTACTTGTGTGGGATTCGTAACTCTCTGTAAAAGGAACTTCACTGGAGCATCTACGTTCGGATATTTTGTCCTACACCAGAACTAAATCACCTCTTGAAGTCTTTTAGTTATATATATATATATATATATATATATATTATCTTTGGTAAGTACTGAAGTGAGGTGCAGGATTGCTGACTTTCAGGGAAAATTTGGTCTAAGTCTTGGCAGGAGAATTGGAAGAGAGATGGAAGCAGAGACGGCAGTGCAAGCAGATGTCCTAAATGGCAGCAGAGTGGTCCAGATGATCTTGGTGGTCTTTTCACACCTGCAGGTAGCCTCAGGAGTGACCTGGGATGATTCACTTTATTTTTCTGTGCCCAGTCCCACCATGCGTTCAGTGCAGGTAGTGATGGTGAGGTTACTTGGCAAAGCACTCTGGGATCTGTTAGAAATGGCACCAAATTAGAGTAGGATTCTGTTGTTAACGGTGCTGTGAGTAGGTGCTTGGTAGGTCTTTTTTGTGTCTTGTCTTATCACAGGGCACTGGTTTGAGAGGCAGTGTGCTTTCAGTTGTGACCTGAATTAAGGTAAATGCACTTAATAAGAAGTCACCTTGTGGTTTGGCCAAACAAAACACTGTACAAAACATTCTGTTGTGATTAAAGGACTTACTTTTTCAAATTAAAAATGTACTTTCCACTATTGAAGTTCTTCCTCTTGAAACGGCAAAAAAACCCCTCCTGTATATTTGAATCAGAAAGTTGTATTTCACCAGCTAGCTTGACAGGATGTGCATACAAACAAACCAACAAAATACTGGTAAGTGATGAGGCTGCAGCTCCATGTGCCGTGCACTGAAACATGGGGATTTTATACTCACACTGAGTACTCTTGCTCCTGCTGAGATATGAAAGCTTGGAGCTGAGACATGAGCGAGTTATTTTTGCTTAACAGTTGAACTTTGGAAGAGAAGTAGTAAGGGATAATTTCTTTCAGTTTGAGTTTGCACATTGTACAACTATTAAAAACTTCAAGACGACTGTTAAGTAAAGACAGCTACTTGAAGTGCCAGATGGAAAAGAGCAAGAAAAATGCCTTCTGTTTAGAATAGAAAGGGGTTTCTTTTTGCTCATTTTGTTTTGGGGTCTTCTTCCGTCTGCGGAGTTGCTGTGCTTGGTTCTCTCCAGTTCTGTTTAATATCTTTATCAATGATCTGGACGAGGGTATGGAGGGCACCCTCCGTAAGTTTTCAGACAACACCAGGTTGGACAGGACTGTTGACCTGCTTGAGGGTTGGGAGGCTCTACAGAGGTACCTGGACAGGCTGGATCAGTGACCTAAGGCCAGTTATTATGAGGTTCAACAAGGCCAAGAGCCAGGTCCTGCACTCGAGTCACAACAAGCTGCATGCAACACTACAGGCTTGAGGAAGAGTGGCTGGAAAGTTGCCTGGCGGAAGAAGACCTGGGGCTTCTGGTCAACAGCCAGCTGAACATGAGCCAGCAGTGTGCTTAGATGGCCAAGAAGGCCAACAGCATTCTGGCCTGGATCAGGAATAGTGTGGCCAGCAGGAGCAGGGAAGTGTTTGCCCCCCCTGTACTCGACACTGTTGAGGCCACACCTCAAATCTTGAGTTCAGTTTTGGGCCCTTCACTACACAAAGGACACTGAGGGGCTGGAGTGCATCCAAAGAAGAGCAGTGAAGCTGGTGGTGGGTCCAGAGTCTGAGTCTTACAAAGAATGGTTGAGGGAACTGGGGTTTAGTCTGGAGAAAAAGAGGCTTAAGGGGAGACCTTCTCACTTTCAACAACTCGCTGAAAGGAGGTTGTAGTGAGGTGGGGGTCAGTCTCTTCTCCCAAGTAACTGTGAATAGGACGAGAGGAAAAGGCATCAAGTTGCACTGGCGGAGGTCAAGGTTGGACATTAGGAAACATTTCTTCTACTAAAGGGTTGTCAAGGCCTGGAACAGGCTGCCCTGGGAAGTGGTGGAGTCACCATCCCTGGATGTATTCAAAAGACACGCAGATGTGATGCTGAGGGACATGGTTCAGTGGTGATCTCAGCAATGCTGGCTTAACATTTGGACTCGATGACAGTAAAGGCCTGTTCCAACCAAAACCATTCTGTGATTCTTCTGCGTTGCAGTTCTCTGCCGTGGGGCCCATTCAGATATTAGATGCGTAGCAAGATGCATTTCTCTCCTGTTAATTGGATGTCAGACCGAAGGCTTCAAACACCATCTCTGTCATGTGGTGCCAGGTCTGCATCACGGCATCGGGCTGCACTGCTCAAAATTGGGATGGCACTTTTTTTAGTTCCTGCTCTCATTGTCCACTAAGTGCTCTTATGGACACAGCAAACATCTCTGCTATTCTAGAAATGCCCTGGCTTTCGCCAAAGCTGTCGTGGTTTGGGAAATATGATACTGGCTGTTTGATTTGGACACAAGACCCTTTGATTCATTCTTTTGCGGAGCAGTCAACCATCTTATTACATCCATTTTGTATGGATTTAGTTCAAGGCCTTCGTTAGTTTATGTAGAATTTGGAATAATTGGAAAATATGAAAAATGTGGAATATTCTTCAGTTGGCTAAATTTTGAAAAAGGCTTTTTTTTCCTGTCGGCATCTGAATGTCAGCAAGTGAAAGTTAACATTCCCACAATACCTCTTCTGTGGGATCATGGGCAAGTTCAGGACAGCATTCTTTCATTTATATAAACAGACCGTGCTGGCCAAGGCTATGGGAGAAGTGCTTCTGAACATGAAATTGTTGCTGGTTGTGCTCCCCGTTGTTGCTCTGTTGACAGTGATTTTAATTTTTTATTTTTTTTTATTATTGTTCTCCTGTTTATATTTAAATAACATGGAGTCTTCTGCTCTGTTACCATTTAGGATCTTGCCCAAGGCAGTGCCGTATGAAAAAATCAATGTGCTCTGCAGATGATTTCATACATAGTAGTAAAATGAGGTAGCTAGTACAAACCTAACTTGCAGAAGCTTCCAAAAAGTAGAAAGATGTTTGCAGAACAGTAGGGTCTCTGACAAGAGGTAAGAAGAGATGAAGGTGTGAGAAGCTGAACTGACCTTTCATCTCAGCTTTGCTACCCCTGGTTCTTGCAAAACAGAGTAGGAATGGTCAGGGAGGCTCGGAGCTGAGTGTCAGGTACCGTCTGCTTTGTGACCGGCTGACAGCTTTCGGTTGCTGTGCCTGGTTTGAGTTGAGGTCATTTTTGTAACATTAAAGATTGATAGGAATTTATGAACATACACTTTTTCCCTGTCAGAAATCGTATCTTTCTGCTTTCAGAGATGCCAAAAAAAAATATGTACTTTGAAGGTTATTGTGAAGTGCAGAACTTTGCTTATAGAGTTTTGTCAATATTCAGTGTGTAGATTTATTTTTTATTTTTTATTTTTTTCCCTTTGAGTATTTCAAGCAGAAATTTAGCGTGTACCACTCAAACTAATAATTTTTGCCTGAAGAACTGCAGAAATCGTGGCCTCTTCAGCCAGGTAAAATACCATTTTTCAGCTTCTACAAAAACAAGATTTGCTGCGGCCAACCTTATATAATAGGTTGGGGAAAGGTAGTCAGCAGCAAAGAATTTTGGAAGTGCTAAATGTTTTACGGTTTTCTCAGTCTGTGATACAAACACTGTTCTTACTTAAAAATCATGTTAGTGACTTTGTTTTTTTCCTACTAGATTATTATTTTTTTTTATTTTTGCCTTTAAATGGTAAAGCTTTTCCTGGAAAATGTGTGGGTTTTCTCATCAGTGCTTGTTTAAAAGGGCAGCAAGCAACTGTCACATATAAAAATTCAATTCTTAGTAAAATCTGAATTGACAGAGGAAGAAAGTCTGGTGAAACCCTTAATTTTTTATGCTATCTGGGTAAGCTGGAACATGGCCATATAATTATTCCCTTTCATCCACTGATGTCACTGAGGTCCCTACACAGACTGAAGCTAGTAAATGAACCTAAAAATCAATTTATGTAAACTTTTCATTTCTCCATGCAGTGTGTAGGCCCATTTTCACAGAATCTGTATGTTGACATAAATACGAGGTCAGTAGGATGGGTACAAGCGCTCGTAATTTTTTGGTCTTTATTCATGCAGAAAGCAACAAAACAGTAAAATTCAAATGCAGCAAGACACGTTAATGGTGGGATTTCCAACTTCCAGTTCTGTGACCATAATTTCTCATCTATTTTAAACCTCCAAGGACTTTTAATATATTTTCAAGAACTAAATAGGAAGAAGAGCACTGTTGCTTACTTGATAAAAACATATTAAGAAACAGAAATTTATTGTTCTGTCTTCAGTTTGTATTCATTTAGAGCACAGGTTTTATGGACCTTTCAGTCGGAGGTTATTTATTTCTCTAGCTTTTAAAAAACAAAATACTTGAACCGCTGGTTTTATTGCATGTAAATGTCAGTATCTTGGAACTGACTATGTTTAGATCTGTAACTTTTTTTTTCTATTCAGTATTTCTAAGCTTCCTTCCTGAAAATAAGTCTGTTTCCGCAGACAAACGCACGTGTGTGTGGCCCGTGTATGCCGTGGGTTTCTGTATGAACTTGCAACTCTTTTTTTGCTGTAGCACAGAAAGTGGTGTCCCCTTTTTATCCCCTGTGAAGCTGAAGTCGCTCATATACATAGACAATTTGAATTACATCAGCTATGTGCCTGCCCATTGCTCCGTCAGCCGCTCGTGCGCAGATACGTGCCTGCTCATTCCTGATGTGCTTGATTTTGCAATTAACACTCAGGTAGCAGAGTGCCTTACTCTGCAAGCACCTCTGCTGACTGATTGCAGAGCCCCAGTACAACTCACTGTGATTAAGGATCCAAGACTTTCTTAGGTAAAGACAAAAAAGTAAAACCCTAATGAAAGATATGCACTGAATAGGAGCTTGTGCTTTTGTGTCTGTTGACTGTGAAACCTCCGTAAGAATTGCTACTGTTGTACGAGTATTCCCTCCTCCTTCATAGAGGTGTTCTGTGTCCTGGTTTCCTTGTTGACTACAGAATGACAGCTTTTAGAAGTATTGTAATGATGAAGTGCCATTAGCTGTATACTATTCACGTCTTAAATTGCATCCTTTGTTGTGTTCTTCGCTATTGTAGAATAGTTGGGTACGGTCAGGATCTTGGTTTCCAGCACTTCTTTCTTTTTATTTTCTTGTTTTGTAGGTTATTCATTTCTTGTTGAATTATATGTATTTCTGTGATCAGTTGGCATGGAAACATGGCTCTTTTATAGGCCAGTTGCTTTTAGCATTAATTTGCAGGTACGTGTTTTTGAATCTGAAAATGGAAACCATTTATGTTCTTCATCATTCCCCATCATTAATATTTGCATGCTTTCCAGTGCAACGTAAATTATCTTTCTTTCTGTCTTAGACGGGAAAATGTACTCTGGTTTTAAACGGGGGGGGGAGGGGGGGAAGAAGATAAATGCTGCATTATGTACTCTGTATTAAAAGGCTAGTATTCTATGTAAAAATTATTTTTATACAAGTAACTTCACAGAGTCAGTGAAACAAAGACCAATACCAAATCTGAATTTAAGCCCAGAAAGTGCGTAACGCTTTTGAATAATGTAAAGTCGCAAGACTCAATTTCTTTTTTAGTAATGCATTTATTGATAGTACCTTTTGTTTTTATTTCTTTATTTGGAGAGCACCCCGTTTTCATGTAGGGATTTGCCAAATTTCACTTGAAAAAGGCTAGAGGTTTGCTTTTATCAATACTGATGAAGGTGAGTGAATACTTTCATTGGTACATTGCAGCTTTAGTTAATGGAGTTTGCAGTTTCTGAAATACCTCAGTAGTGCCAAAAGTGAGCCTGTAGACTTTTCAGGTTTGGGTTTTTTTGTAATTACTACAGCAGTATTGCTGCTGACGTGATGGTATGCTGTAGGCACTGCTGCTTGGACAAAACCAGGTAGCACTATTGAACATCATCATGAAGAATAGTTAGACTATTAGTGTTTGTCCAAATCTATAGAAATTTGAAACTGTACCTGAACACATACTGGTTTAAATATAGATAACTAACTGAACCTGCTGTAAGCAGGTGCAGACTTCTTTCAGTGTGGTTGCTTTCAGGTTCTTAAGAATGAGGTTTAATTTCATTCTTATTCCTAATAGCTATGGACTGTTGTCTGAAGAGCTTTATACAGATTGGATATGCAGAATAAAAATAAGATTTGAATTAATTTACTTTGGCTCATACTTCTTCATTCTGTTCCAGAATTCAAACACTTTGTTTCAGTAACCATTTCATTGGGAGTATGCAAAGCAAATAAATTCAGTTGATACTGCTCATAACTCCTTTTTAAATATTTAATAAACAGTCAGTTCATCTGACCTAAATAGGTGTATTGTTGCACTGCTCTTTCTTTATTCCCAAAGTTAAAGTACACATAATTCAATTTAAAAAACATAAGTCTAGGCAGGATTTGACGAATTTCAATGAAAGAACTACAGATCTGCAGATTAGGAATACTTTGTTCATGCCACTAGTCCTGTTTTATGAATTTCATGGTATTAGTCAGCAGCCATATGGCTCATTTCCCTCTGGACAGTTTTAGAAAAAAAAATAATCAGAAAACAAAGAAAACCCTATAGGTGTAAGCCCCATGTTTTCAGATTTAACATTTCATTTAAATAACTTCAGTGGAAAAAGAATTAGTTTGGTTCATGCTGAACTCTTCTACTGAAACTGTTCAGAGCTGCCTTGTAGTGGTTTTCTCAGAGGCTGCAAAGTTTAGTACAGAAGATGAGGGGTTTTTGTCTTGCTTTCTGCAGTTTACAGATGGGATTTTTACTAACCATGATACAGCTGTGAAAAGAAGTTAGGCCATGCTGCTTCCTGTGCAACAGTATCTCATCATTTGCACAGGATAAAACCATTTCTCCCTTCTCTCCCCGCCCCCTAACCTCCCTTCTCCCAGAAACAAATGGGTCTGTTAACAGAGAGGAGTGAAAAATAAATGGGTCCTACCCTGTTATCATATCCGTGTACTGTTCGGAGTAACTGGAGACAGCATGCACTTCTGTGGCTGTTGTAAGCTACTTCCCCCCCGCCCCCCCATTCTTCCCTGAAGTGCCTAATGGCACTACTGGTCCAGGGAGGGCAGCAGTGAGAGCTGTGTTGGAGGGGAAAAAAACCACTATTAATGGAATTAATGCCCACACTGACTGTAACTTTTCTAGCTTAGATTGATCTTTTCTTTCATGTTCTCTCTGGAACTGAATTTTCAATAATCAGCGTAGCCTCTTCCTACATATTTTTAATTCTTTAGCCTGATTGTTGTCTGTGGTTGACATCCTGCAGCACTCACAGCTCAGTTCGGACTGGTGATGAACAAGTTCACACAGCACTTGCCAGTTGTGTTACTTTGTTCTGTGTTAAGGTGGCCCCCAAAATTCAGGACAAAGCGAGTAAGATAAGTATGGGCTGTTGCACAATCTCTGCTCTCCTACGGTGGCAGAGAGCATCTTTCTTCAATTCATTCATCCATCGTTTGGATTCATTACTCAGTGAAAACAAAGTCTTCCCTTTGGTTGGGAAGCTCTCCCATATTCTGCTGTGGGTGCTTGCCAGACCTTCCAGAGAATTAACCTACTAATCGTGTTGTCCTTTAAATATTTTTGACCTAAAAGTTTAATTATCTTTATATTAAGTAGCTAATGTGCATTAAGAAGTACATAGTCCTGATTGAGTATTTTATCTAAGTGTTCTGGAAAGTACTTGTAGAACAAATATGAAAAATGTATCAAAACACGGACAGGTGTCAGAGTCCCTAGAAGTTGTTTATATCCTTAAAGGAAAACAATGACTCAAACTTTTATTAGCAGTGCAGTTTTCAGGAACTCCATTTGCTTTGCTGGTCATTTGGGTGCTGTGAGACTGTGGAAAGCATTAGATGAAGTTAGAAAACAACAAAATTATTTATCTGTGAGATAGTAGTGCAATAAAAAGTGTCTTAATGATATCTTAAGAAGTTGGTATGTTCCAGCTTGCTGCAAGGTAATTTTATAGTCACCAGCATTCAAAACTTGGCAAGCAGATTTCTGATGGGAAGTCTGGATGCTCTCGGTGTTCTTAACTTGGACTAGCAGCTCAGAAAAGCCCCCGAGGGTCCCTTTTCACGATGTATAGTGGTGGTGTAGTCTTCGTGAGAAATAATGCTAATTATTTCTAATACTGTTTTTCTAAAAAAATGAGAACACGCAGGTGGAGTTGTCCCTTAAAGGATTTAGTTCTTTGACCAGCACCAGCTTAGTCCCTGTACCTGATTTTAATCTGGTTTACAGTGCAGACCTAGTAAGTGACCCTCATCTGAGCTACTCATGGATGTAGCATTTTCACTACAGAGAGTTATTTTCCAGATATCATCTGTTACTCTCAATGCTCGTTTCTTCTCTTTTCTAACTGGGATGATAATCCTCACCCAGGTGGGGCAGAACTAACGAAAAGGTTGATCTGAAGAAACTATTGTAAGAGCTACAGTTTGCTCTGAAATAACAGCCGTTCAGTCAAAGTACCAAACAGGCAAAAAGAGAGTGGTAGTAACCAAAGGTTGGGAGCAGAAATAATAAGGTAGGGAGCAGAAATAATAACTTTGGGGTTTTTCACTTTTGCAGTAATACGCCCGCACTGATTTGGCTTGCTTTACATAGAGGAAAAGAATGTGTTACGAAGAGCTGTCGCTGTGTTTCTCACTCTTTATTAGCTTCTTGTTCTCTCGTGACATTCTGGAAAACAGTCATAATGCTTTTTTGGCTACTGGGAGTTACTGGATAGCTGTTGTCTTGTGCTGGGCAAGCACTAAGCTGTCATTTCCTCCCGTTTTTTTCAGGACTTAGAGCCAGCAGGAAGCAGTTGGACTTGCTTTCCAGTATCTTTCTCTGTGCTGTGTCCATTTTCTGAAAAACAGAATGAGTTTCAAGATGTGCTTTGAGTTTACTTACACGAAGTTGGCTATCCTTTATCTTTGAATGATAAAATCCCGAGTCATTTGAGTGTCCCCTGTCCCTGCCTGCTTTGAGAACTGCCATACTCCTGCCTGCCTCTCGGCAGCCTGCTGTTTATCCTGCTACTGCCATCCCTCCCGTTTCACCTTTCAGAAAATGCAGGAAAAAAACCACAGAGTAAGGTTTCTTATTTTGGCAGTTCCGGATTGCATCTTATCCGTCGGTCCGCTTTCCATTCGAGTAGCCTCTCGGGCTGTTGGCAATCTAGATTTTGTTTGGAAAGGAAGCTGCCGGGGTCCCTTTTTTGGTAACTGTCCGTTTCTCACAAACTGTAAATGCTGCAGAAGTCGGAGGCTGTCGCTGCCAGAGGGGGAGATGACATTTGTGTGACGCACATATGTGCCGTGGGCAGACTCTGTAAATGTCTCTCTCTGCCTGCAGATTGGGGGGACACCGGAGCTGTAACCATTTGAAGTATTTAATTTTTTTTTTTTTGATAACGCATACGTGGAAAAGGCTGGAATAAAACTACAGATTGACAGCTTCCTTTGTTGGGAATTGTGATAGTGAATTCATTTTCCACAACACCGTGCTCAAACAGGCAGAGAAATGTACAGCTGGACAGATAAACTGTTAAGAAATCTTGCCCGTATGAAGAATGAAGGGTAGCCCTTTGTCTTAATGTTGTGTAACTCTTCATAATGGAGTCAATAATTCCCTTTATAATACTTTCTCACAGCTGATGTTTTTATCACTGATAGATGTTTCATGCAATTTACGGAGATAGAACATGATTTTTTGACCTGAAAAATTCCTAATTTGAAGCCTTTATCTGCAGCCAGAGCATTTTTATGCGTGTGAATGGAGCCTTTTCAAGTTGAAAATGGTTAAACTACAGAGACTAAAGAAACATTATAAAGCCTAATGAAAAAATGCAAATAGAAGTCATTTTTAAACACTTCTGACTTTTCACCAGTTCAGTGGAAACAACTTCAAGCTTTCAAAAACCTCTCTAAACCCCTTTAGTATGTGGTATGTGTGGGAAGAAATATTTTGCTTCTCTCATCAAATCACGGGAATAGCTCCCAATTTTAACTGCTTTTCAGTACAGCTTTAACTGTGATATTGGGACTTGAGCCTTTGTAATTGAAACTCAAAACTCTACTTGAAGAAAAGCTCAGTAAAACAGCTCTCTTACATCATACACTTATATTATGATTAAATGTAACATGATAACATAAAACCAGCTTTTGCCTTAAACTGCCTGTTTTATTTGGCACTGTAACTGTTGTTACTGGCCTGTTCTCAGTGAGCTTGTTGTTTTTATACATCCTGTTTGCTTACCTTCAAAATTAATACATTTTCAGAAAATCCTATTTATTCGAGCTTGGTTTGGCTGCGCAGGACCCTGGATGGGAGGTGCAGAACTTAAATTTCAGCGTGCTCCAGACTCTCATCTTTACAACAAAACCGTTTTCTAGTTTGTAATTATCATCAACTGTTTTCTTAATATTACAGAACAGCAGAGGTCAGTGGATGTGGGAGGAACCGAAAAGAGAGGGAGGAAAGAGTTTTAAGGAGCTCTTTGCACCAGTTCAGTGTTTGTCAAAGTTGTTTTGGTTGTTAGAAGAATATAATGGAGTGTAACTGGAAGGAGTTTATTATCCTCGGTTTGCTAGAAACCTTAGTACTGTGTTCAATTATCCCTTTTTTAGTCTTAAACATCTGTTTAAGATGTATATGTATTGTTTATATGTATTGATTGATTTTAATGTTTTAGTTGTACATCTGGGAGGAAGCTTCTAACTTTCTTCCCTTCTTCCCATCCCTAAACAAGTCATAATTTTTTTTTTCACTATAAAAATTGTTGCAACGTAGAGCACCGTGATGTTCAGCTGAGAGACTAGTGAATCCCTTTAGAAGCTTTCCCAAAATAATAAGAAGTTACAAAGAAAATGGAGAGGTCACTGCTCAATAAGTAAAATACTTCCGTACTGTTATTTTTAGTGTCATTTGAATGTGTTCTGCTGACCTAAAAAAAAAAAAAAAAAAAAAAAAGAAACCATGTGAAATTAATTTGATTATCCAAGGCCCCACACTTGCTTATCTCCAGACCTTTTGATAAGGAAAATAAGGAGTGCCCTGGGTAATAGTTTAACGTTCTTGGGCAAAGTACAGGTGTGCTGTTAGAGAAATTGCTTTTGGTGTTTGGGATCGGAATAAAGGAAGCCTTTGATGTTGGCTCTGCTTGGGTTATTTGGTTTCCTTCTCTGAGACAGCATCCTGTACATCTAGAATACAAGCAAAGAAGCAGAGAATAGCCATTAGGACCAGCTACATGCAGAAATTCTGTTCTGTAATAAATCCTTGGCAGTGTCTTTAAAACAAGGTGAAATGAATGCTCTGAAAGCAGTTGTATTAACAATGCTAAAAAGTGGTATTTTTTTCAAGGCATGTTCTTACAGCTCAGGTAGTGGTTTATAACAAAACAAAAAAACCCCCAAACCTCCTGGAATAAAATAACTTGCTCTAGGAGAAGCATTTTTGGAGGAGAGGGAAAAAAAATCACCGGTTTCTTCTTTTTTTTTCTTTGTAGTTCAAATACATCATATTTTACAGGCAAATCAAGAGGCCTTCCTTGAGAGTATTGCATTTTAGATTCACATTAGGTGGCTGTTCAGCTTTTCTCAAAATCACAGCCAAGGTGCCAGTTGTGACAATGTGCTTTTAGAAAAGAGCAAGCAATGCTTGCGTGCTGCTTTATAACGAATGCATGGGTAGGAGAGCGAGGCGAAGGGCCACTGATGTACTTGGTTCACTTGGCAGCACAGCCCTGTTTCACCAACCCCTTCTAGACTAGCCTTCTACATCCTCAGTATTGTCCTCAAAATCTCTAGGACCGCTTCTTCCGTGGAAAATGCTTTAGTAAGTCTTGGCATGATCTCTATTGTTACTGGAATGGCGTGGGGAGTTAATCATTCTGTTCCTATTGCAATTGTGGAAGCAGATTGTTCTTCCAGTTCCTGGCAGCACAAGTTTTCTGGCTTTTTTTTTTTTGGTTGGTTTTTTAATTATTATTATTTTGTAAAGTCACACCCACCAACCTATAAAGTTTATGGGCTGGAATGTAAGCTTGGTTGTATTTTAAACTAGAATTTGAGTGTGTTAAGGTGGGTTCTCCCCTACAGGAGCCATGGTCGCTGTCTGGGGAGAAGGTGGAGGTGGGTGTATATACCCTGGTACACACCCTGCATACCGTGCTTTGTGGGAACAACTTCAGCACAGGCTTGATTCATGCATTCAGTTCTGTATTTCAGAGATATTTTAGATCAGTAACTGGGAAATTGATCTCCAGAGTTATGGGCAAAAGTGTTTGCTGGAGCATCATGATGTTCAAGTTCTCTGATTCTTAATTTGTAGGTACTGTTGTGAGCTTCGCTGCAGTGATTCCTGTAAGCTGTCAAGTAGTTGGTGGCTTTTGTCACAGTGTGCATGGGCAGAGGCATCCCACAGTCACTGGAAAACTCGTGGGATAAGTAACAAAAGTTGGCAGCCTTAGACAGAATTTCTCTGAAGCTGGGTTAAATGGGAGTGTACTCGCCTAGGGCAGCTCCACCATCACTGATTTATTTATCAACCCCCCGCGTCCTTTACTTACTTAATAAAGCTAAAAATACTTGAAACAGTGAAGTATTTACTGTGGACAGGCACTGAAATGCTGCATATCCATATGCATGTGTTGTTCTTGACAATGTTCTGTCTTTCTCTGGAGTTTACTTTTATGTATCTTGCTTGAAAACAGCACTTCGGCAAACATGGGGTTTTGTTTGTGTTTTGTTGCTGATACTTATGCTTGCTCATTTTAGTCCTTATTGTTATTGCATATTGTCATTTGGTTTGCTTTTTAAATGGTGGTAGGCAATTAAAACACTTTACAGTAACACATTATGCTATTACTGCTAGTTGGTTTGATTATTAAATAGGTGTGATTCGTACTGCTTTCAGTCTTCTTTTGAAAAGAGTTAGGATCAGGTGTATCATTACAGCATGCTTCAAATATGTAATTGGAGTTATTTTTTGACAGATGTGAAGTATGTCCAGTTCTCACATGGATGTTTGGAGTACGTGTGTAGCAACAGAAAATGTTGCCAGGTGCTTTTGTTTCCCAGGATTTCAAGATGTGCCTTGTAGGACCTTGATTTTTTTTGTGTGTGTACCCTGACAGGCATGTTGTGTGCATACTGACAGATGTTAGGCAAATAATTTTTCCATGTTTAAAAATTCCTCCCTGTTTAAAAAGACTGTTTTATAAACACACAGAAACCCATATCCTCACAGTTATCAGACTAAGATCTGAGAATGGCAGGTTTACTTACAATGTGAATATGGAGAAGCAGGGAGTAGTTGTGACTCTCAGGTTCTGGTAGTGGCAGGGAAACGTGGGATTTGCTAAATAGAAATCGTTGGTTTATTTTGTACCAAAAGGGCAAATCAAGTAAGACAGTTGTTCAGAATAAGTCAGTGTTGAGGCCCTTGTGTTTATATGCTGTAGCAATTGCTTGGATACCCAGGCTGATTTCTCATAGGTGGTAGAATACCGATGTGCCGTGAGCGTAGATTTCCATGGTCCGTAGATTTATGGACTGGGCTGGTAATTACACACCAGTGGTGTTGGTTCTGGGTTCTGTGTAAGGGAGTGAGCTGTGAATGGCCTGCAGAGTGTCTGGGTGGATTTCAATCCTGGCGATTAGCAAGAGGATATCAGTGGGTGTGACTGCTCTGCACATCGTTGGGTCAACACACTGCCGGAAACCACTTTTATTTTTCTTGGTCTCTTGCAAATTAAAAAGAAAAGAAGGAAGATTACTTGTTCTTACTGAGTGTGGGTACATAAAAAGCCTAGGCGACAGCAGTATCAGTCAGCTGTGCTCTTCCAGTGAAGTTTTGATGTGTTTAGCATTAACATCTGAGCCCTGGAGATTTGAACAGGATTGCAAACATGCTTTAAGTGAGGCTTATGCTTAGCTTTGTCTTGTATGTATATTGTGAAGTCCAGATCTTACTCCTTTGAAAAAATCAACTTGTGATTTTGTTCCTACTAATTTCCATTAGACTGGCAGCAAGTTCCTAAAATCTGAAGAAGCGTAGCTAGAAACATTAAAGGAGAAGATAAGAGAATGAAATTGAGTTTAATCTGCTCAGTGATTCAGACTTTTGAGGGTAGCTGTCCCCTTTTTGTGCATGCCTATTGCTGGTGTTCTTTATTTAAAATAACTGTACCCTTTGCTCCTGTTATGTTGTGTGGGGGGGTGTGTGTGTCCCAATTCCACATCCCAAATCATGGGAGATTGCATCCTGGAAAGGCAGTTGGCTCTGATTCAGGTGGAATCATGAGATTTTTGTGTTGTATATTCAACCCCTAAAGAAGCTGAATATCAAAATGAGGGCTGGTAAGCGCTTGCTGCTTTTTTTTCTCTCTCTTTTTTTTTTTTTTTATTTTTCAACTTGCATCTGTTTTACTGCTCTGTGTACCTGTGTTGTGTTTTTAAGCTTTTCTACTTGACTGCTTTTAGAGTTTTGCTCTACCTTGACTCCCCATGTTGCTTGAGGTCACAGCGCACAAAACTATGAGACTAGCGAAACAAAATCCAAAATTTAAAAACGTATGATGTGTCAGGAACCCTAAAATATGGTTTTTAAAATATGGTGTTTCTAGGAATTTTAATAGTGCGTATTGGCAAATCTTATTCGTAACAGCTTCTGTGTTCATGTTATGAGTGGGATATTTTATGTTTGTTATGACAACTCGTTCCTTACTCGAATTAATATTAGCATTTATTTTTAAAAAACATGTAAATTTTTTGGAAGGCTTATGGTAAATAAGTGACAGCTCTGACCGAATTTACAGCCTAGGTAAGAATATAAAGGAAAGGTAAATGCCACAGGGGATTAGTCTCATGTTACATGTGCAAGATTGTAAATTAGATGAATGTCCAACCTGTCATGTTTGGGTCTTGTTTTTGTAAATATTGCTTAGATTTTTCAGTAGTTTGCATTTTGTTAAAAACTTAAATCACTCTGACGTTTTACAGCGTGTAAAGGAAATTTTGTAGGACAAATTCTTTAAAAAGGACATTGTCAAGGGAGTTTTCCTGCTTATTTAATCTTTGCACTTGTAAGAACCCCCCAGAAACATGAAAACTCCCCTTTGCCAGGCAGCTGTCCCCCATTTCATGTGCATATTGGTTTGTTGTTATAGGGTTACTGATAAGTGTTGTGCTTTTTGGCATTGATGTATTTTTCAGAAAAAAGAATTGAAGCGTTTGTTTTGAAAAAAGAAAAACACATTTAAAGAATTACATGGACTTTGCAAACAGATTTAAGAAAATGAAAGGTAGGTCAAATTTTGGGCCTACAAACCTGACAATGTCCTTCACTTTTTACATGTATGCCTTATTTGAGACGTTCCTGATCCTAATGATGTTATGTTAATCAGCAGCAGAAAAATGTGAAAATTATGTTGTTAATCATCATTAATCTTAATAGCTTACCTTGGTTGCATTTTGGTATGCTTTCTAATGATGACAACCTACTTGGAGAGCTCTTGTGCAATGTGATACTTCAGTTGCTGTCAGTTCGTTAACCTAAAAGGTTGGTTTAGGAAAGGCTTAAAACACATCAAAACTTCCTAGAATGTCAGGGAGAGCTTTCTTACCCTCCAGTTGTGACTATGCCTAATGGTATCAGCTTCAACTGTGCCACTTGGAGTGTGGCACACAAAGGTGTGTCTTTGAGCGAGAGGAGGTGTGGGTAGGATTTGGTAGGGGGGATGAAACTACCCTGCTTAGGTACCTCTTTTTCTTTCCAGTTCCAACCCCAACATGTCTCATGCTGAGGCTGGTCTGATAATATATAAGTCCCCACGCTGCCAGAGGTACGGAGATAGTTCACAACCCTTCCTCTTCACATACTCCCAACACTTCCTCTCCTGTTTTGGTTACAAAGCTGGGTGATGAATTCATTAATCCTCTTGTTTGCGAGACCCACCATCAGTTGAAATACTTGTGCATGGGGCTGGCCTCCTGTCAGGGTCTGCAGCTGAAAGCTGCTTTGTCACTTTCCAAGACTTTTTCCGTAAAAGTTGAACTAGAATAAGGTTTCAGTGTTGGGTGTTTGGTTTATTGTTTTGTTTTCCCTAAGAGCATCTAGTCCAAATTGCAGCTCTGAAAAGGCACTCTTCTGTTAGCTGCATGGTGAATAGCTGCTACATACAGACAACTGCTCTGTCTCCGTGTGCACATTATACCTGGTGTTATCCTAGAAAAACTCCAGCAGTCACTGGCACGGTAGTTCTTACTGGGGAAGAGATCTACCACCAGATTATTCCCATATTGGAGGGGAAAAAAACCCTCAAACCAGTAGCTGGATTAGAACTGTTAGGGGAAACATTTTTTTTTTTTTTTTCTTAAATACATTTAGATAACCTTAAGGGCCTGACTTCTCCCCAACAAAACCAGCAAGTTCAGAGTTAAGGCTTCTCACTCCATCTCTGGTGCTCACTGGAGCTCTTGGCTGGTATTGGAGGTCCCACACTATCCTCAGATCCCTGCTCAGCCGGGCAAAGCCTGAGCGGTGCCGACTGTCGCAGGTAGGTCCGTTTGCAGTACACCTGCTACAAAGGTGCCTTGCGTGTCTTCACAGCCCGCTGCTTTCCCTGGCGTGCTCGTGGCTGGGGGCAGCACAGCAGGTGTGGTAGAAAGCCAGCAGCGAAAGGGGGAAGGGTATGAATGCAGTGAGAAGCTTTAACTTTGAGTTTCCTGGCTTCTGTGAGTGCAAGTCAGACCCTTAATGTTGTTTTAATGTATTGTTTGTGTTTAATTTTTAGTAAAAATTTGAACGCCATCCAGGCTACAGAGGTTGCAGTGGATAAGAAGTTTAAAAGCTTTGGTTCAAGATTACAGGAGGCTGCAAGAAAAATTAAAGACATGGAAATGAGGATGGAATGACAGGCTGCTATTTTGCCTCAGAATACTGAAGATTGTAAAGCGTTGAGAAATCGAATTCATGACCCTGGAAATCAAGCTCAGATTAAGAAATGTCAGGTTGGTAGGGGTTCCTGAAAGTCTCCAAGTTAGGATAAACGTGAGATTGTCTTCCCATAACAAAGGTTCTAGGATGTGGGGGTGGATGGTGTAATTGTTATCTGTGTTACGTGAAATGCTATACCAAATATTAAATAAGCCAGCTAAGTGAAATGATTCTTTTAAGTTAGTTTCATGTTTGTGGTGTTGAATATCACTTTTGACTGGTTTACGGTTACTCCTCTCTGGCACCAAGTTGCATGATTTATTGTTAATGCAAGCATGGAAAATACTGCTCTTAAGTACACATAGCTTTATCCTGCTACTCCGAGGGTCTGCTGCAAAGCCGAACACATGGTGCAGTGTGACATTTCTAGATAAGAAACAGGCAGAACATATCTAAATGGTGGAAGAAGTAGTTTTTTGTTCAAAGGGTTCTGATTCATAGTGAAACTGTCTTTTCAAATGTAAACTTTAAATAGTGACTGCCACTGTGATTAAGTTACTGTAAGTTTACTTAAGTGTTGAGTTATTGTCTGCGATTCAGTGATAGGGTATTTAGGCAGAAAGATTGCGCAACGGGAAGTCTATGCTGAAGTTCAGAAAGGATTTTGGCAAGCACAGGTTTGTAGGGTTTTTGTGGTCAAGGTCACTGGATGTATTTTTGTTCTGGGGACTCTCAAAGTCTGTGTTTCTCTCAGGAAGGGTTTATCCTTCTAGTTGTTTTTCTGACTTTTCTCCCTGTCCTTGGGGCTTGGTCTGGCATGCCTCTTATCACCAAGGTTAGACACAAGTAGCTTGTTTGAACTCAGTAGAGAAACTGGTGTGAGGGGAAAACCAGACCACACCTTTATGTGTTATAGATAAATGACGCTTTTAAAGGGTTGTGCTCTATGATGCTGTATTCCATGATTTCTGAGATGGCTCAAGCCAGAAAAGTGTTTCTTAAAAGTGACCATTTTTATCTCATCTTCTGTTTAGACTGTATAGAATCTTCTGTTGACAGAGGTGCTTTAGTTGTAGCTCTGAGGGAATCATCTGTGCCACTTCCTCATTCATCTTCGACAACTTTGGTATCAAAAGCTCTATTTTCTACTTTTCATTTTATTTTAGCTGGCATTCGGACTTGTTGAAATCCTGACTTTGCTGGACTGACAGGACCGTGGTGATAACATTTCAGTTCTGAAATGAACCCAGTTATTCTAGGCATTATGTATAGGACTTGCAATGTCATTTTTACATTTGTTTCAAGATGTAATTGCATTCTGTTATTGCTGTTACGTGTACTATTTTGAAAGAAACATGAACGAGTCTAGAACATGCTTTATTTTCGGGTGTTTCTAAGTCAATGTAATGTGGGGTTTTATAATTAAGTTCCCATTAAAGGATAGTAATTATTCTCTGGGTAACTATGTAGACTTAGATTGTGTGCTTGTGTAATGTTTATGTCTTGCACCACATTACTAGTGTGTGGTTTATTGACTAAAAATGACTGTATGAAGGTTATGTGGCTATTTCTGGTTCCAACAGGTAATGGCAGTAAGTTAGCAAGATGTATGATTTTTTTTTAAATGATACTAAAAAGGCTTCCATTTGATTTTGGTTGCTGGATACTGCTGAAAGAATCTGTGTGCCAGGAGTCTTTCTAAGCATGTCTGTCATGGTAGAGGTTTGCCAATCGGTGCTTTTAAAACAGAGAACAGTTTTCGTGGGTGTTGTACCCATGGAGAACTTTGCTGGTGAATACTTTTCACATCTGGATACCTCTCTGCTATGCTGAGGGTAATGCAGAATCAGTCCATGGGCATCATTGGTTATTGGGAGACACTGGGACCTGAACAGAAAGGAACCAAATGTAATGACTCTTTTTCTGACATCGTCAAGAATAAAGATTTCTTGAACAGGTAAAGAATTTAAAGGCCGGATTGTAGTAGGGCTGGCCTATCCTCCTGACTTGGTTAGAGGAGAATGTGAAATTTATGGGTGCAGGCTGGGCAGCTGGGACTGAGGGTCACAGCCTCCTTAGCTGTGCTCCTTCAGCCCCAGGCCTGAGCTTGCTCCCCATGAGGAAATGCTATGCTGATTCTGTTGACTGCTGAAAATCTCTTTTCCCAGCAGCTGTTATCTTCACCAGGTATCTTGTACAGCTGGGATTCTTCTGACTTTGCCATCCACTTAAAATGCAGGTGACAGTCTTTCAGGGCTTGCTTTTTGACACAGTCTGGGACTTAAGATGCGGGGATTGCCTGTAGATTGTAGCTGGGGAACTTGAGTATTTTATGTTAATGTTGGACTACTTTGTGTTACAAAGCAATAAGCAATGTTTTTAAACTCGCACTGCAACAAAACTATGTTGAAGTATGCATACAAGAAATAGTGAACACTTAGCAGTGTTTAAAACTACTTGTTTTAAGAGACAAAAAAAAATTATGTATTTCTTTTTCCTTCAGGAAGTTTTTTTGTTTTTCCTCCACCCCATCCATGCTTATTACTTTTGTATAAATGGAATGATTTAATATTATTCCCTTGAGTACTTTTTGTATATTTATAGCATCTATACTGTTAAAAAGATGCTCTCTAAATATCTTGTTATAAGGCTTACCTTTTAATTTTAAGACTTCATAAAGAGGATATAAATGAAGTCTACACTTCCAACCGATTTTCCTTCCCCCAGTTGTTTAGTGGGTATGTCTGTCACTCTGCAATGTTCCAAGCATGTTGTTGATTTAGGACATTTTGTTCCTATTTTTAAGAGTTTTTGATGGTGGATTAAGTATGATGTGTGTGTTTGACTAAGCTGTACAGAATTATTTTGTAAAACTGCAGTCTAAGCAGACCTATGTAGATCAGCAGTTAGCCTGTACACTCAGACACTGGATCTTCACTAAAGTCAGAACTTTGCTGTTGTAGGCTTTCTTTTAGTTAAATTTTAGTCTCAGCAGATCATCATCATGTATGTAAATTGAATACTCAGATCCTCACTGAGTTGCTTATGATATTCCATAAACTGTATTCTTACAAGTCTGGACAAGATAATTTCTCACTCTCTCTAGAGCTCACAAAGGTGTGGAATCCAATCAAAACATAAATCTCAGATAAGATCACACAGACACTTCTTAATAGAGCAGTAAGGATGTATTTTTTAGAAAGCAAATTCACTATTCCCTTAGTGGTTTTATTCATCTTCCACTGTTCAGCATCCCAAATCTTCATGGCATATTTTTAAAATTATTTATTTAATTTTTTTTTAGGTCTTCTGTGTTTGGTCGAGTGCTGACTGTAAACATGTTCCTGTTTTAACTAGCTTCAGTCCTTGAAATCTTTTCCTGCTGTGAGAATATACAGGCTAGCAATAACCTGTTGTTTTTATTACACTTGTGTGGCTTGACTAACAAGTCTTCTCTGTTCCTTCCTAGGCATTCGACCTCCGATCATGAATGGGCCCATGCACCCGCGCCCTTTGGTAGCGTTGCTGGATGGCAGGGATTGTACAGTAGAAATGCCTATTCTGAAGGATGTAGCCACAGTGGCATTTTGTGATGCTCAGTCTACACAAGAAATTCATGAAAAGGTAATCTCTAGAGGTATAAAGTGTTTTAGAAAACACACATATTTTCTTGATCACGACCAGATTCAGTATTGTGTTAGCTATGATAATGTGTTTAGCTTTTGCATTTTAGTTAATGGTTGATTGCCTTAGTTACTGGTCACTTCCAGTAAGTGATAAAGATGAAAATGTCTGTGTTGAAGTACACTTTCGTGTAGTGTATCTTTGACTGCATATTATTTGAGAAGTTTGCACCCTTCACAGTGGTTTGGGAGCTGTAAAACAATTACCGTCCTTAAAGGTTTTCTCACTTCCTTAGAGGGATACCCATTTCTTTGTGCTGATAGCCAAGGGAGCCAGCTGACCCATACACTTACATTTTTCTCTTCAGACACTTCTTTCAGCATGAAGGCCTCATGCCTGCCCCAAATCCTCACTGCTCTCTAGAAAGCAATAGGGCATTTTCAAATCCATATTTCTGGAGAGGTAGAATTAATTTTGTTTAAGTTGTTGGCTAGCAGAGTAACCCTCAAATGCCGAATATTCCTTCACCTGATTAAAGGATGAAACCAGACTTTACAGCTTCTGTGGAGGTAAAAAATGAAATAAATATGACAGCAGAGGAGGAGCCAAGTACAGAGGAGGGCAATCAGGGGGCATTTCCTTGGGAATTAATTTTCTTCCTTTATATTAACCTTAACACTCGTGAAATAAGCATCTGTTTCCACTTTCGTGTGTGTGATTACTGTACACTGCTGAGTGGGATTTGGGTGTTATGGAGTTGTCAGTGGAATTGAACTGCACCAGTATGCTTGTTTCTCAGCAGATACCTTGTTCGACTTGTCCTCCACTAATTACAGCAGCCCTTGGGTTTGTGACAGGTTTTCAGAAGCTTTTCAGTATTATGAATTCACAACTGGTATAATCACTTATTTACTTTTCATGTTCTTGTAATACATAGCATTGTTAAACATTTTAAAGTCTCTGTATATGATGAAAGATTTAATCTTTTCTTTGATGACTTTCTTAACAAATCCAGCTACTTGAAAATAATACTAGTGCGAACTTCCTTTCTGTTACCCAGTGACTAAATCTCCTTTTCACTAGACCCATTTCCTGTTAGCATCTTCCTGGCGAGAACCCATCAACCAACTATTCAGCTTGTTGCTTGCTATTTTTAAAGAAAAATATTTTTACTCTGAAAAATACATTTGCATTGTTAAAACTTAGAAAATTTCCAAGTGCTCAGTGGCAGTGTTTTGTTGTTTGGGTTTTTTTTGTGTTGTTTGAGGGGGTTTGTTGTTTTAAACAATAAAGAGGTGACCTAAGAGTTGTATGCTGTATCAACACAGCAAACTAGAACTGCTGATTCTCATGGTTCAGACACACACAAGAGATGAGTTTGTTCTGAAGCCCTGTGTATCATTCCATGGTAGACATCTCTGATGCTATTTCTATAGTGAATATCTCTGAAAACTTTCAGATTTTCTGTCTTGCCCTTCTGTCCCTCTCTCCACACAGGAATAGGCTGTTGGCAGAACACTAGTCAAGAATGATGCTTGATACTTAAGTTGTTTTCTGTTGCATCAGTGCTGGCTTAACTTCACTACCTTGCTTTGTTCAGCTGCAGTTCAAATAAAATAAAATGCTAATACGAATAGGAAAAAAAAAAAAAAGTAAAAATTGTTTCTTGTAGGAATAATCTGCATTTGGAACACCCTTTTTTCAGTTCATTGTTTTCTCACAGGATATTTAAAACCTCTCTTTGTAGGTAATTTTTGAATTCTAAGCTAGATTCAGAGCAATGTTATACTTCTGTTCTCCTGTCTTTCTTTTTTTAATGTGTCTATACTGCCATGTGGAAGACTGTCTTTACAATGGGTGGTCAGTGAGAGTTTAAAACCTGAACTTCTATTTTGTTGTGACGTTCTATTTAGAAACAGTAAGGTTTTACCAAAACCTAATGCTAATTTCAACCTTCTCTTCAACATCCATTGAAAAAGACCTGTGGTTTTTGCTGTGCATACAGCTCACAGAATCACAATGTATGGTAGGATTTGGAAGGGACCTCTGGAGATCGAGTCCAACCCCCTTTCCACAGCAGGTGATACTTTATTGGGGGGTGAATGAGCACCTAAAAGTAACTAACCTGAGAACAAATGCAAAGACGTTAAAACTTTCTGTCTTCTGTGCATCTCTAATTACCAAAGAAATGGACACTGGTTTCTGGTGGTTTTGGTTTTTGTTTGGTTGGTTTTTTAATTAAAAAAGCTTAATTTGTAAGGGTCAAAGACAATAATAATCTAAGTATAATACTTCTAAAAATAATATTTTTTTTGTTTTTTTAATTTAGGAAAATATTCAACCCAAGCTTCTTTCTGTCAATTCCCTTTTATCTTTTTATATATTGAGAATTAAAATGTGTTTTAATGCCTTATATCTGTGTATTTCTTTTTAATCATGTCAAAGTTGCTTTGGTCTTACTGTTTTCTTAATCTACACCATCATCAGAAGTTTAATACACAAAATAGCTGGATTCCATTTACAGGGACTAAATAATATGTGGTGAATAAGAAAGACAAATGCCCTTTCACCTTTCTTATAGTAGGTGATAGCAGTTTGCTGTTCAGGTGAACACAGTAACACTGGCAACTGCACCACCTGTATAGTTTTATGCTTTGCTTACTGAAGTCAACGTTGTTTACTTCTGATGCATCAAGACTGGGGAATTCCTGTGTGACATGAATGCCTTGTCTGAGAAACACTCAATATTTTCTGTTATGTGTGGTGTTGTAAATGAATTTTTCAGATCTTGAGACTGAAAGTCAGTGTATCTCAGATTGTAGCTTCAGAAAAGCACTTAAATAATTAATGAGTAACACAGGTAATTTGTCGTTGGTCTTCACAAGAGTGTTTGTATTTAGTGGATTATAGGAGAGCTGGCATCCTTTGCTTTTTAGTATACCAAAATAATTCATTCTCAGTGAGGTCGGTAATACATCTGAACGAGGTATTTTCACTAGCTACCAGTACACTGCCATAATAAAAATTTTCACTAGGCCAAAGAATGATGCAGGCCTAAAATGTTTGGGTCTGTAAAGTACAGCTGTTCTGTCAACTAATGAATGGCTGCAACAAAAATCACACACCCTAACTCATTATCACTGCTGTATTACTTTAACATAGACTAAGAGATAAGTTTTATAAAATGTTGAGCACTCTTCACTTCCATGTGAAAAATGTTTACTGTTCATCTGCAGTGAAAAATGGCTATTTTCCACATGTCTTAAAAGAGTTAAGTAGAGAAATACCTGTATTGTAGAACTGCTTGCATACTATCTTATTTGGGAGTGGTACTTCTCCTAAAATCAGGTTTATATTTAGTAAAGTTTTAAGATCAGAAATTGTATATTTAAAGCAGTATCTAAAATGTTCATGTATTTATGGATGCACGTTCCTAGCCACTCTAAATGATGCTGTCCTGTTTATCAAAATACAGATTTTTGGTAATTGATATTAATTTGCAAAAGACTGTTCCCCATTGTGAAAGAAGAGATGACTGAAAGTCAAGAAAAGCTTTAAGTTTTGAGAAGAGTTTGCAAAGCAGGAGGTGAAATTTTCTTTTTCTTTCATATATTCCTTGTCTTGAAAAGATACTGAATTTAACAGGGTAGTAGATACAGATAAGTTAGATACATTTTGGTGGTTAAATTTTGTTCTTAATAGGTATTGCATTACTGTCAGCAAGTTACTCACTATGTTTAAATTGTTTTTATTTTACAATTAATCGGGTGTAAATCAATCTTTCTGTAACCATTTTTGACTGCCTCAAAAAACCCCCAAACAAACAAAAAACCGACAATGACAAAAAACCCCAAAACAAAACAAACAAAATTAACTTGTTTCCATCCTCATTCCAGGTCAGCTTGCTTTTATCACTATCTCATGCTCTGTTGTCTCTCTCCCTCTTTTTCCTCCAGTCCTTCTTATCAATGCCATTCATGGTTTTTTGCTTTTCCTGGCCCCTTGTCAGCCTACCCAGCACTTCTGGTTTCTGCAATACTGCCCCTTCTTTCCACTTCTGTACCTTCAAAGGCATCACAGACTCAAGCACACCCTTAGGGTCTTCATGGTGCCTAAGGTTTTTGGACTTGAAATTCTTTACTCTTGGGGTTTCCTGATTTCTGCTGTATATTTTCTAATAGGGAGTTTGATGTGTAGCTCCAAAGGGCTACATGTAAACATAGCATGCAAGATCTGGTAATACAGGTGTAGACTAAGCAGAGAGAAAATAGTGATCCTTGCACACCCAGATGGAACTGTCAGGAAGCACAGCTGATTAGAAATGATTTTTAAAGCAGAACACACAGAGCGGAAAACCCCAAAGTTTGTTTGAAGCTGTGTACGGTTTTTTCATTCTCTCTTTCTGTAATTACGTGGTTTCCTACATCTTGTTGCAGATCAGCTAGAAGGAAAAAAATGTGTTTTTTGACTGGATTTACTGCTTCATGCTGATAGCCAGTTCGCCAGCACATTAAAGAGAATAATCTACTTGGCTAGAAGTGGGGAAAATAGTCTTTCTGGTAAACCTGGGCTTCGGTCTTACAAGTCATTGTGTTAAGTTAGCATGTACCAGATCCCTTGCCTCTTGTTATAAAAGCACAAAATAAAATGATCTTCACAGGGATACTACCTTTTGTGGGTTTGGTTTAAGTTAAAAACATGATAATGGTGAACTTCCTATTCAGTGGTGTAAGACTTGAAATTTTTCAGTTGTGCTTTTACCTGGCAATTAAATGTAGAAACAGTTTCAGTCGTTGCAGGTTCATCTGTCTCAAAGCAGAGCTGAAGAGCTTTCATAACGCAACAAATGTTTTGATAGTGATACAAACAAATCAAGACTGGTGCTGTTGTTCAGCTGAGTCTTTGATTTGTGCCTTTTATATCAATGTTTAAGTAAGATAATTTTTCCAACTTCAGATTCTTTGTTTAATAGTAAAGCTGTGATCTTGCATTTATACCATCAGTACTGTTTATATTCATGATACAGTTGCAGCATTTTAGTTTTCTATCAAAATTAAAGTCACAAAGAATATAGAGTGAAAGGAAGCTGCCATGTTCTAAACAATAATGTATTCTTGGGAATAAGTTGTCACTTTGAGCTAATACAAATCATTGTAAATTTACTGAAACAGAATGAATGTTGAATCAAATTGGTTAGGAAAGACTGGAAAAAAATTAACAAAAGGGAATCCTAAAAACTGTCATTACATTGCATTATACAACAAAGTAGTTAACATACAGCTATAAGGATGTATACCAAAATCAGTGTTTGTATTCAGTGACCCTTCTGCCAACATCTGTCAGATTTGCCAGTGGCAATGCTAGAGGTCAAGTGCAGCATTACAGGAAGGGGCAGGCTGCCTGTGCCTCCTCTGAACCGACACTCTTTAAAAGGCAGAGCAGCAGCGCTGCTGGACCTAGCAAGCAGCATGTGTTAGTCTAGTCTGCTTGGCTATCAGCTAGCTTTTTCTTTCATTTCCCAGTACTTGGTTTTACTAAGGATTATTGGGGCTTGAAAGTCTCTGGTGATTATTAACAGGTTTTTTGAGGCAGAGGTGAGTGGATTGATGTGCTGTCATCAGTCATTTCACGACATAGTGGTCCTTTGGTATAGATACTCAATCCATCATAGCATCTGATAGACTTCAACTGAAGTGAAACACAATTCAGCCTTATTAGTAGAACATAAAAGTTAACACACAAAACTCCTGTTGAAACTTTTTTCGTTAAAGCTTTTTGTTTAGTAGAAGTGTTTTCAGAGTCTCTATTCCCAGATTGTCTTCTGTCATTAAGCTGCATAAAGGTGGCAGTAAATCCTTGGTTTGAAAGACTTGCTTCAATATATTTTTTTTTTTTTTTTTAAGTAAGTTTGCTATAGGGCTATGGAAGTTAGTTAGTTAGGGGGGTGTGTTGTATGTATGTGTATATACTTTTCAATAGTGTGTTTTAAGAGACTTGGAAATACGCTGTCACATGTCACATGCACACATAGTTTATACAGGGTGTGGGTACATAGGTAAAAACCTATGCTCTAAAAAGAGTGTGTTCAGAAGCCTGCAAGTAAGTTTTTGTATGTTTGTATGAAATATTTATACTTATTTGTATTTATGTACAGTGTAAACGTAAGTATTAACATTTAGAGTCTACACTAGACAGTATCCTGTCTAAATAAAGTGCATATCATGAAATGGGTAGGTTACTGACAGCACCATGGATCACAGGAGCCTAACATTAAGCTGATAGTCTTGTGAAGGAACTTGTGAAAAGCAGCAGAAATTAGCAGTTTTGGAGACCCAAATACATTTTGAGCACACTAGCTTTTCTTTTTAGTTTTAAGGGCATGAGTTTCACGTGGACCCTTTTGTTGTAGCAAGGCTTTGAGAGCAGCTTCAAGTCTGCTGCAGCCTTTCCCTCTGTGGCAGATTATTGATTACAGATTTGATATGCAGCTGTTTTTTGCAAGTCAAATAGTGCTGAGCCTCCTCAGCTTAGGTAAAGTATGTGTTTTCCACCCAAATGTACAAGGTAACTCAAGTCTGGTGACACTGAAACATAATATTTTAGAGATGACACATCAGGCTCCAAGAAATGGAATACCCTGTAGTTTCTGGAACCAGATGAAATACAGGACTTTCTAGTGATGGTTTCCTAGAAGTCTTGTTAAAAAAAAATCATTATATTGTTATATTCAGTATGTAGTTTATAAATACGTTCTGTGTCTGCATTGATGTAATTTGGCATTTTCCATCCTGTGTTATGTTTCTTTACTCAAGATTTGATCCACAAGCCTCTTAGATCAGTCTCTCATAGTAGAATCCAATTCTGTATCTTTCGATGACCAAAGAAGAGGAAGCCTTGCTGATCTATTCTTAGTATGTCATTATTTGTTTTCATGCCTTTTTTTTTTTTTTTAATAACTAAGATGCTAAGAGCTCTTCCACAAATAATGAGGCGTGTGTGTCACAGTGATGACTGCAGCATTTGACATGATGGCTAAACCAGCCTGGTGCTGAAATAAGGTGGAAAAATTAGATAGGAAAATGTTTTAAAAGGATTTCAACCTTCAGTATTTGATATCTAATAAATTCCTTGAAATAGAAATGTCTCCCGTTGCAGCGTCATTAGTTCTCCAAGAGCTTTGGAGAGGTGGCATTTTGTGAAAGCAGAGTAGTCATTCTGAGGTTGAAGAACAGCAGAAAGAACTGTCAGAGCAGTTGTGATTGGAAAGGTTGTCAGCTCATTGAAGGGGGTCTGAAAAAGGCTTCCAAAAAGCAGTGTGCTGTAGCTTCACCTGGAAGTAAGTCCGAAGGCGGAGAAGTTACGCAGATGGGCTGCAGTAACAGAAGGAAACCAATTCCTGTCCCGTGTTTCACATTTTACCTTGGATCCTTGCTTGTGCAGGTGTAGTTTGATGAAAGCAGGAGTGATGGTCCTATATACACACCTAACTCTGCTTGTTCTTCTGTCCCATTTTGCTCTTGCCTTTCCTTGCGAGAGGTCACAAAAGAGCACGGTTGCATACTTGGGCTGCTCTGACATTTCTAGCTGGCTTATTAAACATCTTATAACCTCATGTTGATTTGAGTGAAATATCTTTCTGATATAATTGGTTTAGAATTTGGTGACTATTGTGTCAGTCAAGTTCATATAAAAAACCCCAACCTGTATATTACCAGTTTCACTCGTGCATCTACCACTGGGTGTGCTTCTCTAAGTGATCAGTAAATTACTTTTATGCACAGTTATTTTTTCTAAAGATTATTTCATTTTCCAGAGCTGTTCATATTTATGCTGGTTTCAGTTTCATGTGTTATACTTGCATTTAGCTCAAGTTTCAATTTCACTCATTGACAAGATTCTCACACTTCTTCATGTGCATTTAGTGTATGTAATGACAGAATATAATTTATGCTAACTTTCAGCATTATTTTTTTAATATATGTGGCATTATTAACATTCATCAGTGCTGATTGTTTCTACCTTCAGATTTTCTATTTCCTGCCTTTTTGGTATACTTCAATCATGTGGCCAGTTGCAAAAAGCAGTACATAATTTAATTATCAAATTAATGTGAAATAATGCACAGTCACAGAAGATTACATTTTTGGAAATGCATTTCCTTGCTGACAGAGCTGTAATCCTAGAAGAGACTCAAACACTGAAAATAAAATGTAAAAGATTTTTCATTTGCATCTGTGTGTTCCCTATCCCATATGAAGGGTAAATAGCTGCCTGTGGAAATGGCTATTGTCAGCATTAGGCCATAGCTGAGAAGCATTTTTCCTTTTATTGAACACATTCCCAAGCTTCCTAATACTGTTGTGCCTCCTCGTCGTGCCAAACCATAACCTTGATGGGCCCAAAAATATAGCATAATGCGTCCAGACCAGTGCTGTTAAGAGTCCAAATTACAGTCTTGACTGGAGGAGTTAATAAAATATGTATGATTATGAAGTGAAAAGCTGCTTCACAAATGAAACCTCGCGTTTTTTAAAACACAAATGTCTGAGCCACTTCAGCTGTCGTCTTTTCCCCTATTTAATGCAGTCCTTAAAGTAGTGGCAGCTCTCTTGTCTACACGTACAAAAAGACAGATGCTGTTGACCTTTTGCAATCTGGGAGAGGAGGGTCTGGCTGTCCCATGAGCCCTGAGTGGCTCCTCATAAGCTGGAAGCTACTTCTGACAACTACACAGAGGATGCTTTCTCCTGCCTCACGGCCATCTAGAGCAAGCTGGGAGAGGCAGGAGGAAACACAAAGGAGGACCTAGCTAATTGGAGAGAATCAGGATATCGGTGAAGAGCTTGAGAACCTTGAGTCTTGAAGAAACAAGTGCGGTGACTTGGAGAAAGAAGTTGTACTGTAAACTTGGGAGTGTGACAGAAGCACATGCTTTAGGGAGTAGGATTCAGATTTAGGTGTTGGTCAAAGGATCAGCTGGCAGTGTGACAGTCACCATGCAGAAACAGCACAAGTTATGTGAGACTTCATTAGGAGAGACTTCAGCACATCTGCTGCTGTTGACAGTGCTGGTGTTGGTGTAAGACAGTGGAGAGGGAGACCTCCAGTAGTGCTCTGGCTGCAGTTGTGGTCACCCGTAGAAGAGTTTGGATTAGATTTGTCTGAGCACAGTAGAGAAGTGTTAGACTTGATCTGGGGAGTCAAAGGGCATCATCCTAGACGAGACTAGAAGGACTAGGCTTGTGAAGTCTAGTCAAGCAAATACTGAGAGGCGATAACGATCGTTGTCTATAAGTACATTTGAATTGTAAACACCAAGGAAAGAAAAGTGCACTTTAAGCAAATGACCAACACTGGCACCAGAACAAATGGATACAAGCTGGGCTGTGAATAAATTGAGGCTGGAAATTAGAAGAAATTTCCATATTGTTGAAGCTGTGAAATTTTTGGAACAATTTTCTTTTAGGAATTAATGGGACAGAAAAAACCTAAGGGCGTTTTGGGTGGGCATTCAGGTTATTAGAGGGATTATTTCTTGTGTAGACTGCCGCAGGCATGGGCTTTGATTTGGTCCATACCAGCTGTAACATCCCTGTAGAAGCAAAACTAATGAACTGTTTTGGTTGGTTTTAACCCTATGTAATAGCTCAAGGAAACGCGTTCTGATGAGTGCAGTCTTTCTGATTGGTGACTGCTAGATGGAATCTCCAAAGGACTTGTTTGTACCATTAAAATCAAGGAGTTTTCTGTGTGTATGATCACTTAAGTTCAGAGCCTACAGCTGTTCTTTGAATTATGTTGTAGCCACATTCTTGAAGGATGTATAATGTCTAATTTTTTGCAGTCCTTACAAGTAAATCTGAATTCTGCTCAAAGGATTCTGGTCTTTATCTGACTTAGAATTAGAGTTATGAATCCAGAAACATGTGTTGAAGTAGCATAAATAATTTTGTGAAGTATTGAGTAAGAAGTGGTTTTCTTTCATTTTTGTGGAGTTTGGTTTTATTGTCTTTTAAAATTTTCATTTGTGTATTTTAATCTTTTAAATTACTGCTGCCAATCTTGGGTTCCAACAGTTGTAATCCTCTGTGTGCAAGACTGTGTTTTTCAGTAATACTGTAAAAGATTTTATGTTGATGATGATTATTGTTCCTGATCCTGCGGTCCCCTTGGAAATGCTCATACGAGCAGAAATAGCTCAGGTAACAGAATCTGTACCAGACTCAAAAATCTATTGACTAAGAAATTTACAGCCTCTGCAGAACTTTTATGTGAAGGCATCATAGAAATCTCTTGAAGTCATTACATTGAGCTTAGATGTTGAAATGATTTGTGAGTGTTTTATATCTCCTAGAACGATTAGGGTATTATGTAGTGCACTGGAGGTGGAAGCACAGAGGAGTGTCTTGAAGCAAAATGGTCTAGTTTGCTTGTAAAGAAAGGAAGATATTTTCTGCTTTCCGAAAAATAAGCTTGTATCAGCTGTGTGGGTGCAGCATCACTGGGTTTTTTTGACAGCAGAACTTGAAACTAATGGGCATGGTCTGCTAGGCTCTCTTCTCCACACCCCTTCTTCTCAGCCTTTCTTGAGTAGTTTCGGTGCAGTCTTAACATAATATGAAAGATATTCAGACCTTTCAGATCCTGTCAACTTATTTTCACTTTTTTCTCTCTCACAATTTTATTTTTTTCTTTTGCAACATTTTTGCTTTGGTACAATTTCTTAAGAGGTGCTATTTTTTCTGAATAATGTCTGGTCTGGCATCTCAGCTGTACCAATTCGTGTGACATCCTGTTCTCCATCAGTGAGAGCTTAGTTTCAGCATTAATAAACTAAGGGACAGACACATTCTTCATCTTGACAGGTTTCTGTCTCTGTTGTCTAAGGGGTTTGTAATGATTACTGAATGTTTTCTATTCAGATATCAAGTGATTTACTAGTGCAGTGAATGCCTGTACCACTGTGTGTATGGTGAAGAGATATTCCTCTGTGACTCCATTCAAAATCGAATGTCATCTGCATAAGCATAAAAATATGTACTGTTTAAAGTGAGCGCTCTAACTTGTTTCTTCTGCATTTGCAGATGAAGTCCAGTGGCACTTGTACTTAGGTTTTGATACCACAGAGCATCTCCTGTGAAATGAGTTTTCCGTCTTAGTAAGAGCACAGATAAAGTCTCTTAGTTCTTCTAAATCTAATCTTGTCATGATAGAAAGGATACATCAGATGAAGACGACTAACAATAGGCTGGAAATTATGTGGCAAAATGACTTTTAAAACAAGAGACGTGGATTTAATGCTTTTACAGGCATTTTATACCTGAAAATATGTATGTGTCATTAATCTGACATCCTGTGAAAGAAAGAAAAAAATAAGGATTTTTTTCTTCCATTTTCTTTATAGGTACTAAATGAAGCAGTGGGTGCACTGATGTATCACACTATCACTTTAACACGAGAAGACCTGGAGAAATTTAAAGCACTTCGAATAATCGTCCGAATTGGCAGTGGTTTTGATAATATTGACATCAAATCTGCTGGAGATTTAGGTATGACTATTAAAGACATTATTTTACATCTTATATTTGCCTCCAGAAATCTGATATTATCTAAGTCTTTGCATTAATGTTTTCTGCATAATTTCTACTAACATCATATGTAAGCTGTATAATTTTCTCATCCGAGTGTTTAAAAATCATTATGGAGATACTAGCATTAGTTAATTAAGTGATAATATTAACAGCTTTGTGACATGATGACAATCTGCCTGTTCAATATAAACCTAAGGAGTAAGGCCATAATTTTTCATCTCTCTCCTTCCTTTTTACCCCAATTGTATATTTTAACTACTACTGCTGTAATCCCATCACAAAATATAATTCCATCAGCATGGCATACTATTTCTGTTTGAATAAAAAATGAGATCATTATCAACTGTCTGAGACTTATTTATGATGCATGAGATTTAGTGCTAAACCACTCCATAAAACAGAAATACCGATTTTATAGGCGAATCACTTGTTGCTGCTTCAGAATAAATTCACATACTGGAACTGTGAAGAGATGGTGCTTAGTGTTTCCCTGTAAAAAACCAGCAGTCTGATTTGTACTTCTCTTACTATAGGATACACCATCTCTTCTTACCTGTGATCTGCTGGTTAAACTACCACTTGAAATAAATGTCTACCTTTTCTTAGGTTTGGGGTTTTGTTTTGTTTTTTTCCTGAGACTGTGGTGACCAAGTATGTTCCTTATTATGCTCTGGGGAGATCTTGGAAACGTTTATTTCAATGTGATAATTCTTAGTCCTAGTACTAACCCCATTGATGTAGTGAGGAGCTGTAATATGGTCTGTTTATCAGTAAGTGATAGTAAAATAGTCACCTGTTCCTAATAGCAGTGTAGTTTACACAGCAGGCAGAGGCTAACAACTTCTGTGTGAGTTTCTGTAAAGAACAGGTGAGGTTTGAAAGCATATAAGGCTGTGTTCCTACATAAAAGAGCTACTGCCACAGTTAGGGGCATGTGTTGTGAGCCTCAGAAAAAAACATATATATGTAGAGATTGGCCTGGGGTAAAATCCTAGATCTAAAGCCAAAACCTATGTACAGATCAAAGGCTTCAGGCATTCAGGAGTCTGATGTGTGCAGAGAGGAGGAGGAAAAGCTTTGCAGGTTTGTTAGCTGTTTATGCAAGTCTGCATTCTGGATCATCTGGATCATAATTTAAGATTATAATTTAAATGCATACACAAAATTCTTCAAGACAATGTACAGCAGATTAGGGAACCTCTCATTCTCATGAAATGCTAAATGTCCACATTCGTAATCATTCAGTTCCTGCATTGTTATTACTCTGAGTTACACAGTTAGGAGCCATCCTATTTGTGAATTCCACTATTTATGAAATCCAATTGTCCACTTGGTCAAAAGCCAATAAATACTGGAAAGTTTATGGTGTAAAATCTCTGATATTCATAGTTAGGATGAAATGCTTGGTGTGAAATACTGACTCACCACTGCTGGGATAAATCACTTTCCCTTTGTTGAACTAGTACCAATAATATGCATTTCAAGAAGGTAATATGAGAGTTAATTGCTCTTTGTAAAAAGCTTTGATTCACTCTTGAAACACAGTGTAGAGGTACACCATAAAGTCTGACATATTCTTGAACTTCTGTAGTAACTTTCTGAGTTATTTTTCATAGAGCTGGCTCATGGGGTTGTTACCAGTTTTTCCTATTAAGTAGCATTCCCACGTTAGCACTTTTACTCTTCTTAAAATGCATGAAAAATGTTTCATCAATGAAATCTTTCAAGATCTGGTCTGCTTTTTCTCCACTTCATTAATTGTCGACCAGAAGATACGTTCAGTTTGTGAGCCTGGCTGGATACAAGTGAAATGGGAGTCAAGGTGATGCCTGTTGACTCCTGTGGCTCTCAGCACTGAACTGTGAGGCACAAGATCACTGAAAGCAGGGGGAAAAGGAGAAAAGGCAGGGAGCATAGAAGTGATTGATAAGAGAGGAAAATGTGCTTTCTTTTCCTATGTGAAATGCCTCTTTTCATATCCTTGCCTCTCTCGCTGCTTTTTGTGGTTCACTGTGTCTCTGCCTTTCAGAAATTAGGTGGTTTAATTTGGGGGGAAATAGGGAAACAGAAATTCCTACAGTCTAGGAGAGAAATTAATTGACTTCTATTCACAAGTTTCCTAAGGAAGCCTATTAGGGAGGAAGGTATAAGATGAGCTAAATTCCTTATTTCTCTTCCCACATACGTAATAAAAATCTTTAGTTCCTTTTAAAGCTTGACTGTTGATGCCAGCTATCAGGAGACCTGCTTATTAAATCTGTTTTCCCAACTAGAATCTGCATTTTTGCTCCGTGAAAACAAATGCAGCTGTTTGAGATGATGCACTTAAAGGGATGTTATGTTTCAGTCTTGTGCTTTTCTCCCCACTTACTCTTTTTCCCCATTTTTGAAAAATTATGAGTTTCATAGTAACGTCGATGGTAGCAGGATGCCAAGATTAATAGTCCAGAAAATGATGCTGGTTTATCTTTTTGTGAGTCTAAGAGCAGTGACTCAGCAGACAGTGTATCTTCACAGCAGAGGAAGGAAAAATAGTTCTGCAGATTACTTGTTGTTTTTTTTTACTGATCTAAAGAAAGCTGAAAAAAAGCACTGGGCAGGAGAATGAGTGCATTTGAATGTAAAACACAGATAAATATGGTGTGAGCCTTTTTCAGATTATTGTTATTACCAAAAAGGATGTTATTTCTTCCTTGCTTCATAAGATATACTGGCATTAGCTGAGGACTCACTGAATATTTATGTAAAAACATGAACAACTAGACAGTGAAAACAGCACTAGGGTGTTTTTTAGGATACAAACTTTTTTTTTTCTCCACCTTGAAATTACACTCTCTACTATTTGTGATCTCAGTCAGCAGAACTGAGACACAAACATTTGTGGGAGCTGATGATTAGAGAGAAAACATGTAGTAAATAGAGAGGATGAAGAGAGAAGTGTCAAAAAAGGACACAAACTTCTGCTAGTAAACATTTTGTTTAACAGCTGTACATTGAATGCTGGAAGGTAAAAAGCAGAATGGGATAACTCACATGCAGTTATGGTCATTTGTTGCCTGATCTGGTTTTTTGAAGTAAAAAAGGAATATTGTGAGTCTTGAATCAATCCATCTTCCACAGTTGTCTGTAGAAATCTCCAGTGGCCTTTTAGCTGCTTAACATTATGCCATTTTCAGCTAGTAAGTTTTCAGCTCTTAGGAACATAGACTTAATTTTGCATTATCTTTACATGCTGTGCAGAAGCAGATTTTCTGTTTCCTTATTGACAGATAGATGGGTTATCTCTTTAATTTGGGGGACCAGGAAGGGACTTGGATTCTTTTTGTCATAATTCTCCAAACCTGCCTGCGTCACAAAACAGATTATCCCTCCCTGTGTCATGATACATAAACTGGAAATACTAACGGGCATCCTGCAAGGCCTTTGTCAGAGCTGCCGTTGTTTAAAATTATTTTCTCTTTTTTATAGCTCATATATGTAGCTTTTGGGAGTGTGTATGCTCAGTGGTGGAAAGCTAACTCTACACAATTAAATCTACACAGCGATCATTAACCACGCTGTTGAAAGAGAGCAAGGCAAATTTCACTGTTCAAAACACCTAACTCAGCATGCGTGTACAGTGCTTACCAAATCCTCCCCTTGTGTTCAGAACTACCTGACATGTTCTGTGCTTTCTTTTTGCAGTTTCAGTGGTCTTGTTTACTGTTTGCCTTAGTTTGCAAACACAATCAGAAAAAACCCACAGGAAAAAAAAATGTTTACACATGTTCATCAACTACTCCATCAAGTTCTCTGTCTGCTGTTAAGAGTCAGAAACTTAGGATTTGTGCAGAATAGCTGTTGAAATATCTGTCATTTCAAACATCATGCTCCTGAATTGCCATTAAATGGGAGAAAGTGAGAAACATTTGGCAACTGGTATTCTTTCCCCCCCTCCCCGTTCTTTGCAGGGATTGCAGTGTGTAATGTGCCAGCTGCCTCAGTAGAAGAAACAGCAGATTCTACCATGTGCCACATTCTGAACCTGTACAGGCGAACCACCTGGCTTCACCAGGCCTTGCGAGAAGGCACGAGAGTACAAAGCGTTGAACAGATTCGGGAAGTGGCTTCTGGAGCTGCCAGGATCAGGGGGGAGACCTTGGGCATTATTGGATTAGGTAAGTTGGCTTGAAGAAGTGGTTTCAGACACCTCGCCTCCCGTTCCTTTAAAAAACAATGAAGAGTTGAGCTATGAAAATGGAATGCTTAGTTCACTCCTTTTCCATGTCAAGCATTCTCTGCAATACCACTTTATTCCTGATGTTTATATGGCTCAGATGTTTTCCCCATAGACATCATCATTTCCTTCAGATACTTAGTTTGTTGCTGATATTCTCTGAATTCTTTGATCTTCTGTACATCTTTCTGCTTCTGCATTGCTTGGTATCAGGCATGCTGGTTGCAAAAGACAAGAGACACCATCACTTCCCTTTTCCAGGATAAAGATCCTGCTACTTCAGCCCAGTGTCACATGCATATGTTGTATTTCTTGTTTGTTCTGTTTGTGTTTTGGGTTTTTTTTTTTTGCTTTTACTGTTTTTAACATACCTGAAAAGTCTTTGCTGCAGTAACAGCCTGCAGAGCAGTTATTCCACTCATTTGCTTGAGCTGCACCTGAAATTATATTTCAGCTCAAACGAGAGGAAAAAAATACGCAAGAAAGTTTGAAATGTTTCCAGATCTAATAAAATCACCTACTTACCTCTCTGAATGGCCCTAAATGTGTTTCAGCATCTAACAGATGGACAGCCTTGCTTGAGATGAATTAATTACTGTCTGTTACAGAATTAGAGAAGAAAAACAAGCAAGTCAGTTTCTATATAAAAATTCAGTCATGTGCTTGTCTTATCAAAGATCTGATAGACTGTGGATGTTATTGCTGTGGTATTCATCCACAGGAATTAATAATGTGATTTTGACAACAAGGCGTCATACTTTAATGACTGTTCCAGTTACACACTGCTGTCAAATAACTCAAGCCGTGAACTCTTACTTTTAGAAACTGAAAATATCCTGGCATTACATAGTACTGATTTAAATGAGTAAGCAACACACCAAAAACATCCTCACAGTCAAATAATTGCCTTTAAAATAAAACTTTCAAGAAGTTAGTCATGAAGTTGCTTTCTCAAATCTATACCTGTGTAATTATGCACCGCATTTAAACACACAGTGATTATTGCACTCACAATTCCAGCATCCCTACATAAATAATAGACAATCACCTGCAGTGTTTTAAAAATGGAAATGCACACCTAGTTTTTGAAACTGAAGCTTTGGCTCACATGCTGCGTGCCTGTTTGCTGGAGGTGTCTGTCCTGTTGGCATTGCACTTTTTGTATTGCACAAATCCCACACTGGGGTTAGGAAAAAAATATCCTTCATTATTGACTTCCTGAAGCGAATTTTGTGCGTGTTTTTCTTGTTGTGAACGACTGAAAAGTATAGAGAAACAAATGGATAATGAGGCTGCCAGTGCATGTGTACGTAAAATGCTAGGTTTTAGTTTTAGAAAGCAAGCCTTCTGTATGGATGGTATATTAAAAGGCTAGCAAAATCTTTGTGACTTTGAAGGTACACGTCTGTTACAGTTATTAACCAGTCACTTTTTCCAGCCTTTTATTGTTCCTGTTTTTTTTCCTGCAATATAATATTCAGAATTTCAAGGAAAACTTCAGTTGCAAAGTCAGTTTTTAAAACTTCTTTTTGTGCTTTTATGTGAATAGGCACACCTTTTGATTCTCACCTGTTCTAGAGCTCCTATGTAGCTATGTATTAATGCAGAATAAAAATGTAGTCTTAGAAGATTCAGAAACAGGCCTGTATTAGACTTTACATTTGAGCACTGTGGGCACTTAGGCTGTGATACACACTCTTTTCTCCTACAGATCACTGCAAGCGGCTACCTGTCTCTAGTTTCAGACTAAAATAAGTATTTACAACCACCTTCAAAAGACTGTTGCCCTTAGGTTATGGTTCTGTACTACTGGCCTCTTCCCACGTCTGTAGTTTGGCCTTAATTTATTTTATTTAGACATGTCGGTGTCAGAAGTGATGAACCACAAAGAGGCTGTGAAATGAATGTATTGCACACAAACCAAACAATTCTCATCATCTCTTACTAAGTCCATCTTTCTCCAGTTCTGTGTAGTATTGCAGTTTCTGTCCTTTCTCATTAACGTGTGTCTGAGATCATCTCATATCTCAACCACAGCTATGTTTCTCTATTCTTTTCTTAAATTTGTGGTCTTTTCAGCAGTGGGTTGCTTAAATTTATCGCTTTGCTGCTGCAACAGCTAAGTCCAGACCTCTTCCACATCTGTTCCTGGGCTTTTCTCTTGTTTTGCCAAATAGAAACACCCTAGCTCTTGCCTATATCTGTGACTACGTCATTCCCTCCAAAGCTTCAGCTACTCACTTCCTTATCCACTGGTCTAGCCAAGTTTCATGACTCAATTGCCTTTTTCCTTCCATCACCCACTCTCTTTTCTTTGCCTCCTCTCATGCGTATTCCTGCTTTGACACTTGGTCTGTCCTGCTTAATCCTATTACTCTGTGCTCCTCCTTTAAAGTTAACCACATCTCTCATCCTCTGCTTGTATTGAGCTTGAAGATAAGCAGAGACTCAACAGCATAATGCTTCCTTCATGTCCTTGTTGGATACCATCCATCTTTGTTTTGTTGTTTGGTTAGGTTCTGAGCTCCTTAGGACAGAGCCTGTGTTTCTTTCTGTCTTTATGAAGTGTGTGATTCTTTGAGCCTTACATAAATAATATCACATTGTTAAACAGCTGTCTTTGTCACTGTTAATCTTTATTACCCTCCAGTGTCCTGTATTTCAAGGGATGTATCACAAGTCTGGATGGTAAGCCCTGCATTGTGGGTTTTTTTGTAATGGCTAACTTTTAACCTTGTATCTCGACATTTAGTTGTTTGTTTTTTTTAAAGGAGAATATTTATAAGCAGCAGCCTGTAAGTACATGGATGAAATGATAGCTGGACCTGGTTTTTGCTGTCATAATAATTTTACAGCAGTGAAGTCACACTCCCTTCCCCTTCCTTCCCAGTTACAAATGTTGGTGTTAATGCATTTCCTCACTCGAGAGGTGAAATTCCTCCAAATAAATTTGTCTCCACATCATAATGAATGTCGTCACTCAGTTTGTCTTTCTTCACCTACTGTATTCTCTCAACAGTCGCACAGTCCTGACCAGATGTTGGCCAAAGTACTGATCTGCATTATCAGACTATATTAAAGCTTAAGAGTTGGGTGCTATTACCATGCAATAAATGATGTGCCCTTAGCAGTCCTGCCAGCTCTCTTAATGTGCTCAGCAGGAAATGTAACAAAATGGCACTCTCCTCATTTCAAGAGTTCTCCAAGAGGGAGGAAAAATTACCCAGCTACTCCATTACTTTTGCATAGACAGGAAAGAGCTGCTAAGTGAAAGTACTTTTTCTTTCCATGAAAGTCTGCAGGCAGGTCATCAGCATTTCCACAGTATCAAGGGCGTTTCATAAAACTTTGTAATGCCATTGTTAGGATGCACATTCTTTGCCAAAGGGCTGGGTCGGGGTCATTGGCAACTGCAGCTACTCTACTGTCGTACTCAAATCAGGACATTGGCAAGGTCAAGGTCAGAGGCATCTACAAACTGGAGCAGTTGGGAGGCTTGCAGGGAGTGCATAAGTGAGACTGCAACAGGAGACCCAGATGGTTTTGATAAGTCTCCACACTTCTGGTGTCACTGAAATGGTGCATGAGTATAAATCTCTAATTTCAAAAATAAGCTCCTCTTTACTTTCAGCTTTTTTTTTTCTTGCTTTTTTTTTTTTTTTTTTTAATTGTATGCAACAAGCATTTTGTGAATTCTTCCTGACTGCAGACCAAGGAGTTCATTTAATATTTTGAACTTCAGAATTTGCCTTCCCTGGAAGCAGCCATGAATATTCATAGCAATTATATATGCTTTTAAGATAGAGTTGTCCTGAAGGTGGGATGCTTTCTGTGGTGTGCTGTTGTTCTTGATGTGCTGAGGTAGGTTTTGAGTCACCCCTCCTGCCCAGGGGAGTCTTGTACAATAGCAGTTTTTGGGAAAGGAAAAGAATGTTGTAGGTTTGTGGTTGCACTATATTGCCAGACTGTGGTTTCAAAAGGAACTGTGAAATTGTATGTATCCATCTCCGTATTTGTTTAATGACTGAGATTAAATAGGAATTATTCATTGCAAAGAGTTTTATCCTAGAAAATAATTAAAATAGGACAATTTCAGAAGGAAACTTTGTGCACGATGAAGGCGGCTTTGGTTTATTAGCCTGGTTGCAATGAATGGGAAGTGTAGCTTTAACTGACAAGTCTGTTGGAAGAGATTTCACTGCTGTGAATCCCCTCAGGTATTAGTGTCGTAAAGAGCGTTAAAAAGAACAGATGACAGAATGTTGCATGTGAAAATGAATGGAGCTGGAGTAAAAGCGATATGCTTCGTTTGAAGAAGAAAAAAAAAAATTGTTTACAGTTGTGTGACTGATTCCTAGAGCTGTGAGCATGCCAAAACTTGAAAATAATACAGTGTTTGTGCTGAAAATTGTCTAATTTAAGTTTATATAAAACAGCTTGGAAAGGAAACAAATAACACATACGCAAGTATTGAAATAAAAGGCTTTGAAGAGTGTTTTAAGTTGGTGTCCCCAAAGGAAAGCAGTCAGTCCCCATCAGATTGACATACTGTTTAATATTCCAAGCACATCTGTCACTAAGCACGGCAGAATTGCCGTGTTCAGGTTAAATGATCAACAAAAAAACCCTTTCTTCCTGTGTCTTCTGAAGTTTATTCAAAGAGAAACTGAAAAGCAAAGGAAAATCCCTTCAAGCACAATTGGAAAGAAATGGGATTTCCCTGTGTCAAATTTGATGCTTATTTTGAACAAACTGAGATGTTACAAAAGGAAACCTGACTTCTTTTTAAAAATGAGACATGATTATTATGGTATGTCTAGTGATGCTTTCGAAACCTCTTTATTTTTGTAATACTCTAAGGTGAGTAGTGTGCGGTCTTCTAACCTGAAAAGTGTGTTAGCTCTCATTCTTCACAATACCCTTAGTCGCTATATGTACTCACTTTTTTTTTTTCTCTGCATTTTACTGGTAGTGTGTCAAAGGGAAATAACACCCCTCCTGATAGACATGGAGCATGCTGTTTGGGCATGGAGTCATGCCCAAACAGCATGACAGGCACAACTCTGAAATAACCACAGTAAGGAAAAAGGAACAGAGAAAAGCTAAGGTCAGTGTGAATACCAAATGGTATCACATTCTTCTTAACTAGATGCCATACGATGGACTGTATTTATTCATCATTTAGGTAGATGGATGCAAAATTTTCAGAGCCTCAAATGACAGGATTCATTTTAGGCATTTTCGCACTGAAAGGCTGTTACTCGGAATGAAAGAAAATACCAGTTCAGAAAGGAGATTCCATGCATTGAGAATGGTTGAGCTTCAGATTAAACAAATTATCTTTTATTGCATCCGTTTCTGAGGATTAATTTTTTAGCTTTTTATTAAGCCATCTGGTCCGACATGGGTAAGAGTAAGTCCATGGCAGGATGTATTCACAAGCAGTAATGTTTTACCATAAACAGGCTCAGCAAGCAAACCCTTGTATTACACAGATTATTGCAGGTTACCTGACATCATCTGGCATTTCAGATCTCTGGATACAAAAGGTGCAAAACCCCTGCTTTGTTTTGAACAAAACAGTGTGAAAAAGCCCAGATGTAACATTTCTGATCTTAGCAATGAGGGAGCCACCTCTTCTTTTTTCATCCTCTTCCAGTTGCTGTACCAAATGGTATGCTTTGATACAGGCGTTTGCAGTAGGAAGGAGGAGGCTACATTACACCAGCTGCTTCACGTCGGTTCTCATTGCATGTTTATCTTGTTTCAGGGCGTGTTGGGCAAGCAGTAGCACTACGTGCCAAAGCCTTTGGCTTCAGTGTGATTTTCTATGACCCGTACCTCTCAGATGGCATGGAGCGTGCTCTGGGACTACAGCGGGTGAGCACTTTGCAGGACCTGCTGTTCCACAGTGACTGTGTTACCCTGCACTGCAACTTGAATGAACACAATCATCATCTTATTAATGACTTCACCATAAAGCAGGTAATAATCTCTGTGGGCACCCTCCACACCAGTGCTGGTGGCTGACACTCTAGCGTTTATTTTTGTAAACAGGCAGATACTCATTTGAAAGAAATTTATTTCCCTTTTGCTGCTTTTTGATCAAGCAGGTTCCTAACTGATGAGGAAGTCTCTGATGGCTTACATATTGTTGCTTTTATTGTCTTTTTTGCTCAGTAACATTGCATTTGTGGAAATCATTTGCTCTTAATGTTGCTCAGATTTAATAAAGTTGTGTTTATGTAAAAGCACCTTTTCTATGTCTTCTAGCAGCTACTGCCTTTACCTGTGTATTTTCAGGTAGCAATTCTGCCTTTCATTCTCGTTCCTAAATTTGAGTCCTTTAGATGTAATTTAAGGATTATGACTAAATGGCTCCCCCCTGTGCTTAGTCCTGATGCTTGCAGAACACTTCATGGATGGATTACATTTACAGCACCACATTGTTTGGAAAAAATAATGTTTCTTGGAATTAGTAATAACTTCTTCCTCAAGTTTTAGGTAATATTAAAATAATTTCAAAATATAGGTGTAGTAACTGCTTTGTTACTGACTAACTCAGTAGGAAGCTTTTTCATTTATGTCTAGCTTCTGATTCCAACCTCAGAGTAGGTAACAGACAGAAAAATAACATTGAGGTGTAAGAAGGTAGATAGTGTACAGGAAAGAAGCTCTAAGGTAGAACAGTTCGGTTTGCTGTTCTTTATATACGTAGTGTTTGTATGTGTTGGTAGCAATGAGAGCAGCGCTCTTTTGAAGTAAAATCATTGCTTGGCTTCTGAGAAATACTTTGTACCTATTACTTTTGAACTTTAGGAGAACTGAAGTAATTGCTGACCGTGTTCCACAGTCGTGTAGGATCATGGCAGAGAACTGACAATATAGCACAGTTTTTGATTGGAGAGTTTAGGGATTTTGCAGTTCCATTCCAACATAAAATCAGGGTTTGGGATTTAAAACTCAGAAAAATTAAGAAGCTTAAAATGCAAATCTCTGTAAGAGCTGTGTCAGCCTGCAGTGAACATTCTCTTTTTTGTGTGCTCAGGTACTTTTAAAGCTTATTACTTGGTTAGATGTCTTTGTAAGCAGTCACCTAGACCCAAACAGAATCACACTGAATTCAGTGGGACTGTCTGGATGTTTAGCAGGGGTTACTCATTATACAGCAGAATGTGCAACTTGGGCCAGTGTATCACAGGAAGTGTTTGAGTGGACCTTTATAAATGCTTTGGAGAGGGCTTAGTGTATTCATCAGAGAAACAAACAAAACAAAACAAGTTAAAACTGAGTGATACCCTTGGAAATGAAATGCACATAACAAAGTCTGTACTGAAAAGGATATTGTAAGCATTTATCTTGCTGGGTTTTTATCCTTCATGGTTAAAGAAAGGATTAAAATGTTAGAAGGTAGTTCTTGCTTTGGATAAAAGTGTGGATGAGGAAGTCTGTATTGTCATAGCTGATGTGAAAGTTATAAAATTTTAACACTTCTGCTTAGTTTGCATAGAACAGATCTAATGAATATGTACCAAAAAGTGCAGAATAGCTTTTTTAGGCTGACAGATATTAGAGTTGGCCTAACATTTGTAGAGAGCATTGCATGCTACTTTTGTCCAATATTACATGCTCATATAATTAGCAGGTTTTACACAAAGTATTGTGCATCTCATTTCACTAAAGTCTCACCCTGAATTTTGTTTAGAATCTGAAATTACATAACCTCAAAATGTCTTTGAAAATTTGGTGTCAGTCTTCTCTTTCAGCAGCTTTTTCCTTTAATTAGTCAGCATTCTGCCTAGCCATCATGCTTGGCCTTGCAGCTCTAGAGTAGCTCAGAGTAGTGTTTCAAGCTTGTGTTTATTGAGCCTGTAGTAATCAAGTACTCTTAAGAGAAGCTGAGGTCATCTTTAGTTTTACAGATTTGAGAAACAGACACTGCAATTTAAAGACAATACCTTTTTAAAGCAGCTATGCAGGTTTAGGGGAGGTGAATTTAAGAGGTGTCAGCAGTTCTGGCTGTGAAGTTCTCTCAAGCTTCCACCCATTCTTAAGGGTCATCTCCAGCTGCATCCACCCTTGTAGTTTATTGTGAGTCACGTAATTCATTCCCACTAGAATGTATTTATGCAGCCATGTTCTGTTTGACTTGGATTTGTATTAGCACTAACTTTAGAGTTGTGTAAGTAGTCCTAAAATGAAAACTCAAGAAAGATTAAGGTTGGACAGAAGATTTTAGCAGGGTTCACTTAGATTAAAATTTTCAAGTCCTTCAAAGGGCATATAAATACCCTAGGCTATACTTCAGACTCAAATTATCTGTTTGCAAGAGCTCAGAAATAGAAAGGGTCTGTAAGCTCCCTGAAGCCTATGTAGCATTGTCCTGGTTTGAGTTGTGCTGTGCGTGTCTGCACGGCAGCTGTGATTGTCACTTGGGTGAGCCCTCCTGCATTAGTTTTGATCTAGTTCTCTCAGCTGACTTAAGTTGTGGAGATGCAGTGGTAGTTCCCATCAGGAACGTCTTGTTGTTACTAGACCAACTTCAGATCTAGCCACCAATTTGTCACTGTTCTCATTTCCAAGTTAATGACATACAACTAAAAAAACCGTCCCTTCATTCTGCTGCTGTAGTGGAGTTGGCTTTTGCTACAGACCAGTAGATGGTTCTCCTGTAAGCACCAGAGTCCTGAAATGGAGAGAGGCAGGGCCACACTAAGCCCAGTGGGATGGCCAGTAAAATATGGTGGTTGTTTTTTCTTATAAAGCTACAGCAAGCATATGCATGTTAATTGTTTAATATTTCCTATGATCTCATGTAAGAAAAATCCTCTTAGCTGATTTTCATCCGCACCTCCTTGTTGTTCACGAATTCAGTATTTCAAGTCAGCCTTTCAGCATAAGGATCCACTTACATAAACTTCAGTTTGATGTGTAGGTTTCAAGTAGTTGACTTGGTGTCAAAATATTGAGGTTTTCTTGTACTCAGGGTGAGAGATGGACTCGGTACAAAATGAGATTTTAATCATTCATCTTTACCATGGCTCCTGCTCTTCATATGCTTAACTTCACGCACAGAAATGTGTCTGAGACCTCAAACTGTGTTTGAGACTTCTGGTAAAAGCTGAAGTATTAGAGTGGCTGGAAGCCGGACGTAATCATTTCGTTATTTTTTCCGTACCATCTCTCTTATTTAAACTGCCACTTTGTTTTCATGTTGTGGATATATTATGGTGTAAAATCTTGTAGCTTTCCCCACACCGTGTCATCTACAATGCTAATCTACACAATGCACAGCACAGCTTCTCTCCTGGGCACGCGGCGTTCTCAACCAAATTCATTTTCATGCCTTTTAATTGGATAATAAACGAATTCTTTAAACCTTTATTGAAAAAGTCTCACAGGGAGGAGGAGGAAGCTGAAGTAACAAAAATAAATAAAACATAGATCTACTGTGTTTTGACAACTGAAGGGAAAAGTGTTTGAAAATCCAAAACCATTGATTTTGCTCTGAAAAATTCATGTAGGCTTTTATTTGTGTGAAAGTTGAAAACCACAAAATATGAATTTGTTTAAGAATGTGCTGTAGTTTCTGTCTCATGCAATTTCACAGTGAAATAAAAAGGCATAAAATGATCTGTCACTTTCATATGCACAGTTGTATCTTTTGATCATGTTACTGCACAATATCTGAAGCGGCGCTTCTGCGAAAAGACACTACTTACAAGAAACAAAAGGTTATTAAGTGCTGTGAAATAGCATTTTATGTTAGAAGCATCACATTTTGTGGTACTTTCCAATGGAAAGGGAAGATGACTGTTACAGGTTAAACCAGCTGAATAGCCTTTGTTGTAATGGATGCTTCTTTTGAGTTAAAAAAAAAATAAAATAATGCCACGACGATTTTATTTCATTTATTTTTATTTCATCATTCTTGTTTTTAACTTTCCCTAGATGAGACAAGGGGCTTTCCTGGTCAACACAGCTCGAGGTGGGTTAGTAGACGAAAAAGCACTTGCACAGGCCCTGAAGGAAGGAAGGATACGAGGGGCAGCCTTAGATGTACATGAGTCAGAACCATTCAGGTGCTTTTCCTTTTCTTTTCTTTTTATTTTGTTCACTTTCTTATTTTTAAGTCTTAGTGCATGATACAATCAACAGCAACAAGTAAATTGAGTTTGCCCTTCATTTGGTAGCTAAATACCCCTTCTAAAGCAACATGAATCTGTGCAGCACTGGACTAATGCAAATGTAGATGGAGCTTGTTTATGTGGTCAGAAGTGAAAAAAGTGACATCTGAGATCTAATTGCTTTTTAAAATAAATAAATAAATAAATACAATCCAGTGGGTTTATTTAGTAGAAATGACAGGGACCTGGGCTTAAATCCTGGGCCTGGCTTTGTGTCATGGCTTTGAGGGGAGTGCTCCTTTGCCATTGATGCAACTCTGGAGGCAATTAATGTTGATACCTGAACAGACTCTTTCAGAAGGGGAAGAGTTGAGATTTGGTGTGAGAAATAACTACTTTATGACACCTTTCTGAAGGAAGACATATGCTTTTGTCCAGATTGCCTCTGCAAGAAAGCCATAAATATTAACAGCTTGTAAAGAAATATTAAGATACAGAAAGTGGTCAGAGTGCAGGTTTGGTTTTGTTTCAGCCTGTACCAGGGGAGTAGTGACTCTGCTGTCATTAGCAGAGCTTGTAGCACAAGCCTTAGTTTTTGAATGGCACTGAGAAGTCCAGTGTTTGAGGCAGAACTCTTCCACTCCTCAAACTGGCATTGGTATTACGATACCAGCATTTCTAATCTGAAATGAGCCTATTTGAGAAGTCATGCTCAAGACTCAAGGACGTATGAGTTAGAGCTCTGAGAACAGACTGCTGTAGCTTTGTGCTTGTATGTGACAAGCCTTTTTCAATTGTTCAGTCTGGGCAGAGAGAAATGTTGATTTTAACTGGAACAATCCACATAAGCTTCTGAAGAGGAACAGATGCAGGACTTGAGGGCAGGTTGTAAGGACTGGAGAGAAAACAGTCTCTCTCATATCAGCTTCGGGGGGGAGGGTATAGAAACTTTAAAATGGCAAAATAGTACCCTTTTAGGTAGAGCTTTTGTATCTACTGAGACCCGATGCCACATCACAAATATTTACTTTTATTTATGCATACCCTGCATTCATTTGCTTCTAAATATAGTCATTACAAGGAGATAGTGCTGTGCAAAGCCAGAGTCTTAACAGCTCGAGGGACGTTCAGCTATATACGTTCTTCCCAGTTCAGACCTCAGATCTGCACAAGCAGACCGTTGCACCTATAGGAAGCCCCATTTACTGCATGGAGATGCCATCTGCAGAGATTCAGTTGCAGGATTACAGCCACAATTTCCTTTGGCTTCAGTGCTGCATGTCTATCTGATCGCAGCATGCAGCTCTTTATTCAGGAGTTTTGCCAGATATTCTGGTGTTTATTGAACTACAGATTAAATCTATCAGTCTATGAATTATGATCAACTCTGAAAGCACACTTTTGTCTTAAAATATTTGTTCTCCTGTTGTTACAATTGACTGTAAGATGATTAAAACTGGAAATAAATAGGAGCAAGTTCTTTTACTCTGTATCTGTGATAGCACTTTTACACAGATTTATTGCTTTCCCTAAAAATCAATCCGTAAAATAAATATGCTTCTTTCTGTGGAATTTCTGTGTAAGAACAGGAAAGAAAAAGTAGTTTAAAATAACAGGAAAAAAATAACTGAATTATCAAAAAAGAAAAAGTTGGCTGCTGATGGACACACTTTTTATGTGGAAATAACTGTAAGATTTTTTTTCTTTCAATGACTAAATGTCACATTTGCAGTGACTCTTGAGAGAACAGATCTTTGTTGGCTAATGCAGTAAAACTGTGATGAAATGGACAAATGGAATGGCATCCTGAATTGATTTGGGACCTTGCTTTATGCATTTCTGCACCAGAACTGGAGTGGCAGTGGCTGTAGTTAGTAATAAGTGCATTGGACAGAAGCTAATGTTGCTACTATACTTAGGTTCTACCCATTGAGTATGTGAGAGGTGGTTGTTGCTTATTTATACCATGAATACTGTATTAAATTAAGTGACAGAATTAGAAGAAAACCTAACAAGGAATAGAAATGCAATTCTTTTCTGTTGTAGAAATTAATCTGTGTATGTACAAATCCATCTGGATCCCTCCCCCCCTTCTTCCCCCTTTCTCTTCCTCTCCCCCCACTATTTTTTGTCATTTGATCTTGTTTTAAATCTTCATTTAGCTTTAGTCAGGGCCCCTTGAAGGATGCACCAAACCTGATCTGTACCCCACATGCAGCCTGGTATAGTGAACAAGCCTCAATTGAGATGCGGGAGGAAGCAGCACGAGAGATCCGAAGGGCGATCACAGGTACTCACTCACCTTCTTCACTGGGTATTTCTTTTTAACAAACTTCTTCATTCTTCAGTCTTGAAAGATACTGAGAAGCAGCAACCTTAGGTTTTCCTTACCACTTTGGAGTATAGAAATGGAGGTTCATTGCAATTACAGAGAAGGCAGGCACTGCAAAATTAGTACTTTTTCTCTTATGACAGAAAAGTGTTTATCTGTGAAAAATCAGGGGTGGTGGTTGCTTGTAAATATTACACATTTGATGGCTTTGACTTCAGGTCATCCAGATACTGCTGGTATCTTTCATAGGTTTTCCTAGGTGCACCCTTATGTGTGTCCTGAGCAGTTCTGTTTCCTTTATTCTTTTATCTTTGGATCCTTTGTATTTTCCAAAATTCATCCAAATTTGTCTTAGACAGTGTGGAATTGCAGTGTCTTTTTAAGATTGTAATATTCAGAGATAAAGCATTTAGAGCTTCATGCTGTTCCTAGTGTTGCTCATACCTTGACAACTCATTCTCTAGGTCAAACCAAAGTTTTCAGTATTTTGTTGGGAGGGTAATCTATTTTAGATGTTGCTCTCTTTAAAGCATTGCTAAAGAAGCCTGGCATTTTAAAGAGCAAAGTCTCTTTGTTATATAACTACCATGTAATTGTAAACTGTTCACATAAGAGAAAACAGTTATGTCTTGAACATGCACTGCTAATAAATAAAATGAGACGAGTGAGCCATTTGGCATTGGTTTGAATCCCTTGTAGCCTAAAATAAAAGGAAGGATTTTCATACTGGAAAATGATTCATTAAGCACTAATGTTCTCTCTTTAGGAGGACTTTGCTGTTTCCCCCTTGGCAATATAGACTGAATGCTCTGCAGACAGGAAGGGCCATCTGTGTCACCTTGAGAGTAGCTTGGTGCCAACACATTGCTCTGCTATACAAAAAGCAGTAGCACTAGACTTCCCTCTAGCTTGTGCCCAGAGAGGCTGGGTGATTTAGTTTCATTTATACTCTGTAGAAAGAAGATTCTCCTCTGGATGGTGATTAAAGGCACCTCTTAAACTCCTGATTTGAATTGCCCTTTACAGGACTATTTTTCTCTTTTTTTTTAGAGGTAACTTAATGAGTCTGACCATGTCTTTGCTGGAATTGCTCCTTGTGCCTATACTCCAGAAGAACTCTAATAGCACATTCTTTGAGTTGTTGTATAGCTATTGTCTGCTCCCAAATAGCTCGGGGAGAGATTGCACAAACCAGCGTACAGTACCTGCTTGAGGGATGATTGATGTGCAAATAAGCATTACTAGGCTAAGATCTGAGAGCTGAGTAAGAGTCAGCTGTATGGAGCTAGTTTTATGTTAAATGTCGTGCAATAGCCCAAACATCTGTGCCTGGGATGACAGACCTGTATTTTTTTGAAGTGTATGATTGTTCTATCAGCAATCTAAATCACGGATTTGTATTGAAGCTGTCAGCACTTCAGTGTTTGCACGTGGTTTGTAATAAAATCAAACTGAGGCCAACATTAGGGAGGTGAGAATGACATTGAATTGCAGTCAAACAAATGTAGGAAAGATACAGGAAGTGTGGGATAAAGCTGGCTGTGCGAAAGCCATAGGGGAACACAGAGGAGAGAGGGTGTCGAGAGAGAAACTAATTGGAAAAAGGTGTGCAGTGAAGGAATGCAGGCCATGGCTACCATCTGACAAGAAAGATGTTAAGTCATTTTGCTGTTACCAAAAAGTCAATGATGTTCTGGGGTAACAAACAGAAATAATAAACATATTAAATATCTTGAAATACATTCTTGAACATGAAAACATAGAAAGGATTAAATAGGGAGGACTGCTGAAAACACTTAATGGAAGAAACGAGAAGGTGAGCGCGGCAAGTGGAAAGATTGTTACAGGTTTAAAATGAATAAATAAATACTGTGTGGTAAGGTGAGAGTAGTAGAACATGCCTACAGAAATTAGCAAACTGAAGAATGAGAGGGGCAAGGAGAAAGACATGGTTGGAGTTTAAAAAGAATTGAGAAGGATAAACATCAGAAGGAGAAATAATATTGTTTAAATTTATGGACACTTTTGGCAGAATTTTAGCCGGATTATATAATACAGCTAAATTTAGAAGATTATTTCTAATCAGGATGACAGTAGGTATTCAACTGTAGTGGGGCACATACATCATCTTATTTGGTATTGAACTAAGAAGCCCTTTCAGCTTGTGCATAGGAGATGTGGGAAGCATTAGTGACATAAGTGCAAGTCATGAAGTAACAAGTATTTGATGATACCCACTAGACAAAAAGCAGTTCTATGAAAAAAGGCTTTTTTTACAGCCCCATAGTGGCCAGGCTGATGGATAGAAAGAGCAGCCAAAGTGTAGTGAAGTCCTTAATCAAATTTCCAGTAGGAAGTTGGAGACAAAAAGCCTGAATTCTTCAATGATGGAGCACAGTCAGTTTTTGAAAGAAGTTTTAGCGAGGTCAGTTTTTGGAGCACTGTTGCCAACAGTAGCAGTGATAGACTTGAACTTACCGCTTTACACCTCTGAGCATACAAATGCACAGTAAAATTAAACTTCCAAAAAGATAACCTTAAAACAGATGTCAACCACAGAGTCCAGTTGATCCCCACTGAAATGAAATAGGTGGAAATATTCCTGTTGCCTTGAAGAAAATGTGTGTCGTATGTGTACATGTTGGGTTTTTGCAGGGCTGGAGATAGCTCTGCAGAAGACAGTCAGAAGCTTGCCTAGTATGTGCTGAATCTGGTTGACAGATTTGCCAGTATCTGTGTCTTAAAACTTCAGTTATACTTCAGAGGTTAAGCAAAAGTTTTGGAAAAATATGAAGGAGGGAGTTTTCTGGTGTATTTTTGTTTTTTGTAGGAATGAAAGAGATGGCTGAGGATTAATAAGGGATGGTAAATAAATGTGAAGAGCAGTTGAGATAAAGGGAAGAATTAGGAGGATAGGCAAAAAAGTGTCAAGTCAAATTCAGGTTTATGGCAAAATTCCATTCAGAGTCCTGCATACTTCAATAAGGGGTTTTATTGCTGTTGCCCAGGGTGGGAAGAGGAGGAAAATAAAGTTAAATGCAGAGAGCACAAGGCTGAGTTACTGAATTTGAGTGGCAGCCATGCTCTGTAGTCAAGTTTTAGCTTCTTGGAAAGCATGATTCTTGTCAATTATGGCTTTATTGAGACTGTGTTTAGAAAAGAGAAAGAGAGACAGAGAAATAAAGATTATGCAGAGCATTTAAAGCATTATCAACTGAGTCTCAGACAAAAGGGGAACAGCGAGCATCAAAAATAACTTCTTAGTGTGATTTTATGTATTGATTTAGATATGCTAATATTTATTACTGTTTTTAACATAGTTGTATTAAGAGCATAAGGCACACAATTTCTATTTCATCTCTCTCCCTTCATCCCTAGGTCGTATTCCAGACAGTCTGAAAAACTGTGTTAACAAAGATCATTTGACTGCAGCTACACATTGGGCCAGCATGGATCCTGGAGTTGTTCATCCAGAGCTTAATGGTGCTGCATATAGGTAAGCGTGCTGCTAGTGTTAAAGAAACACCTTAATTCAGAGGTAGGTATTCAAATATAAATCAAAGACCTCCCTATTAATAAATGAACTGGGTTTGGATTAGGACCCAGCTATATTGTTTCCACAACTGTTTCGTTCAGAACAATCTTGTTTTGCTAGTTCTTATCTTTTGTGTGTGTGTGTTGTTAGTAGTATCTGAACAATATGCAGGTTTTTGTATGTTCCAGTAAAATGATTCTGGTCGGTCATCTCCAGCAAGTGTAGTGGCAGTTTCTGTTCCTTTTGCTGAAGGTAACGATGCAGCAGTAGGTTACAGAAAGGCTTTCAATAATAAACTATTGTTATGTGGTTTTGTGGCCTCCAGACACAGGAGAGAACAAATAACTCAGTAGTGAATACAATGGAATAGCCTGTGGTGATTATGAAAATATGTTTAAAATAGTGCTTTCTAAATTACACGTTTAATTTTTAAGCAAAAGCCGTTGAGGAACTGGATCTGTGTTTTCTCAATCAACTGTGAAAGCAGCTCTTAATTATTAGTAGAAAGGGGCAATTTTTTTTACGTTTAATATGTATGTTCCTTAGTTGCTTTGCTTGAGAGTCTCTCTCTGTCTCTTTATCCCTAGCAGCTGTTCTAGCAACAGATTTTTCCTAGTAGCCGGCTTCGCGCAACTTTTATTTATGAAAAACGTCTGCAATTTTTTATCTTCCAGTACGGAATTTACTCATAAGTAGGATGAAAGTGGCTGAGAAAGCTACAAACAGCTGCTGCCCTCCATGCCTTGAGGGAAGGGACAGTGCAGTCCTTTCTTTTCTTTTTTTTATATAACTTTGTCTAATCTTTATGTTGTCCTTCTTCACACATCTTTCTTATCTTTGTCCTTTTTTAGGAGGGCTACTCCATACTTTTAATAGATACAGGATTTTATTAATTTTTTTGTGCCTGAAGTACCTGTAGACCTAAGTATCTGAAGAAGGGTGGTTTTATTTGCTTAAATGAAAAGTTCAAGCACATGTGCCCTCCTCCATGCAGCATCTGGGTGTCGTTGACTCTAGTTTGGAGGACTCAGGGTAGAGCTGAATGCAGTTGAGGCTTAAAGGCAGGTGTTGCTGAACTGGGGGTCATAACTCCAACCCTGTCATGGCAGTCAGGAATGGGATTATGTGCTCAAATGAAATGCACTTGTTTGTTCCCATTTTGGGGGTCACCAGTCCAGCAGAAGCAGGTATTACATCTAGAAATGGATTTTAATGTAGGAATGTTTTGGGAGTTAATTATTTACGATGTAAAGACCAGATGTATTTAATTTAAGTAGGATAAACACAGATCTGAATGCCTTTTTTGGACACCGTTTCAGTCGTTATTTTCAGTAAGGAAAGTTCTTCATGAATTCTGACTTCACAATTTTTTTCAAATGCAAAATCAAATTGATTTGGGGACTTCTCAGGGAGAAGTTACGAGTCATAAAACAAATGGTAACAGGGGTGATGGAAGAGCAAAGAACATTGAGTATTCATCAGCAGAAAATAATCTAGGATATCTGAATGTCATTGTATTCTAGAGAAAACAAAACCATTTACTATGTGAATTGCAAGACACCCTAAACTATGTGAAGACACCGAAACTATGTGAAATGCAAGACACCCTATCAGCACAAAAGGTCAAGCAAATGGGACCAATCCCTCGAGTAAAGATTAACAATATTCCTGAGAAGGAATTACTTGTAGCAGTCTCAGTGAAGGAGTGTAATATACCCTGGTTTTGTGTTATTGCTGTCTATTTGTTTTTGAGCTGCCTGTTAACAACTCCCTGCCATTTCCTGTGTCACAGAGCATGCAGGTTACAGGAAAATTGGAATGTAAAAAAAAGCCAGTAAACAGTGATTGTGCAATTCATAGACATTCTGACATATCTTTCTGCATTCTGACAGGTAGAAGGTAGAATATCTAGGTACTGAAGAGGTAGTTGGATGAGAATAGTTAGATGCTGGTAAATCAGGAGTTGTTTCACATTGAGGTATATCAGTGGTGATTTTCAGACTCTGTAATGTGAGATAACAGCACTCACATTTTTAAGCTCTGTTGAGACAGACTCAGTTTCTTGATCAGAGTGATTTCAAGGTGCTTCTGTAGTTATAATACAGGAGATTAACATAAAAATTTAAGTTGCCTTACAGTAGTCCTCTTAATTACAACTGAGTATTTCTTGGTAAGTTAAGAGTATGTGGGGGCAGGGGAAGGATGACTGCACAGTAGCAGAGGAGGTGTAACTGATCTCTCGCTTCTGCTTTTGCATGAATTTAATTCAGTGGACATTTTACAGGGAAAGCATTTCAACTTCCTGCTGTCAGAGGAGGAAGATTGGGAACAAGTTTATGAAGTGCTGTAGTGAATGTATTTGCTGGTTAAGAATAGAAAAGCAATAAATAGCAACATGAGGGAAGGTTATGTAGGATAGAAATGCTCATGTGTAAAGGCTGTTGAGTTTGCATACTCCTTTGAGAGATACTCAAACAACACAATGTTAAAAAGGGGCAAAAATTAGGAAAAGAGAATGGCAAAATAGGGTTAGTTCTCAAGCAAAATGAGAAAACTTTCTGTAGACGGCTGTGTTGTCTGTATTTTGGTTATTGCCACTCTGTGTCTTTAGGACTAGAAAAACACTCATAGGGCTTTTTGATTTTACTAAAAGTCTGTAGGAAGCCTGAGGAGAGGTGCTGGCAGGCGGAAGCCTGAGGAGAGTTGCTGGCAGGCAGAATCCAAGTAGTATAACTTGGAGTTCAAGGGGGATATTTTTATGTAGAGAAAGAATATTTGGAGTCAAAGGAGATTACAGATGTGTAGGTTGACCTGCTTAATGTACTCATAAGGTAATTATTGATGCTCGTGATCCAGCACTGCACATTTTCATGAGGGAAGGCCCTGACTTTCCTTCCTGATGGAAATGCAGTTGAAGAATTTGTTCTCTTCTTGATTTTTCCCAGCTCCAGTGTGTGGATGCTCGGAGAATACGTCACTAGAAATTAGAGGTTCTGTTTTGGAAACAGTTGCTGTGTTGGGCTTTCAAATGGAAGCTTTTGTCATTTTATGTTATATTTTTTACAAAGCACCTAGAGTAACAGATAACCTGTTTCATAATTAAAGCTGAATAAATAAAACAATACCCAGTCTGACAGTTTTCATAGGAATTGAAGCAAATTTGATTAATAAGATTCAAATTGAAGTACTGAAACAAGTAACTAATTCCTTTAGCGACTGCAAATTAATTCTAAGGAACCTCTCTGGAGAAAGAATTAGCATAGGAAGCCCTGTAAATATGTGTACAAAGTTCTCTGGGCTGCAGGTGGGGTGGTCTTTCACATACCAGTTATCCATCCTAGATTACAGTCAGCAGTATGATCTGAGGAATCTTTCCCAGTGCACGGTGTCTTCATCATCCCAGTGCCACGTCGGATAGCCATGCTGAGGCCCTCTGGCACAAGTGTTTGCAGAAAGCAGTCCCCATGATGCTTCTGTGGTGGAAGAAGAAAGAACAAATAAATGTATTTTCATCCATCTTTTTTCCTCCTCTGAGTTTTGCATAAGTTCTGCACTAATTTTCTCTCAGTTTGAGGGAATTTAGGAAGAGCAGCACAAACATGCATTACATCAGAAAAGATGCCACTGAAACAGAGTGAAATTCCCTGATGCATTCAGCATTGAACTCCCATGAGAAGAAAATCAACAGCAGAGTAATGTGATATTTCACAAAGCTTGACAGAACTACAAGTGTCTTTTGTCCATTTATTTCTAAGTAAATACTAGAGTAGCAATGCCACGGTGTGTAAGTGGTAGGTTTGGGTTTTTAGGCTTTTAAGTAGATAATGCTCTTGCTAGGATGCTTGGGTGAGCAGAATATAGCAGGAGAGAACAGGGGGTGAGCATGTGGCTTTATGATGGGGAGGGAAGGCAGAAGGCCAGTGTTAGGTGACCAGCATGAGATAACTTGCAAATAAGTTTTGCGGTGTTTTGCTAAAAAGAAAGCATACTTTTGTTAGAAGTGTTCATGTGCAGCTGGTTTTTATACGGCACTGTGAAATGCCAGTGTTCATAAATTACATCTGAATTTTGGGATTGAAACGGTAAAGTTGCAAGATACCTTTTTAGCCCAATAATGTCAGAGCCTTCAGGAAATCCAGCTCAATCAGAGGGTGATTGTTGAATTCCTTTAACACTTAGGCCCTGGTGTTTGTCCAGATAGTGTAAGAAATCGTTAAAACCACCCATAGTATTTGTGTTTACATCTCTTTTTCTTGCAGTCTACCTAAAGCACCTGTCCTCCATATAGCTAGTACTGGTTCTCTTTCAGACAAGTACAGTGGCAAGTTTGATGCCGAAAAATTTAATCGGGTGCAATAGGCTTGAATTTGTCATCTTAAGAGCGTGTGGTTACGGTTACGCTTTTGGGGAGCAATCAGAAAGCTACAGCTGCAAAGTTAGTTTAACGAAATATTTTTTCAAACTACAACAGTGAAATTTTAAAATTTCTGCACAAGAAGGAAAGATTAAAATCCCTGAAGGTCAACTTAAGGAAAAGTCATAGAGAACAGAAAGGTACTGCATGGACCTAGCTTGAATTGCTTCTGGTTGAGGCATACAGTGAGAGGAGCAATACTTCTAGGTTGTTCCCTTTGCTGTGCTGTCACTCATGCTATTAAATTTGACATGTGAAGACACAATCTAGCAAACCTTTATTTCTCATTTGGGTAAAATACAGCATCTTCTTCTTTATTTAGCGGCATCTGCATATGGTGTCTCATCTGGAGCTTGACCAACTGTGTTTCTCATTGGTCTGAAAACAAAAGAAGCATCTCTGTAGGTCTAGAAAGAGGCAAGGTGGGCTGTCTGCTCAGTCATCCCTTGGTTTTAATGTATCTTCTCAATTTCTTCTCTCAGCAGGTATCCCCCAGGCGTTGTAAGCGTGGCTTCGACCGGCATACCTGCAGCAGTAGAAGGAATAGTCCCCAACCCCATGTCTTTATCACACGGCCTCCCTGCTGTAGCCCACCCGCCCCATGCTCCTTCCCCTGGCCAAACTGTCAAACCAGAAGCTGATAGAGACCACCCGAGCGACCAATTGTAGCCTACGAAAACAGCATTCCCAACATCAGAGATTTCAACTTCAGCGTGTGGAAAACAAAACAAAACAAAACCCTGGATTTTGATAAAAGGCAAAATCATGAACTTACAGGAGGAGACGATTCTTGTTTTAGAAACTGGTCCAATATACAGTATAAAGGAAAAGGTGGGAGACAAAAAGAAGATTTGGAAACATTTTTTCCTCCGTATAAATTGTAGTTTGTCCCTGTCCAGTGGACTGATTCACTGTTTCTGTGTCCTATGGGTTCTTTGTTAAGCAACAGAAGTTAGTAGTTAATTATATCATGAATGTACTTGTCTGTGTACAGTTTTTAGAACATTAAAAAGGGTTTGTTTGCTTAGCTGTCAACAAGGAAAAACATAAGGGAGGCATTCAACAAACCAATTTTGAGATTAAAAATCCTTTCTTTTATATTTTAAAACATGCCCAAAAATGAGGCAGTTGGCAAACTTCTCAGGACAATGAATTTTTCCCATTTTTCTTTCTACGCCACACAGTGCATTGTTTTTTCTACCTGCTTGTCTTATTTTTTAGAATAATTTAGTAAACAAAAGGAAAACAGTTTCTCCTAATTTTGGCATGAATTCCCTTATTTCAAAATGAAGATAACCTTGCAAAGAGATTTTGAGGAATTAAAAAAAAAAAAAAAGGTTTTGTATAAACGAGCATTGTGCTTTTTGTCACCAGTTAAAGTATATATTATTGGTGGTATGCGAAAAAGGCACTAGACTACTGAAAAGTAGCAGCATTTCATTGCCTACATTGATTCCTTCCTGGTAATGTGGTAGGCTAGCAATATTTTTGGTTAAAAACATGTTTGTGACTGTAACCATTTGTATGAATTATTTTAAAGAAATAAAAATCCCAGACAAATACCATATGTGTAAAAAATTTTTATTTCTAGTAACTGTTTATTCAACTTTTATTAGGTTTCTTAGCTGTAATTTTTAAACAGATGCTGTCAAGTATTTCATTTCTAGCTTTACTTTGCTCTCTGTTGTTTGTAATACTGTCTTGGAAGCTTGAAAAATAAAAAAAAAAAGTAATTCTTTCCATACCATTTTTCCCTTTACATTTCGTAAATGTTGATCTTTTTTCCTGTGTTTCTAATGGAGTTTGAAATTAAGATGGATTTTGATTTGTACACCGGCATCATCAGCTACAATATGGTAACAGCATTTATGCCACCACTGTGGGCAGAGCAAAGGAGGTACAACAGCAACACAACAATAATAATAATAATAAACGTCTTTTGCCGAAGTCCAACATGAGAAGTGTCTATTGTTTTATTTGCTTTGGTGATGATGGAAGCATGCAGCAGGACCTAATTAATAGTATTTGCTGTGTTGAAGGAGTTTGTTCCTTTGAGCACAGGCAGAAATGTTTTCAAGGCAGGTTAGATTTCAGCTGGGAGCTGTTTTGACCTTTCCTGTGGTCCTGGATAAGATGCTCTTCATCCCTACGCGGTTTTAAAAAGCAGGACAAAAGTTTAGCTTTTGCAAGAAGGAAATCCAGGATGGGCCAAAGTGAACATGGACATAAACCTTTGTAGTCTCTTGTTTGTTCACTGTTAATCTGAACTAATAACTGTGCACCTAAGGTTAGTGAGCTCGTTTTGTGCTATCTGAAAAGTTGCTGTCCCCCGGTCCTAAAAGTCTACAGAGTGGCCTCCGCATCTGCTGGGAAAATGTTAGGAGTCTGCAAGTCACAAAAGACTGAAACTTGTGGATGGAAGACTGAAACTTGTGGGTCTCTACCCAAGCAACACTCTATTTTGTCTCCATGAAAGAGTGGAAGGTTTTTGCCTTTAATGTTATAAAGACAAAAATTGCATCACAATTTATTTGATGGTCAAACCATTCCTATTCCCTCCATGGAACAAACCAGAAAACAACCCTAAACCTGCAAGTTGCCACAGCAAAGTCACTTCTAACGGTGGTGTGGCCGAAAACTTAAACCAAGATGCAGTTTCCTTCAGTTGAAGGAGGGTTTCAGATTTCATTGGTAATTCATGTTTTATGATGCTTTGTTGTCAGGCTGAAGATGGTTCTTTAGCATATGTAAAACAAACATATAACATCTGGCTGCAAAGAATCGCTGACGGTCTCATTTGGCTACAGTCTCTGGCACTATGTCAGGTTTTCTCTGTGACATTGAGTTTCTGTCAATTATGAGTAAAATGGATGAAGT
>WUAM01000383.1:9730070-9742993 GCA_024336885.1 Actenoides hombroni
TTTGAAAGATTTAAAACAAAAACATAAAACCTGGGTGGAAAAAAACGCGCGCCGGCTCCTTTTCAAACCAAGTTTCCGGGGAAAACAGGGAAAGTTACCCCCCCCCCCCCCCCCCCCCCATCAATTTGGATGTGGCTCATGTAAGTAAGCTTTGTTTCCGGTTAATAAATTGATGAACCAGAAACGAAGGCAGCGGTATTTATTGCATGCACTTCTTGGGCTCAGTTTTGAAGCTTGCTGTCCTTCAACTGCTTTGTTTTGAGCTGTTGTCTGCTTGCTTGAGCACGTTTTTCAGGGTTTGGGCCTGAAATACTGAGCTGGTGGGTGTGATAGGGCATTGCCACCGTCGTCGTAACATGTTCGCTAATTTTTTATGCTGGTGCTCAAAATATGTCTGTCGACCAATGACTGCTGGAGAGTAATCCGGTTTCCTGCTTCTGCTGGAGCAGAAAGGAAAAGCAAACCAGGCAATGACAATACCAACGCGTACTGAATTCTGGGTTATGGTCTGAAAAGCTGGGGGGGAGGAAGGGTTTTGGAGTAAATGACTAATGGGAAAAGTCTACTGTAATAAACCAAGGCTGCTATGCCAGATTGACCTTGTATCTTTTACGACTGCTTTTGTTGGGTAGTGAAAATGTGATTAGATTTCCTCTGGCAAAGGGTGTGCTAAATAAACTTTAGACGGAGAAGAAGCAGTTAGTGGGAAAAGGCACAGTGAGGAAGGCAGTGGGGTCACGGGTGACCTGAGGTAGGGTTGAAAGGTGAAAGAGGAGGTAAAAAAAAGTGTCTGCCTCAAACAGACAAGAGGGGTTTTTGGGTGATGTTATTTGAATCAAGGATCTTGGCCAAGGAGGCCCACCACTGAAACTGCTGCTGGCTCAAAGACTGTAGGCACCACCAGTGCGCAGGAGGCTCTGGAGTCTGCACAACAAATTGATGGTATCAAAGAACTGTTAGAAGCAGAAGGTATCAGTTGTGCAGTGAGAAGTCAGGTAGTTGCAAGTCAGAACAAAAACTTGCCAGAAAAAAGGAGCCATAAATGACTTCCCATGGTAGGACCAATTGATTGACACTGGGGCAGCCATGGAAAAGAAGAGTGTGGTGGCAGTTGTGTCTTCCCCAGGTTTTTTAGTAGCAATAAGGATGTATCAAAGGTGCTACAAAGGACCAGGAGTATTTGACGTATAGTTTTGGTCATGCGTTTTCAAATGGGTGAGCTTGAGCTGAAGCCAAGCAAAGACTGGCTCTCAAAATGACTGAAAGTGTGGAGGGTTTATTATGTGAGAGGAAATTGGAGTAACCTGGCTTCATCAGTTTGAAGGATGAGTTGGGGAAATGACTATAAATAGTAAATGCTGAGCAGGAAGGAGAGATCTTACAGAAATGCTGGTGTAGGAACAGACAAGCATAATGGGGGTTAGGGAAAGATCTCTGTCGGCTGGCAGGTCCTGGGATGGGTTTCCATATGGAATGACTGGGAGTCAGAACGGGAGTGCCTGCGGCTTAGGGTTGGGGTTTTGTTTTGTGTTTGAGGGTTTCTTCAGCTTTGGGGTTTTGTTTGGTTTTTTGCTCGTAACTTTGTTTTTGCAATAGAAAATGTGAGCATATAGTTAAAGATCATACAAGGTTGCTACCAAACTAACAGCTGGAGACCTTTTCCACTCAGGCTCTAACACCCTTCAGCTTCCTCTATGACAAGACTCAAGGCTTTTTCCTTTAGTATGTTTTTTTGAGAACATGCCTTATTATTTTCCTTCCTACCTTTCACCTCAAATAGTTAAGGTTGGCTTTCCAAACAACTCTGACTGCTGTTGACTGGCTGTTACCCTCTTACTCCTTTCCTCAGACCACAGGGTTGTCGTCTTCTTGTTTAATCTCAGTGGATGCTTCAATAGTCTGTTGTTCTGCTAGAAGGTGAAGGCAGCACTGCCAATATTTGCTTTATTCAGCTCACTCCAACCTTTCTACCTTCTGTAACCTGGGGGGGGAAAAAAAGGACGGACAAAGGGAAAAAGAAAATGTAATTGGTTTTAAGGGCAGACAGTAATATTAGATCATTTAGTCTGACCACTTAGAAAAGCTGTTAAATGTGATACTCTTCTTCATTAAACCTGATACCATGTTTTGACTTAAGTAAAACTTTCAGAAGTCTAAGGTTTCTATATTGAAAATGTCAAGTGATGAGGTTTTTGCCATTTCCTTTAATAGTTTGTTTAAATGGGGGATAACCATTACTTTAGTTTTTGAACTGCTTTATTTAATTTGGCTTTCCCTGTCTCTAAATTCCAGTTATTGTTTCATGTTGAACATGAGGTCATGTAAGCTGACTTGAATTTAGTGAGCATGTCACATTTTAGCCACTTTGCCTTTGTACTGAGGTCAGTGACACATCTTCCAGGAAGACCGAACTGTGTTATTCATCTGGGGTTTTTTTTCCAGTTTGTTTCATTATACTGTACATCCTTTCCTTTGTGGCTCCATATTTTTGTCCTTCTGAATGACACAGTGCAATATGGTTATCTTCTGCAGATGAAATTACAGGATTTCTGATCTTGCTCAAGATTTTCAGATACTGTCTTCTTGCCTCCTCTGACTTCCTGATTTCCTTGGTAGAATGTTTTTCTACAAAATTACAAGTGCTTGAAGAACTTGATTAATCTTCTTGGTCTTTGAATCGCACTTGCCTTGGTGGCACCTCATTAGTAGCAAAAGCTCCACATTGAGTAGATACTCAGCACAGTGGTCCTGCTCTCGTAGTCTGAATGCTCATTTTCATCCCACCGTCTGCACCCGTTCTTCATCTGTCTCTCGCAGAAGGGGCCTCATCTGGGTCTTGTACCTCATGTCAGACCATTATCCCTCAGCATCTGCCTCATGTCCTTTCATGTTTCCTTCAAGTGTTCAGGACCTGGAAAAGTACTTTTAGAATTATTCCCTTATTTAGAAGAAAAGTCCTTTGGTCAGTTCTATCTTTCATCTGTGAGTTCCAAGCTTGACACAGACTGGTAGTTTTGCCTGTGTCTCCATGGCTGACCTCCATGCACACTACCTTGCTAAACCCACATCCAATATTCTGGGGTTTATGTCCACTTTTGGGCTTGGGATCGCATAGTTGGTCCATTCATTATGCAGTTCCTCATTTGGAGTTTCCTTCCTTCATTTTCTGTACTGCAGAAGTTTGCCTTTCAAGTCTAGTCTCAGCACTTTTCTTTGCCTTTGCATTTCTGCTCAGAGTCACAATGGAGTTTTTTCTTGAAGGAGCATCGTTTGTTTGCTTGGGGTTGGGGGCTGTGTGTGATACTGGGTGTCAAGGTCACCATAAACAGACTAAAGTATGTCCTTGGGATGATTAGAGACACTTGAGACATTTCCAAGACAATGTAGATGATTCTCTGTGCATGCCAGTCCATTGAAGACATTTGTTACTTGCGGAGTCTTTAATTACATATCTATCCCCCTTCTTTCATGTGCAGCCTAAAAAGGATGAGTGGTTTCCAGTTGGAAGCGTTGATGATGTGCTCAAGAAATAAAGTAAGGGAGTTTAAAAAAAATACATTTGAGTACTTGAATATGTTTTGAGTTGAAAAGATTTAAAGTAATAGAAAACAGTAAAATTATGAGCTAAAATTGCCACAAGAACCTTTTTTTACATACCAAGTTTGATGTATTAGAAGTAGACAGTTAGGTATTGATGTGACAGTTTTTCATCTGTGCTGTGAAAGAGTCTTTGTATGGTTTGGGAAAAGTTTATGGAGCTTGTTCTCCCTGGATAAACCCTAACAGCTAGGGCAGCAAATCAACATCTAAAAATAAATGTCTGGAGGAGCTGACATCTCAGACTTGTGTTTCCAAACCCCTCCAGCCATTTTCAAAATGTCCCACTCAATGCAATGGATTGAATTCTCAAGCCAGTTGCCTCTAACACAGCTGTCAGCTTCACAGCATATTGCCCTTGCCAGGAACGCAGCAAGCAGCAGTACTTGCTCTCCAGCACACCTGGAAACATCAGACTAAATCCCATTTAAGTCTCCATTGCTGTTTAGTAGGATTTTGGTTAAGCCCTCATGTGAAGTCCATGTTGTATTTTACTGTTCTTAAACCACAACAGAAAAAGAATCTGCTTTTGGTGTTTTCCAGTAACATACTTGCCCTTATCAGCACCAGTAAGTCTCATATTAGAATGGAGTCAGGGGACTTCCAGCTTCTTTTTGCTATGAGTTTTCAGTCATTTTGCTGTTTGCTTGCCCGTGCTTTTTCAAGGTCTAGTGTATGTGAAGTGTGTTCATCATGTTACAAAATTATGGTGATAGATTTATTTTTATCTCTTAAGTTATAGCCATTATTAATTAGCTCCAAGGCCATCACTTTCCCTTCCAGACATGGGAATCCTTTGAAATGGCTTGCTGAAACTGGAGTTTTTCAAGAATCCATGTTCTGAACAACTGTAGTCTTTCTTTTTTTTCCTTTTCTTTCTTTTCCTCCTACAGATGAGCCATTTTACACACGGGATACAGCTCCCATATTGCAAGGAGCACAAGTAAGAGATCAAAAAATCTCTTTTGTGACTAAAAGCTGATTTTTAGATGTTTTCACGCTCTGTAAATTCACAGGATAAAGGCACGATTTTGCATCATGTAACTAGTGGCTGACATTGCGTTTTAGAGAAAAATAAAAGTCTTAAGTCTGTTGAAAGAGCAGTGTTAAATTGTGACCTCCTGGATTGTGGCACACATCCCACTTGAATTTTCATATGCATCCCCAAGGGAAATGTATCATTCCATTGAATGTCTTTCCTGACGACACAGGCACTGGGACCAAACAGCATTTGGAGAAATCTCTGCATGCGTTATGTCCAACATTGCTGGAAGTAGGATAAGGTTTCTGATGTTGCAATCCCCAAAGGATTTTAGTTTTCATCTGCAATTAATTGTCAGTGGAGCTTCTGGTGACTCTCTGTCACTTGTGAATGACAGCTGTGAGTTCAGGTCTAAGCAGACACCACAGGTTTCCCTTTGAAAAGGCTGTTGACTACCCAATAGATGGTGGCTTTTAAAGCCAGATTCATCTCTCTGGGCTCTCTTTTCTGCTTGTCTTAGTGACCTAAGTGAAAGGTTAAGAGGGATAGTTCCTCATGTATGTAGTCTTTCCAACTGAGTGCCTGAGGTTACAGTAGAATAAACTATGAACAGTCTCTGCAGATCCAAATGTAAACTTTTCATGGCAGTTAATCTAATTTTTGAGTTTCAAAGTGGCTTCATTACTTAGGAAGTTTACACTACAGAAATGAAATGCCACGCAGAAGAGGTACCTCTGGGTACTGCTTCTCATCCCCTCTCTCTCCAGGTACGTACAGCCCACTGAAAATCTGGCCCCAGAAGACACAGAAGGATGAAATTTCTACAACTGGTGGTGCTGGTTTTGAAAAAACCGACTTTGATAATCCACATCTTGCAATTCACCCCTAATATCTATTATTGTGAGGTTTAACACACAAAATGTTGGAAACTGTCTTTAACAGATGCTTAGGCTCAGCTCCATCAGGCCTCTGCAATCCCTTTGGGGAGGTAGATTCTGGGATAAAAAGGGGCCATACTTTGTTGTGATGTGTTAAATTTTTTTTTCATTTATTTTTTAGTATATTCATTCCAGGGGTCTGGACTTTGAAAAATGAAGTGTCTGCTCAGGCTGGAAGTGGAAAGCTTGCCTGCTTGAACATAACAGGGGATAGAAATTGCGGTCAGACCCTCGCAGTAAGTTAAGTATAGGAAAATGTAATAGAAGCATGCAATGTAATAATGTGCTTTCCCATCTGACAAGCCTGAGCTTGTGGAGGTGCCGAGTGGCAGCTGCTGTGACACCAACCCAAACTGTTGCCTTCAGTGAGATGAATGATCTGAGCTCGTCTCATGCCAACCTCTGCATGTTACAATAGGAACGAAGTCAGATGCTGAACCAGTCTTTTCTCACATTTCCTTGTCAGAAATCTTTTGCTGCTCACTGTTTCAAGCCAGGGCCGTATCCTGTCTCTGCAGCAGCCAGGTTGTGATACATGAGCTTTCCTACTGATTCCTCTGCCTAAGAACTACAAGTGATCTGTTTTGTGATGGTTACCTATGCTCCAGGGGTTTTTTTTCTAATTATGACTGTCTCTTTCTGCTATTTTCCTCCAAGATCTGGATGCTGATGGGCACTGGGTATGACAAAAGCCCAGAAACTCCGGCGGTCCCTGCGCAGTAGCCACTAGGTGGCAAAACAGACACTTCGTGCATCGAAAGGACACAGTGAAACCCTCCGAAAACCAACGTGCTGTGCTTTCCCTGCCACTGTTTCAAGCCGCCTCAGTAAATACTATTTCTTTGTCAGCTATTATGGCATGTTTAGATACTGTGCGTGGAGAATCTTTGCTTTTAAAGTCTGTAAATGCTCCCGTTCTTAATTATGTATAGGTTGTTCAGGTTTTAAGCCTGCCAGGAGCATTTTAGCAGCAGAATTTGCCATCATATCACAGAGTCATAAGAGGATAACATATTAAACAGCCTGGTGAGGCTGTTAATAAAACTCTGTCAGTCCTGGTTCACCTGTTAATCACAGTTCAGGTGTTGCTTCCCTTCTTAAATTACAGAAGGCTTGAAGACCTGGGACTTGCTCAGCATAGAGGCTCTGTAAATGCTTTCTTGTATTTACAAACATGAAAATGAATATTTGAAGATGGTTCCTGCTGCAAGGATTTTACAGGCACAAATATGAAGGATCGTTACAAAAACGGAGGGAAAACATAGACACCCTAAGCATTTTCTAAAGCTTGGGCATAGATTGCACTGTTTGTTACCCTGACTTTATGAGATTTTGCCCTCTGTGGAGTACATCCTCGTGCTTTTGCCTACTGGAGATGTCTCAAGTTACAGATCTCCATCATGGTCTGCTTCTTTTTGTTTTCTCAATAGCTTTCAGAGGCCCTCACAGGGTAAGTTTCCAGTTTCCTCGCTATGGTGACAGCAGCAATTTTTGGCTGGCTCCTTTCAGACAACATTCACACATCCAAGCTTGTCCTGCCCTTGTTGTCCTGTTCCCTAAGAATACTGCTCTCCTGATCATACGTTTTTTGAGTAACAGTACCTCTTCTTAACCAGGGCTGAGGCATGAAAGTCATCCACTGCACACCAAGGTCCTGCGATGGCCTTCAGTGGCATGTTCACACCCTCTCCCTCGGCCATGGTTTCGCTTGGAAGAGCAGAGAATTTGTTTTGCCTCAACATGATGAAACAAAATATCATGTTTTACAATGTAGTGGGAATCTCCTGTTCTGGAACAATGAGAATCATGGGCAGAATTAGATTTCCCCTGCTCCTCTGTGTCTTTGCAGACCGGACATTAAAAGTCTACGTGTTAAAATTAGGTACAATAACAATGGCAATAGCCTGGGTCTAAGCAGAAAGAGTGGATGCGAAGCAGACTTTTGACAAGTCATTTATTAATGGACTATTGGCCTTCTGAATGGAAGGCTGTATAGAATACTATGGACAATGGAGCACGATACTTGTCACTTAAGCATCATCATGTTCATATGGCCACATTGAGGTTTCAAAAAATACCGAAGTCTGGATTTTTCTAGCTTTTGTTTATTTGCCTTCACAATTTTAGTGCTGATATTCTAATATTTGTGTCCATAATTTCACTTTTAGTTCTCGTGGCTTCAAGGAATTCTGTCTCTTTTAATCATGCAATGGATCTGGTGAAGGTGAGTCTCCCGTTGCTGCTCTCTGGAGGCAGGACACTTCATTGTAGGTGGAAGGATAACTGGAGGTCCAAAAAGCGCTGCTGGGGACTATGCTGATTTCTGAGCAAAAAGCACGGGTTGCTCAGAGCTCAGTTAATGCTGCCCACCATGGTCCTTTGGATGCCTGTTCAGGTCAAGCCCAATGCTACTGGGTCCTGTTTCCATGTGCCATAGCAGAAAGCTGCAGTGGCAAGTCAGGCACTTTCCATAGACAATCTGAGTATGACTCACTGCATGATAAGAAAAAAACAAATGTCACTGGGCCTTTCTTGTGGCAAGACAGTTTTCATCCATGAAAGGTGACTCCTGGGAACGTCCTTTCATCAGTTTGTAATTATTTACTATGAGGCAAAAGCAAAAAACAATCACCTGCTAGTGGAGTAGCGATGTATTTTCCAAGAATGTTAAATACATAAAAATGTTGCTGGAATTAAAATAGATTGACAAAATTTCTTTGATAGACCTAAGGAACATGAATAGCCATGTAATATAACCTGGTGGTCCCAGTTTACAGCAAAGGTAATGTACTTGTTATATATAAAGGGTTAATCAATGATTAACAGACATTTCAATTAATAGTTAATTGATTGTTGTAGACTTAGTTCACACATGGCTTGCAGCTATCTGTAACATTGCATTCATGCTCTAATGTATTTATGGCAGTTATTAATCACGCAGTAGTGTTTTTTAAATGTTCTCATTTTATTAGGTGTAACCAAATTTTCAATAGCACTTGAAAGAGTGAATGCAAGTTCTGCCTTCACATCAGCAAAAGGGAAAATGTAAGAAAGCAGTTGACTTAGCCTTGCTTTCTTTAATTTGGGGGAACCATCAACTGCATAAATTAGAGGCACTATCACATTATGAAAGCAATTTTAAGTAAAACATGCCATTTATGGAAGAAGCACACTTAAAGATTTTTGTAATTACAAATATTTGTACTGTTAAGTGAATTGCATTAAAGCATTTGTTGTTGTTGCTTTATTTCCCTGGAGGACTATTCTGTAGTGGGAGCTTTGTTATGTTGATAAATGTGCCTGAAAGCTTTATAATGTACTGATGCATTGTAATGATAAATAGATCTGGTTAAGTAGTAAAGATCAAACACACAATTAAACAGTCTGTAATATACATCTTGCTGAGCAAGGGAAAACAATAGTGGAATCAGGAAAGATGAATACAAATGGTTCTATTGAACTAAGCAAAACATACTTTCTTATGCCTACAAAATGAGGAAATCTGGCCTGATACTGGCACGAACAGACTTATAAAGTATCTTTAGGATGTTCAGCATTTATAACCAATGGACAGGGCTTTCTCAGAGTAATAAAGATGTGCGGCAAACCAGAGGTTAAGCAAACCAGCACGGTGTGGGATTGCTGGGAGAGGAGGCAGGGCTCACAGGTCTGATGCAGCAGTAAAATTAACAAAAACATGTTGCACTTGACAAAAAGATTGGAACTGAATATTGGCAACCCCTGCTTCCATTGTCCAAAATGCCCTTTCGTAGAACCTTTCCCAGCAGGGAGGCTGGTTCACACTTGGCGAGGCCACAGAGGTTTCACACGTCTTACTGCCGTTTGCTCTTCCAAATGCCAGGAGAAAAATGTGACTCAGAAGGAGCGTGCTGTAAGAGGGAAATATAGCTATGCGTTACTTGAGAGTCACAAAAGTAAACCTTTAACATAAAAGCTCTGAGGGGGACTTTTGTTCCAAACCCATTACAGTACCTGTGCAACCTGCTTGCGAATTATTCTTGTCTGTTCCGACTTTGAATTACTCTGAAGGGTGTTTTAAGTGGATTTCCTGTGCAGGGGTACCCATAGCCAAGTCAGTGCAATAAGAATTTCATAGCTCATTGTACAGATGCTATGGTGAAATAACTCCTAGAGGAGTTAGAATTAGGCTGGATATAACAGACAGAAGAAACACTAATTCTCCTGGATCAAATTTATGTGAGCTCCTACCCTACGCAGTGCTTTGCCCACCTGGAATAGCATAAGCTGTTTAGATTCCTTTGCGGTATCTGAGTATTAGCAAGACTCAGCGGAGCGACCAAATCCTGCTTTACTGGTGCCAACAGCCCAAACTCTTAAGCCTTGCGCACTCTGGCCAATTATCATGTAAAATCCCACTGGAGCTCACCAAGTTGTGCTATACCACCAGGAAACACCTAGTAGACAAAGAGCATCTGCTCATGACATGGACATATTTCCCAGGGAAGGACAGTGTGATAGGTTCCAGGCAGCAAACCCGTTATTTCTAATTTACCGTGTGCTGCTAACTACTAAAAGCTTTGCACGGCCTCCAGGAAGTCGGGCTTATTTAATGAGAAGCAGGGGAGTAGTAAATGCTTCCAGCTTCTGCAGTTTAAGAGAAAAAGGAGTGGCCAGGGAAGGTGGTGTGCCCCCATGCATCTGGTTTCGCACAACCTGAGCTACAGGTGTTGCTCCACGCAAAAAGCCATATAGGAGTTCTCAGGAATGTACATGGAAATAGAGCTGGTTTCTTCTCTGAAAGAATACTTAGTTCTACCCCAAGAACTGTGTGTTATTCTGCAAAGATATTTAGATGTCTAACTGTCACTTAAGTGTCTAAAAGCCTTTATAGCTTTGGGCTTTGGTCCTAATTGTGTTCCTGCAGTCCATAATGTCACTGTTTTTGCACAGCAGGCGCCAGATCGGAATTGACTGCGTAGAGAAGCACAGCCCAGCAGCCACTGGGTTTGCTTCAGTTGGGTTGAGCTGGTTTGTGGTCCCTTGAAATACGTATTTTTTTCCTTGTTGAGAAACAATGTGTCTGCCAAGGCCAGAGCGAAAGCGGGAGCTGTCTGGAGGTGAAATTGCAGACTGACGGGGACAACCCTGCTTGATGGGAGGTAGACCCTGAAGGGTTTTGCAATGTCTGTCGGTTTATGCCATCTCTTCGTCACAGAGTTTGCAGTCCAAAGATTATTTTGGATGCTTGCCTATTCCCAGTAGCTCTGCGTACTCGGAACAATTTCAGCTCTGCGTTAAGACAATAATTATAATCAAATCTCATGCTCTGCTGCCTCGGCCAGTCACCTACGTGGAGCAGATGGGAAGGGGGCTCAAATCAGCAAGGGTTTGCCCTCCCAGTGTACAACTGGCCTGATGTCTTTAGAAAGGGCTTTTCTGTTGGGTTTTTTTTTTCCTTTGGCTCCCCTCTACTTCTTTCGTGGCATCAGGGACAAGCTGCAGCTGGAAAATCATGGACAGGGTTTGAAGTGCTGGGAAGGAGAAAGTTATATTGTCTTCTGCTCCTTTTTTCCTACACCCTGACTACAGAGAAAGCCTGGCTAGAGCAGGCAGGCAAGGGAAACTTGTTTTTTGGTAGTTCCCCTCTGCATCTGCTGACCCTCGATGTCAGGTCTGAGACCTACCTCTCAGCTCAGCCTGGTTGGTTAGTTCCAGCTCCTACAGTCCCAAAAAGCTTAGGTCAGTTGTTAAAAGATTAGCCATTGACCTGCAAATACGTGTTGTGCTACCTCGCTGTGGCAGCCACGGCCATGAGCACATGTGGAAGTTGCTGCTGGTGTTGCCAGTGCCGTGATGAACTGACTAGTCACTTGTACAGCGTAAACGCAGGGATGGGCACAGGTTGTGAGTTCACCACTTTGGAAGGCCACACCTCAGCACATCCATCCCTCCAGCTTCCTCTGTAAGTCAGGATTAAGACGAGTTGTGATTAAGTCTTTCTTTGTTGTACGGAGGCTTTGCACTTTGTCACCTCAATAAAAAACAAGCATGAGTGTGCCTGATGATCTGGCAAGCAAGAGGCTCAGGTGCCGTTTTGACCCCCAAATGACATGTTAGGTCTCCAGAAAATTTCAAATGGAGGAAAAAGATGTCTGTGGGAGAATTTTACTGGAATGGGGACAAAGATGCTGGATTGATTTGGTGTCTTGTTTTAAAACAGACACCTCCACTGCACGTTGGTTGCTTTCATTAATAGCCCAGCCTGCGCTGTGTCATGGGTGTGTACTCGTTGCTGAAATGCTTGAGGTGGCAGGGTACTTTGCAATCCCCTTGTGCATTTGGGTTCCATGCAGCACTCCTAAACAGGCTGGGAGGAGCAGCCACTATTTACCTGTGCTGGTCACATCCAGGAGAGCTAATTCAGCTCATTCACCTGGAGCTGGTGGTGTGAGATTGCAAGGTGCTCACAGGAAAGTTGAGACATAGCCTTAGGACTTGCAAGTTCCCTTCACTCATCCCTTTGTTGAAAATCTCCAGGCATCTGATGTTGTATCTTTTTTTCAGTAATGGCTGATGATGTCTCCTTGGTATAGTAGCTCTTCTATCATTTTTTTCTTTCCATTTGGGCTTATTAAAACAGGAGTTACATGTAAATGTTATGTGGAATAACTGCTGAGTGTTTAAGTCTTTACTGCTCTCCTGCTGCATCTGTAATAGTCACTGACTTTTTTTTTCACTCTTTTTTTTTTTTTGGGTGAGGCCTTTGATTGTGTCTTTCTGCATTACCTTGGTTACAGAGATTATTACTGCATCCCATCATACCCTGTCCATCACTTATAGTAATGACATGTTTGTTTTTTCAAAGGTGATTGCAATGATTGTTGTTAAAGTAAAAAAACCAAAGTTCTGTGCAGGCTCCTTTCCCAGATCTGGGATCTTCAGGGTTGAAATCAGCCCCTCCAAATTTATGATAGTGTTTTAGATTTGGATCCTCGTCTTATTCACATGTGTGTCGGATTCCCAAAAACACCTCTGGGGAGTATTTAAGAAATACTCTGTGTTTACAGGAAAGGAGCAGGCTGCACTCGCATGACTGCAGAGTATCGTATTTATCCAGTGATTCAAAAGCCCTGACTTGGCAAAGTCTTTGCAGACTTTGCAAGACCTTCAGCGGTGAGCTTCCCTTTTACAAACACAGAGATCTCCTGCCCACCACAATGCCCAGGCATCGAGGTGAACTCCTCACTCCCGGCTGTTTTCCCATCACCCAGGTTGTACCCTGCAATCCCAATTAGGTGACCAGCGAACTGTGCCTCGGGGATGGACCTGTTGCAAACACCTCCAGGAGCTGTTTACATAGAGGTCTAGAAAATTATGCTGTTGTTAGCTCTCTTGGCCTCATCAGCTGGGAAAAGCTTGTGGGA
>WUAM01000383.1:9743394-9767063 GCA_024336885.1 Actenoides hombroni
TGTCAGTATTCATCAAACACCATGAAATATCAGCTATACAGAAGATACTTAGTATCTGCAACCCAGTAAATCAGATTAATCAGCTAAACTAATGGGATTTTATGTAAACCAATCTCTTTCTTTAGATCAGGGTGGTTGTTTTTTTAATTTTTTTTCTGGAGTGGAGGGTAAGGGCTTTTTAATAAATGCAAATTGATATTTCAATGAAAATGGAAATGAGATAAAAAGTTCATCACCAGGGTAAAATGCTGCGACTTTGCTCCAGCAGCAGCTTCTCGTGTGATTCTCTGCACATCCCCCAGCAGCCACACTGAATTTCTGAGGTGCTGAGGCTTGGTGCAGTGAGGAGAAAAGCCTTCTTCCACCTTCACGTTATAGTGAGACACCAATTGGGTTGGCCTTTTCATTACCCCAGCAAAGCTGTGGTTTCTCCAGTGCTGGATCTCTGCAGAGGGTGACGGCAGTCACAGAGAGAAGGCTGTGGACGAGCGGGCTTGGGCTGTTGTTATTGCTCATTTCTGCTGTGAATCAGCAGCTCTGATGCTCTGTAACTCGAGCTTTTTGTACCTCTCCAGCAGGATTTGAGAAAAGTAAAGGATGAGAAGCACTCAGAAATCTGATTTACGTTGTGTGCTCAAAGCTCTCTGCTTTTATGGTAAGTGCTTTGCACTGAGAAATTGCTCACTGCATTCACCTACTACCAAGGGCTTTTGCTGCAAACCCTCAATGCTTTCTCACTTGGGATACATCTGAGGTAACTTCCTTGGCCCTGCTCCCACTTGCCTCACTGTAAAAGGACCTGATAGGTGACAGCAGATGATCTGCATGGAGCATGGACTGGCTGAAATTGCTGCAGTCAATCATTTAGCTGTTTTCTTGTTTATATGAAAACAAACAAATAAATAAATAAACTTCAACCAGTCTGTAGACATTGTGGTATTGCTGGAAGTGCTGTTCCAGGAGACTCAGGCCAGTGAGGATCAGGCATCCAGGGGGGTTTCAGGTGAGAAACTCTCACTTTATGAGGCTGAATATGAATTTGGAGCAGCAGGGTTTCAGGTTTGTCCATCCTGTGTAGCAAAAGACAACAAATGTACATGGCAGAGAGGTGTGATAAGTCCCCAAGGCCTTGCAGAACATCCTCCAGCAGCACATGGGCAGCATGGACACACTTGAGCATTAGGCTGCTAGGATCATACACCCATGAGCTCTGTTGCCAGGTGCTGTTTGAACTTGTTAACAATATAAAAGCTTCAAACAAAAAAGTGTACAGGGAGTGGTGTAGTGAGGAGCTGTTTTCCCTGTTTTCCTCATTTACTGCTAGGTGATATCAGCAAGGTATGCAAACCACAATGGGGAAAGGCAAATATGCCAAGATGGCATGAGGTCCCTTGGAAAGTCCCAAACATCTTGGATGGGCAGTGAAGAAAACAAGTGATTTTCTACCATGCTGGACTTGATCTTGTGGTATACTGTGACTCTGGGTGCAGCAGCAGTCATAAAAATGGGAATCAGCCTGGTGTCAGGAGGGACATGTTTTGACAGGGCAGTGGTGGTTGAAGAAAGCACGTAGCAGTCAGGGTCACTGATCTAAATCTACCTGCCAGTGTCTTTAATCAAGTTCATGTCCTGCTATGCTACCTGCCAGCTGCACTGTGGGACACTAATGAATTGCTCTCCCAGTCTTATCTGGAAGCTGGTACCCAAGATCAGCTCGAGGTGTGCTCATAAACCACCTGGAGAGTGAAGGCAAACATTTGTTCACAGTGCAGAGGCTTTGATGGCAAAGTTAATTTAAGAAATACCTTCTTCCTTCCAGACACTTTTTCCTTCCATTCATGCCAAGACAGCTGTTGGTGGTGCTATCCTGTAACTGGACTGCTGAAATATTTGGGGTAAAAATTCTGAAAAGACATAATTTTAGGGGGTTATTTTCAGCATGTATCAGTTCAGTGTCAAAGGCTGGTACAAAATTCCTCCACAGTGATTCCTCCTTGGAGATGGATTCGCTCAGTGACCTCAGTGTGACAGAAACACCTTGCTCAGATTTTGGTTATGTGCAAGAAAAGGACTAATCAGTGTCCTATGATAGGAAAACAAAGATCTTACCTACAAATATACCTGGTGAGTTATTATTAGGCTTGCCTGAATACATTCAAGTTTTAATCCAATCATAGAATCCAACTTTATAACTAGAAGAGTAAAATCTAAGATATAGAATATGTATCTATTCAGATATGTTTTCATATTTGAAACCATATGGAACAATATAAGCAACATCAGAAGAAAAAGTATTTGTTTTTACAGAGTGTGATGTTTTTTAAATCTCCCTAACTGAAGACTGTCTCAAAAGAGCTAGAAAAGAGCGTGATGCTTTGGTATGCCACATTCCTGGTTAGATGCTTTCCAGATATAATACTGCACTTCCAGACATTGCAGATAACACCAACTAGATTATTAAACTGAATATTTAAACATTGGCTTAAATGCTTTGTGAGTATATCTGGGCTACATTAAGTTTGTATGAGTGAAAAGTCATTCTTGAATTACAGAATCAAGCAGCTTTCACTCACCTGACATCTCAGTCCACTCCTGGAGCTACATTCACTGGGACCTTGGAAAGTTTGTTTAAACAAATCAGTCTCTGGCAGCTATAATTTTTTTTAATTTATTTTTTATTTATAACATTTATTGAATGCTATAATCTTGTCCTTCAATGAAAATGCTACTGAAGTTTCAAATTCCATCAGATTTTAGATCTTCTAAGGGAGAAAGTAAAATAAACAGAATGTATCCAGAAACCAATCCTGATACTTACACAGAACATAAAAAAAAGCTATTTAATAACCAGTCAGAAATTTTGAGTGGTTAGTGTTTGTGTTTTTCATCATGGCAGGAATTTTGAAGGAAAAATAAAGCAATCCTAAGTCTTGCCATTGGAAGGGAGAAGCAAGGAAGGGGTGGTGTTCTCCAAGTACAACAAGCTGCTTGTGCACTAGTAAGGGTTTATGTTTCATAGCAAGTTTTCAAACCTGAAACCAGGTATGGTTGTTCTGAAGACCCCCAATAATGGGAATGTGTGCACCTCTGTGTGGCTCTTCTCCCTATTTGTTTCAACATTCATTTGTGTCCCTGTGAATTGTCCTTGTATAGTTTGGCCATCTTCCCAGATGAAAGATGTCTCTTCCGGTGCATGATAGTTGTAGGACTTCTGGGATATCCTGAAGTTATTCCTTCACATGGGAGGAATCTGTCAATGCTGCATAGTCCACACAAAGAAACTGGCCAGCAGACACAACTGGAGCACTCCTTCCTTGATTCTCCCTTCCAGTGGGAAGATTTCTGTAACAGTTTAGATGAAAAAGATACAAGATACTCTTACAGCATGGAGAGACTACTTTTTAATGAAGGAATTACTCAAATCACCAAATTCTGCTGACCATGAGACAAGCTTCTCTTCCTTGCTTTCTTCATGTAATACTGAAGCAATGTAGAACAATATTCCAATGGTTGCAATACTAATATCTCTGAATCCACTTACGTCCTACCTGGTGTTGCTCACACTGTGACAGCTCTGGTGCCTAGACATGGAAATGCCCTTTATGACCAATGGAGATGAAAGCATTTCATGTCAGAGCACTTCATCCCATTCTTAGTGGGTACCTGAGGGTGACCTGCTTGGCCAGATACCTACATTGCAGATGTTGATGTCTGGTGAGATGAAGACACTCTGTTCCATGACTGTACCCTAGATGCCGCTAATTATAAGACGATTGAACAGGTCTTTTAAATTATCTACCCAAAAATTACTCAGTAAATATACAAACTTCATAACATTTTCTTGGCTTTTTTTTCTTATAAAGCAATTATTATCCTCTCTTAATTAAGTTGTCACAGATTACAAGGTGTGTTGGTACCAGTTTTTCAGTGTCCTGGTTTGAGTTAGAACAGAAGTAATTCTGTTCAGTGATTTTGTCAGTAGAAGTTAAGTCTCTTCTAATTACCTGCACTTTCTGAAGTTAGCAGCATGTTTTCACAGGCAGTGCCTGCTTCTAGCAGTGACCACACCTGATGTTTACAGTTAATGCTAAGGATGCAGACCAAGGCCACTGCTGGATCTTGTGTGCCACATTAGGGGTGCAGAAAGTAAAATGCTGCACCTGCAGGGAGGAGGGGACAGGACAGGTGACCCTAAACTGACCAACAAGGGATTCCATCCTAGATATGTCATATTCAGTGCAAAGTTAAGGGATCATGAAGGTCCAGTTCTCTTCTTCAATGGCCGGCATCCCAGAAGGACTCTGTCTGTTCTGCCTTCAGTCCTGAACCCATGTGTTCCTGAATCCAGTTCCAGAATCAAGCTCCTGAATCTGGTTCCCATCTTCTGCTGAGTCCAGTCTGGAACTTCTCCAGTGCCTGCTCTACAGCATCAGTGGTGACGATGATGTAATTACCATCAGGTGGGTTGGGTTTGATATTGGCTTTCTATATATTTAATTTTATTCTTATTATGTTTTTCATTCAAGCTGTTTTAGTTTTCTTTTCAAATCCATAAGTCCCATATTCCCTTCCTCTTCTCCTATGGGAAGGGAGAGGGGTTAATAGAGACTGGCTGTCATTCATCTAGTGGCTGGCCCAGCTCTAACCCTTGACATTCACATTGTCATTCATGCTCTAATCATGTATCGATGACTTTCTCAGCTGTCTGGACTGAAGAGTTTGCCTGTTTAAAATATTTTGGAATCCATCCACTTTGGCTTTTCCCTAGATTTTTCATGGCATTGAAAAGCACAGTTGGACACTTATCCTGCTCAGTGGAGTCCTCAGTTTTGTTTCCATCTGGAGTTGCACAACAACACTTGTGGGGCAGTTAACTTGGCCTAAGAAAGTATTATGGAATTCCTTCTCTGAATCTGCTGAAAATCTACTGAAGAGGTAAGTTCCAGTTGACCACAGTATCTCTCTCTTTTAGGATTGCTTTTCTTGCAGGAACATTAAGTTTTATTTGGATGGTTTCCACTTACGTTACACATAATATTTATTATGCTTATTTATTATGCATAGAGGAATTATTCTACTGGTCTCTAAGTGCATCTGAAAAGCAGATAAATGTGATTAATTCAATACAACAGTGGGCAGTAGTGTGGCATTGATGCTGGAAACAAAACAGTGAAATATGTCAGTGATCTGCTGCATGGATGGTTATGGTTACCGTTGATATAACAAGTTGTAGCAAACCCAGACTGCAAGGTTCTCCACAAATGTCTTGCAGAGCTCTTCTTTTTTTGCAGTATTGACCAACTAGCTGGGAAGACGAGACGTGTTAAGGGTGAGTCCAGGCAGGTTGGCAAGACTTGGTCTGTCCCTAAATAGGATCACATTTTCCACCAGGGAGTAGTGCTTTTATGATCATTAACACCAGAGGCCATAAATAATTGCTATTTTGAGTACAGTTCAGAACTGGTACACAGAAGCTGTAGAGAGCAGGGACTGAAACGTGGGTCCAGACTGTCTCTTTGTGTTGCCCGAGTGTAGTCCTATGTACAGGATAAGTCAGGAGCAAGGGCCTGACTTGAGCTGGCTGCTATATATCCTATGTTATCATGTCAACAGAACAACACTGGATCCTTCCTAAAGGTTTTGACACGGTGTGCAGAGATGTGGGATATCTCTGCCGTGGAGCCACAAGTGCCTGAGGGCTACTGATAATACAGGGACACAGAGTACACTGTGCTTTACATAGCTGTTTGTGGTCTTAGATGCAGCTACACGGTGGAAGTGGAGCCAAGGTGGGTGGGCCATGCAAGAATTGCTTGTCCTACAGCACCTTTGTGAATCAGGGAAGTGCTGCACCCTGAATAAGTACAAATGACTTTCTGCAGGGTCATCTAGAGATGTGAATTCTCTTTTCTCAAGCCATCAGTATCACCAGAACCCCAAGAGCATTTGACCTCATTCAATGCACATAATACTTTAGGCCATGATCCATATAAGGCCCCAAGAGATGGTATAAGAGTGTTACATTGGCAGGTGAGTTGCCACAATCTATTAGGGCCAGGTTGCATTTGCAAGGCTTTATAGAAAATGTGTTTGCTGTGGGTTTTGTTCCTTTCCTGAAGAAGAAACTTGCATGAATCATCTGATGACCATTTTAGAGAGATTTAGCTGTGGGGCTGATATTCCAGTTTGCTGAGCAGGGCCAGTACCTCAGGGATATATAATTTCAGAGTGGTGTCAGTATTTCATACAGCTGCAGCCCTCTCTGCTGACTGGGATTTATAGGAGTAATGAAATGCTCTGGCACTTCCATGGACATCCAGGCTGAATCAGAAACACTAAACACTAAAATCTGCCCTTCTTGCCCTTCATGATACCTACGATGGAAGTTCCCATTCAGCTAAACTCCAAGCCTCAATTTCAGAATGGTTAATTAAACTAAATAGGCATTGAGGAGCTCAGTGGATGAAGGATGGGAAGTAGTTGTCTGGGGTTTTGTAAATTGTCCACAGTAGTCCCTTGTGCATGGGATGGCCCCTTCTGCACTGCGGAGCTGTGCTGTGTCCAGTGAGAGCAGCTCCAGCTGGGTAGCAGGTGTGCATCAGCAGTGACCTGGTTTGGGAGCGACCTCCGCTAACCTCCCTGGCATGCCAAGATAAAGATTGGCCATATGCTCCAACGCACACTTTTATGCTGAAAGGTCATCTTCTAAGTGGTCTTAGAGAAAAGCTGTACTGCTGTGGAAAAAACATCTTAAGAAATCTCAGGAAAAGAGAAAACCACTGCTCAAACGCTTTCTCTCATGGATAGAGGTGTTTAACCATCAGAGGTTGTTCAGTGCTGCTTGATTACTATCTGTGTCATTAAAAAGCATTTGGATGTAAAGAGAGGAAAATGAAGCATTCAGTTTAAGGTCTCAGTACTGCTGAATAAACCAAGAGATAAGATGTCCTATGTCCCCACAGCTGTGCTTGAAGTACCATTGTACTGTTTCAGGGCACTTAGCTGAGCATCTTGAGAGGCTGTGAAAAAGTCCTGGCTGCTGTGGTAGAAGTGGGAAAGTCAGTCTGGACCCTATTGGCATGGTTTGTGGCTCCATTTTTGGAAATCAGCTTTGGCTCTTCAGAGCCTTTTTCAAGCTGAAGAGCATGGGGATTAAAACTCCCAAAACCCTAGTACAGAAAGATTCTTGACATCTTTTTCTGATTTGTTTGTCCCACTTTGATTTTCACTAACATTGGTGGAAGTTGAATGCCTTACCAGAAGTTAACCGCCTAAATACTTTGCAGATTGAGAACCAAGTCATATCGAAAAGGAAAGCATTCCTCCCTGACTTACATGCCTTTCTTAGCTATAATCTAAGCACTAAAATGTCCTACGGGCACTTAAAATTGCACATGGGAATGGACCTTTTATTGTATTAGTCCCAACTTCTGCATTGCTGAGAGAGACATGAGGTGATATCTAATTGCAGCTAGAAATAAAAGCCGCATGATTACAAAGGCAGCTAAAGACTCTTTTCTGTTCACTCTTTGGAAGCGGGACCATCTTTTCAGTGCTGCCATTCATTCTCACTTATCACATTTCCATCAATAAACCTCCCAGTCAAGTCCTTATCTACAGCTTATAAAGTGCTGTTCTCTGACTCACCTTTCCTGTGTGAGAAATCTGCAAGCGTGAGGGCACCAAAACGGTCTGAAAAGAATTTGTAGGCTTCCTGCATATTCATGTGGTTATTTACACCACTTTAAACATTTTTATTATTCTATCTGTGCTTTTTGTGATTGCAGAGCTGGGGCTGTGTACACACAGCACTTGCTGTGCTCACATCAGCCCTTGGTGGAGAGCTTGCTCTGGTCCCCATGGGAACATTAGCAGTGCCTGCCCCAGCTCCAGGTGTGCAGGGACCCAAAGCTGTGGCTGAGCCGCTGACATTGGTGTGCACATGCTTCTTGCTTACTCAATCTGGTGGAAAATGGTTCTGACAACTCATTTCTCACATGGTAATTTTTATTTAGCAGTCCCAGTCATCCAGTAAGAGATGCCTACAAGCCTCTGGAGTTGCAGAAATCTCCCTCCTTCCTCTCCCTGCCCAGGGGGAGGGAGGATGTGTGTCAGCTGTGCTGCCTGCTGTGCTTTGGTGACCCTCTTTTCTGCTGAAGTTGCAGCATGTGAGGGGAGATGGGGGTCTGCTGCAGAGCAACGGAGGACATTCTTGACCAATGGATCAGCCAGTGGGCTCATTGCAAAGAAAGAGAGACTTTGGCAAAAGACATTTCTGAGACGTGTGTTCCTCTGTTGGTGGAACAACTGAGAGCGTTGTTCTAGCAGTTAAAGCTGCACATTGTGACTTCAGCTTGTACCAAAGCCAAGCAGAGCACAGGGAGGGAGTTTTGAGTTAAGCACTTGATCAATCATATTGTAAAAACTCAAAACTAAGCCAGAAGGCAACCTCGGTTCGAGCTCCAGAAGGGAAGCAGGAGCACACAACATCTGTTGGCCCATCTTTGCTGGACCAGAGGTTTCATTCATGTGCTCTGGACAAATCAGTGCACAACAGCCCCTTCACCAACAGCTAATTCAAGCTTTTTTTCCCCAGAGTGCAGTCCTGAATGTGTTGAACAGACAGAACAACCAGCAGTGGGAGGCACATGGTCTCTGACATGCTGAGTTTTCTTTCTTAAACGTTAGGATTGTGTCCTTCTTAGCCCCTGTCACTTTGAGGTGCAATGGAGACTTGGAGTCATAATTTCTAAAAGTTTGTGCAATTCTGTAGCTTTTACATCCTCAGACTTACCTGTGGTCTCAAGTACATGATGTGAAGGTGTCTGCAAATGCATCTGGACACTCCCAGGCAAGGTAAAAGGACCGCTCCTTTCACTATTGTATAAAGCCATGTTATGCTCTCAGTTTAAATGCTTCCTGCAGATCTGGCCACACTCTCTCAAGGGCGTCAAGTAGAACTGGCAAAGGTCCAAAGATTTGTAATGGCTATGGAAGAACGAGGGCCTTTGGAGGAGGTCCTCGCTGGGGTTAAGATTTGCTCAGCTGAGTGTGATGATACTGATTCATTGCTGTTTTGCACCAAGCAAGAACAAGTAGCAATGAAACAATCTGACTGAAGTAGTTTTTACCCAGAATATAACTGAAGTCTCTGACCTTCTTGGCACAGGGAGTTTCAGAAGCAAAGGTGGATTCAGAAAGAGTTTTGACAAATTTTGAAGAGGTCAGTACATAGTGGAAACAAAAAAAACCAGACGTCCAGATGCAACCTCCTGCTTGAACTGCTGCTAAGCTCCTGGTTTACCAGAAGCTTGGAGGTTTGGCCAAGAATTACAGCCTCTCCTTCCTTGTGCAAGTCATAAGACACTGGGATGGACCTTTGTTCTGACTAATGCTCGGGCTCTAACACTTGGAGTTTACCTGGCAGCAAGTTCCAATGATGTAAACTAAAATTCAAGTGTCAGCGCTTGTCAGGGATGTGATATTTGGATAGTCTTGGTTAGTGTAATTTTTCTTCTGTATATTGAGTTATACACCCTAGTTTTGTTTCTGCAGTAAACCAGTCACACCCTGCTAGCATTTTTGTGGCCTACAGCTCTTCTCTCTTCTTGATTCTTACTCATATATGGTCATGGGACGGAGCAGTGACAGCTGGGGTTTGAAAAAGCCAGTAGTGATTTTCTGTATGTGCAGGAGGGTAACTTCAGCAAAGTTTCAATTTCAGAAAGCGCTGACCTTTGGAGGCTTTCTAAGATTAGGTCGGGCTGGACAACTCAGAACAGAGGGGACCAAAATCACCAGTCATTTGAAAAACTGATGCTAAAGCCATCAGAAATAAGTCAGCCTTCGCATAAAGCTGCAGATAATTATTACCTGTGTAATAATGTGATTCACAACTTCGCATTAATCATTATGCAAATGAAAGTTAAGCCCTCACTTATGGTGTGATAGATTTGATGTCATTTATCCTGTATAACGAAACCGATTCATTAAAGTTTCCTGGCATTTGGCAATCAGCAAAGGCCTGATTTTGCCTCTGTGATGAAACGACTCAAGGCATAAATACAGAGTTTCTCAGTGTGCATAATAATGCTGGTGTGCAGTTCGTGGTTTTAAGCATTATTCTAATTGGAGAGAAGTAAAATAAGAAAACTTATCATAAAATTTACAACTTTGCCATTGAAGGTAGGCCAGCCGTGCACTGTTGCAGTGCCAGGCCCTGGTCGACCATGACTCTCCTGGCCTCCTTTGTGCCTTTGTCCCCACCTCTGTGGGACAGAGGCCTACCTTGGGGTGCAACTGCCTGCAACCACCTACCAAATATCTAAAGTGAGATCTGTTCTGGGTGTGAACCAGAACCAGAGACCTCAGTTTTCCTGGGGATGGGGAGCAGGAGGCAAAGATTTGCAAGCAAAACTGCCTATTGTCTCAGTAGCAGACCCTGTTGAGGATGTTTGCCTGCTCCTGGGGCAGACATGGCTTTCCTGTCCACCCCAGTATTTCTTCATTGCCCACACCAGAGCTGCAAGGACAAGGTCAGCAGACAAGCTTCTTCCCTACTGCCAAACTAAAACAATTTAGAGCAGCATACATCACTTGTGATATCATCTGTGGCCACTCAGTAACATGCTAGCTTGGCATCCTCAGGGTTTCTTCTTGCTGGTCACTGTTGGTGGTGCCCACAGGTCTGGAGAAGGGCAGAAGGAACCTCTGGCAAACACACAAATGCAATGCTTCGTTACTGGGCTGGTTTTCTCACTGCTTGTGCCCTGTCCTGCAGGGCCGTGAAATTTTCCTGGAGGTATTTACATCAGTGAACACTGCACACCTAAATTAGAAACCTAAGATCAGAACTTGATTTCCCTTTGGAGAGTAGGAAGTGCTTGCAGGGCCTTCAAGGTACTTGGTGTGTCTGTCTGTCTGTCGCAAGGGAGATTTTCCTTTCCTGTACATCCACCTGACGTCTGGCAGAGAGGCACCTCAGCCTCCCATAGTGCTGTGACACACACCTGGATGCTCACTCTCAGCTGAAAGGCCCAGTTAGATGGGAACACCAGCAACACCTCCCAAGGGAGATGCAGATGCTGTAACATTATTCACTGTACATATTGAAAAAATAACCATTTCCAGGCGCGAGCCGGTGCAGCTCCGGTCGACTGCCATCCTGACAGCGTTAGCAGCACGCTGGTCGATTCACTAGTGCTGTTTGTTTGAACGAGGAACTCTTTTGTTGCTCTATCAAAGTCTCTCTGACATAGCCTGCGGCTATGAACAAATGTTGTGAGGCTGCAAGCTGGAGAATTGAAGAGACAGGAAACGTGTTCAATATTGATAAAGAGCAGAACGGGGGCTTGTTTAAATTGTGCACAGACAACTTTTCCATAATTAAGGGAGCAACAGACGTGATCCCTTGCCTACAAATGAAATGACTAACAAAAGCAGGGGATGCACATGACGTGCAGCCTGATACAGGCCTGTGAGCAGAAGTGATGGTGAAAGGGATCTGAGATGATGCTTGAGGACAGGCCATTCGTGCCTGTCGTTCCTTTGTTTCCAGCTGGCAGCATGGGTGTACGGAAATCTCGTGCTATGTTCTGAGCTACTAAACAGTGTGTGCCTCTAGCCCTAACTAGAAGTGGGCCTTGTCATGTGAGGGGAGTACCTGTACCCTTTCTAGTGTTCTTGTTCATGCTGGAATGATTCAGTTTGCAAATGGTGCAGGTGACATAAGGGATAAAATCGACCTAAATGCACAGTCCCTGCTCACAGGGGTTGATGTCTGTACATGATTGCTTCCTTCCCAGCTGCAGCTTTATCCTGTGTTTGTTCTTGGGAAGGTGTGCCTGTGAAGGGCCAGTGCTGCGCCTTAACACTTAATGAAATGAAGACTGCTGCTAGGCCATGAAAAATGGGACTGGGGAGATGCTGGGAGAGGTACTGAATGGTGCTGTAGCTGGATATGGACAAGTATTTACTTCTAACACTTAAAAGTTCCTGATGCAAGTAGGTTACAACCACAGCACTGGAGATGTGCCCACCTGCTGACCATCCTCCTCCAGATGCTACTTGCTTTGTATTTCCCCCAGAAACAGTGAGGTGTTTCTTCTTCCTAGCTTTTGGGTGCCTTTTCCCCGGCAGAAACTTCAAAATGAATTTGCAGACCCCTCTAACTGCACCAGGCCATGTTAAGTCATGATCCCATGGTCCAGGCTATACTGCTGCAATCATGTCTCACCCTGGAGTCCCCACAAAGTCACAGGGGTTTTGCTTCAATGTTCTTCTGGTCACAGAGGGCTCAGGCACACTGATCTGCTAACAGAATAGGGGCCAGCACAAGCAGCCTGCTATCCACGCAGATCTCATTGAGCACTGTTTAAAATGGGCACAGGCATCCAGGTCTGTGCCAGTGTTGTAATTTAGCAGCTGGCACATTTAAATTCTTGAATTGGGATCAATCTTTTTTTAATCATTTATGTTTAATTATTGTTTCCAGCTAACACTCTCTTGTGTTTTATTGCTAGCAAGTTTCTAAAGAACATTTTTTCATAGAATCATAGAATCATAATTTGGGTTTGGGTTGGAAGGGACCTCTAAGGGTCACCTAGTCCAATCCCTCTGCTTACAGCTGGGCCATCCTCAAAGTTAGCTAAGGTTGCTCAAGCCTTGTGCAGTCAAATTTTGGTTATTTGCAAAAAAGAAGCTCGAGTTACAATACCAGTCTGTCCCTATGCTGTACTGCTGTATAAAGTTATCCCATTACAGATGCAGGACTGGGTATCTGCTCTGTTGGCTCCCATCAGCCTGTTTCTCCAGCCTGTCCATGTCCCTCTGAATAGAACCCTGTCCTCCCGTGTGACAACCACTTAATCCAGTCTGATGGTGTTCTGAACTTGGTGAGAGTGTGCAGAGAGCTGGCCAAGCAGGAATCGTAGAATCATAGAATGGTAGGTGTTGGAAGAAACCTCTGGAGATTATTGAGTCCAACCCCATTGCCAGAGCAGGATCACCTAGGGTAGGCCACACAGGAACAGATCCAGTCAAGTTTTGAAAGTCTCTAGAACAGGAGACTCCACCAATCACCAGGGATGATGGTAGGATGCAGCGTGTTGCTAATTAATGTGACAAGTCTGGCTTGAAAAACACGTAGGGAATTAAGATTTGGGCCCTCCAGCACCTTCCCTGGAAGAAAAGGAGTTGGTGAGCTTTACTGTGGCCCTGGGTGGAACATCTCTTGGGATATTAAGATGTATATTGCCTTTCTCTTGTCTTGGAAGAGGAGCATTCACCAAGGTCACTGGTCAAAGACTCCTGCAATTGTATGTGGTTGAAAGAAAACACCATGGAATCACAGGGCTTTTTGACAACCCCTTATTTCCTAATAAGCCTTAAATTTCTCATTAAGTAATTAGCATTTAACTGTTATTGCTCAGTATAACTTCTCTGAACTCTCTATTTACCTGATCTATGGAGGGAACAAACATTAAAGACCAAGCTCATTTCAGCTGCCTGATATTAGCCATTCCCTTCCATTTTATAGGATAATTCAGGTTTAAAGGGGCCTCAGGAGGTCCCTAGTCCAACCTCCTGCTCAAAACAGGGTCAGCTGTGAGATCAGACCAGATTATCGTACATTGAGAAGACATTTTTATCACAAGCGTTGTATTTGCTCATGGTGCAAACACATCCAGAGCATTTTCATGCCTCCCCATGCACGCCCACACTATACAGGGGTGCAAAGATGGAGCAGGCTCCTTCCTCTCATGGTAACATCCCCACAGGGTTGTATAATGTGTCATTTTTGTTTATGAATGACTTTGGATATCAACGCCTTCAGTTGCAACAAGCATTACCACCGTATCAGCCTCCATCTATTGAGAAATGAAAAATTGTGGATGCCAACCCCTCCTTCACTATTCAAAGCATGAAGGAAGATGATGCTGGTAATTGGGTGCTTGCTGTCTAAAGGAGGAAGTTTGTAATCCATTGCTATCGCTGACATGCTGCCTCTGTAAACCCCCAAGCCACGATTTATCTCAGCCATTTAATATCTATGTGGAGGGACAGAATGGCATATTCAGGATGAGCCATTATCATCTGTCTGTTTGGGAATACAGAGCATTTTATAATCTTCTGTGGACGTTTTTTTTCTTTAAATGAAGGAAATTAATGGCTAAATTCTGCAGAGAAATAATGCCTGATGTGAAGCACCGTTTGAGGGACAGTGCTACATGAAAGCTGAAATTGTCTTTCTCTTTCAGCATGATATCTGTTTTCTTTTAATCACAGGAATGAAGCATTAGAGTTTCAGCCTTAACTGTTAATTTCCTGTCTATTGTCTATTCAAACCAGATTCCTGCAGTATCTTTTATAATAAATACATTTAGAGACGGGGCTGAAACCTGGGCCTGCCCTCTCCCCCTCTCCAAGGGCAGCTAAATTCAGCAGTCTGGGCCACCCTTCCCACTGGTGCTCTGGATGCAAGGGCTAAAATACAGAGGCTGAAGCACCAAGGAAAGGGCAAAAGAGAGTAAAAATAACTGATAGGGCCATGCGGAGATTCAGGGTGTGAGAAAGATGCCCGAACACATTCAGCAACTGGGCCAGGGGAAAGGACACAAGCGAGTGGTGATGCAGAGCCCTGGGCACAATCACTGCAGTGTTTTGGCACAGCTCCCACACAGGCTGCATTCAAAAAGGAATTGCCCGAGATTGTTTGAGAAAAGGTATTTATAGTAGCCAGAAGGTGCCCTGGGCTAGCCCAGTACCCTGCCATTGTCCTACATTTACAGCAGTGGTTAATGGTAGAGCAGAACAGTGTTAGGAGAAATTGTAAAAAAATAGTTGGTTGTTGTTGGGTCTTTTGTTCTGTTTTTCTATAAAGGTAATACCTATTTTTAGTTTGCATCAGAAGTTTTGCTGTCTTGGGGTTAGTAGGTATTTTAGAAAACTTTATCTTAAAAATTACTGATTTTTGTCTGCTGCTCCTACATTTACTCCTACCAGTCCTGGGGAGCTACTGCCAGAGATAATATTTTTTAAGATTAGCTAAGTAAAAGTACAATTCTTGATGTGATTTGTGTGTGTGTGTGTGTGTGTGTGTGATTTTTTTTGTGTGATTTTTTTGTGTCTGTGTGTGTGAATTTTTTTTTTTAAGCTTACAATTGTGGTAAAAAGAACACTGATCTTATAGGAATCCAAAACTGTGATGCTGAAGCTCTTGAATTATTCATATGGTCTTATTCAATGCACTGTGATTATTTCTGATGCTTCAAACTCCTGGATAGCTTTTGATGCCTGCATTATTTCTATGTAAATTCCAGCCATTAGTTGGTTTTATCAATAAGGTTCAGATTGAATCATGCCTCCCCTGCAAATTAATGCAGGCTTGACAAATGGAGGAGAAGATTTAAACTATCAAATCACAGACTGTTAAATGTGGGTTTAGAACAAAAATATATATATGTTTTTTTCAAGCTTTGGGAGGTGGTATCTGAAAACATTAGCAAGTATAGGCACATCTAGCAGATTGGTACACATGGAAGAGTGAGCTAAACTGCAGGCTTGAAAGGCTTTTAAGATGTGTAGATAGACTCTTAGTTCTGCCGCAGACTCAGTACTTCACTGTTTCTAGGCTGGAGACCAGAAAATGTTAAACTGGCTATTGACTTATTGTCTATATATCTAATTAAGCCACAAAAATTGTTTTCAAACAATGTTAAAGATCAGATTTAGCAGGAAAATCAGGATAGGGCTGAAATTGTCTCTGTAATTCACCCCGCTGTGCCTTTGGGCTGTGTTTTGCAGAAATGGCATGTGTCATTGATTAGAGCCAACCCAGTGTGGAGGCCCACTGGGGATGGTGTGGCACTCTGAAAACACTATTCTCATGCCCTTCTGCATGAGACTCTGTTTTGAATATAATTTTATTTCATTATTCTAGCATTAATTTATTTCAGGATACTATTTTTTTTTTAACGACCCTTTGTTTTCTCAGCAAAGGATGGGAAAAGATGTTATCAGCTTTAATGGATGACAAGTTTTCTGAGCAGAGGGCAGTCGATGCAGTGACCGATTCAAGCCTGCAGGCACACAAAGTTGTACCTGCAGATCTGGTCAATCAATTTGTTCAAGCAGTGATGAAACTGGTTGAATTACTAATGAAAAATTACATCTGGTCTGGCCTGGTAAACTGTGGGAGATGCTGTTACGGAAAACAAAGGAAACCTAATTTCCCCTGGTGTGGACAACTACGATGTGTCAAAAATAAGTAGTAGAAAATAATAAACGAAAGCTGGAACAGCAGAGGCCAGTATAGACTGCCATGAAGAATGGTTTTCACCTCTTGTGAAAATAGAGGACAATAGCAAGATCCAGACATGAATCTGGTCTCCTCTAAAGAAGAGGAGAAGTTTGGATTCATCTTTACTGTGGAGACAAGTTATACCTACCAGGTGGCAGAACCAGAGGCATCTATAAGCCTGTTCTGCCTGTAAAAGACATCATCCTCCTTCTTCTCCCTCTGTCTACCGATCTTTTAATCAGATATTTAAATCTCATCATTAACTTCTCAGCACACTCCTTCCCCAGCTGGACCGAGAGCTGCTGTATGGAGGGAACAGTAACAAGAAGAAGGAGTTTATGTAATTTTGGTGGGACGGAGATCCCTCAGCCCCACTAAAGCTGTGCGCTGATCCTGCAGCCTGGGTTGAATGTCAATACTGGAAACAGGTGGTTATTCAGCAGACTCTCTGCAACAGATGCCCACAAGATCTAATCCCCCTGCATTACAGAGGATTGTGCTGTTCACAAGCACATGAAGAAAAGAGGGTGGGATAGACAAAGTTGCTTCCAAGTCATTTCTCCTTATGCTGCTTTTCAGGGATTTAACAGGATCCCACAGGCAAATACTCCACACTTTGTGGAAGATGGGACTTGAGCTATCTCAGTTTAAATTAGGATTTATACACAAGTCTCCACTGAGTAATTTATCCAGACATGACTGAGTAATGGGAGTCACCATCTCCCCTGTCTGGACTTTGTTCAAGAGAAGACAATTTGTTGTGTAGGTGCTGGGACAGAGTCAGTAGTTTCAGTGGTATGCATTGATGGGAAGGACGATGAGGGTTTTAACCCACTTCTTCCCTTGATATTCCTCTGTGGTCAGTGCAGGCAGCTCTCCCAGGAAGGCCTCAGGTTTGTTGTCTTCTTAACATCAGATTTTTTTTACCATCCCCTTCTTGGGAAACATACACAGGCACACTGCTGCTGGACCACACAGCAGACAGGGGCTAGAGATGCAAAATATTAGCTTACATTTGCTTGCTGTGGACTGCCAGGACTCGCCTTACACCATGCACTTTTCTTCTGCTTGCTGCTGCTTGGAAATGAACTCCTGCATTTCTTTGGTCCAGCGAGGAAAATTCCTGGCTGCAAAGCTGGGTCTCGCAATCTGGTCCACAGGCCAGCAAACCCTGGCCAGCTTCCAGGCACAGCACCTTTCAGATGTGGGGATTTTCCATTGAGGGTATTCTGCTGCCTCTTCAAATGTTGAGAGAGATGCATTTTGAGAGTGGCTTTTGCTGATAATCACTCCGAAAGGAGAGAAAAAAAAAGCATGTGCTTTCCTACAGAGGCTGCTCCCAAGCCCTGCAGAAGGCTGGGGACTGAGATCATCCCCTGGACTCCTGCCCAGAAATAACTGGCCATTGGTGTGCCTACAGTGTTTTGGGGCTTGTCCGTGCAGCCAAAAGGGCAGCTGCTGCCTGTATTTCCACAGGCCAGAGAGTAAAATATCTAACTGCACAGAACAAAAAAAAAAAAAAAAAAAAGAAAAAGAGAAAGGGAAAAGAAGAGAGATTAACATATTTTTAGGCACAGTGAAAAGTTAATGCTGTTCAGTTCTTCCTGACTTGATTTTTTTACTATTTTACAGGCATCTGGAACACCCATATCCCTATTTTCTCTTCTTTTTCAAATGTCATAAGCCTTATGTTATGAGAGGAAGGCCTGACCATCCATATACTGTGGTGCTGAGGGCACCCAAAGAAATATGTGTGCAGTGCATTACTGGAGCATGCCGCGTGCTAATCAGATCTGCTGGCAGGTATGGTCTCCATGGGCATGACCTACTGCATGCCATGCCCAGCTCTTGACAGCCTCCAAAAGGCATGTCTGTTCCCCATCAGCTAGAATGGGATCTAGGTTCTCTCTCAGCAGCATCAGGAGGCAAGATGACTGCATGCAAGGAAACAGGCAGAAGGGAATATGCAGAATAGCTTAGAAGGTTATAAATCTGAGCGTTGTCTTTCTAGGAATGAAACTTCAATGAGGAGCTGCTTAGCTGCCAGTCGGATTGCAGGTCCCACTCCCTTGCAAAGATGAGGAACCTATGTTGTTTTCCTTCCATGGAGAAGTGGCAGCAGGTCCAGGAAGGGAAGACTAGTATGGAGTAAGTAGTGCAGTAGAAGGTGTTGGTGTCAGTGCTGATTTCCATAATGGGAGGTCTTGCTGGGTTATTTTAGGCAATGGGGATGCTGTTCCAAAATCACTCTACTACTGGGTACTGGATAAATGCTTCTGAGTCAAAGGCTTATTTGGACTAATTGCTATGTTTCCTGAAGTTACTCCATTTAGGGTTTAACTGCCCATCAGGGGAAGCTGTCTCTTTAAGCAAGTGTTTAAAATCTTATGTGTCTACTCATGAATGGCACGTCAGAAGAGATCCAGATGAGTCTCCTTTCTGTGCTGGGGCACAAAGAAGTGCTTTATTGCATACATGAGTCCTAAGAAGTTTAAGGTTAGAACGTATACTTTGTCCACAGAAGAAACTGGCAATGCATATGGGTACCAAGACTATTGAAATACAGTGCCACTGTTCACAGAGAGGCATCATGCTCATGCTTTCTGTATTGGCTGCCCTATTGAGATTATTACTTTGATTTTTGAGGGTAATCAGAAGAATGGAACTTTATGATTGAGAGAGCATGGCTCACTGAATTGAGGATGAGAAAATTTCTCACTGTTTTGGATGGAAACAATCTCCAGTGCCCTCTGATGCTATGGGTTGCTTTGATGGTACATGAGCACATACTGGTAGATTTCCATTTCTCATAAACCTTCCCCTCCTACCTACTATTTCTTCCTACTTGGCAGCTGAAGTGCTATATTTTGTTCCTCTGTATATTCAACTTTACTAACATTAAATGCTGGGGGACTTTTATACTTACTAGATGGTTTCTAAATTTTTTTTAAAATTGCCTCAGGACTTCTGTATCAGCAGGGGAAGGTGGGAGAGATCATGATAAAAGCAGTGGGTTTCAAGAAGATGGATATCAATAAACTCAAATTTGCTAAATAATAGCATCTCTTAAGAGGTAAAGCTAATGGGAGATAAAGTTGTCAGTTCTTCAGCTAAGGGCTGAATTTGGACTCTCCAAATACAAAAATAGGAAATTCAGCAGGTGCCAAGCTGAGTGGATGATGAAGGGTTTTTCTGTAACACCAGACAGAAACACACAATAAAAAGAAGAGGTCAGCTTTCTAAGAATAAATCTGAAGGAACAGCTCAAGCATTCAGGGATAAAACCAGAAAGGCCAAGGCACAAAATGAGACCTCAAAGATAACCAGAAATCATTCTGCAAGAACCATTAATAGAATAAGGAAGATCAAAGGGGGGGATTGGTTTGCTACTCAATGGAGAATGAAAGCTGTCTGAAGATAATTACAATAAACTTGAAGGAGAGAAAATATTTTTTTCCCCAGAGTACCTTGGGAATTATAGTCTAGTGAGATTAACAACAGTTCTGGAGGAAAAAAATTCAACTATAACAAATTGTCGGTAACTCCTACAAAAATGAAAATGAATAGCGGTCAGTGTAAAATGGCCAAAAATAAGTTGTGTTAAACTATTATACTTTCATTTAATGCAAAAAAACCCAACCCAAACAAAACCTTGCAGACTGGATTGGGGAGGAAGAAAGGTCACATAGCTTGATTTAAAAAAATTAAAGTTTGAATGGTAACTTTGCAGCAGGCATAAAGCTGAGAAGGACTTCAAGTATATTGGAGGAAGGAGTTCTATTTGTATGATAAATTAAAGAAATCTCTGAAAAAACAGGGTTAAATTAATCAGGGTACAAGTGCAAAGTACTCTTAGCCAGAAACACTTTTTGCTAAGGAAATAGTCTGGGCAACAACTGGCTATAAAGTAGTTCCCCACAAAAAGAAAATCTTTCATTACAACAGATCAAAAATTAACTGCAAGTAGGCAATGACATGCTGTTGTGAGAAAGACAAACATCCCACTATCAGCTTCAGACAAGAGTGGTCTCTGCTCAGCTCAGCGTGGGAATACTATGGCCATCTTTGAACAACTAATTTTTAAGAAAGTTGTGGATGGACAGGACAGAGTTCAATGTCCTCTTCTGATAAAGGTTGTGGGGGTTTTGCCTTTTTTTTTTTCTTTTTAACCTCTGATCCGTAAGTAAAAATTGAATAACTTGGAGTTATGTAGTGGTAGAAAAAAAAGCAGAAGCAAGGCCTTATGACAACCTTCAGGTACATAAAAGACCTTCAAAGAGGAGGATAAGGTCTTCTGTGTTGTGATGGTTAGGACAAACAGTGATGTGCTTAAATTAACATAAGGAAAGTTTAAACAGAGCATTAGGAAAAACCTCTCGAAGGACAAGGGCAATACAGCACTGGAGTAGGTTGCTTGGAGAGGCTATGAAGTTTCTGTGATTGTGAGGTCTTCAGGAACAGATTGGAGAAACATCTGTCAGGAATGACATACACCGATACAGCCTTCAAGTAAAGGCATCTTTGATTCCTTCCAGGGCTATTGTTTGGTGACTCTGTGCAAATCTAGAGATGTAAGTGACTTACTGGGGGAAATTCCCATGGCCGTGTCATTATCTCTTCCCTCAGAGGGTACTGCTTTGCATAATTCAGTTTGTTTATTGCTGTTCACTTATGTGTAATTAAATACCTGAGGTGAGCAGGGAGATGGCAGTTGTCAGACACCGTTCTGGGAGGGCTTGCCTCCAACTGATCAAAGATGCCATCATTTGGATGGTATAGGTTCTGTTAAGGCAACATGATGCTGTTGTCACTCTAACTCTCTTACTTGCTATTCCCTTCTCTAAGTATGTTGTCTTCATCTGAGAGAGCCTGGGGAGTTGTAAATCTCTGAAGAAATTCTCCATATGCTGGTGATTTTCAGGGAACTCTGCCATACATAATTTCTGCTAGGAATGTTTCAATAGAGAATTAATTTACTTTGGGTCCTTGATTATTCTGTCTTGCAATAAGAAAGTATTGGCACAAGGCTGAAAGTTAAACAAGGTGCTAGTTTTCCTTTTCTCTCTTTCTGATCTTCACATTCACAATAGGACTGTTGGATTCAGAAAGTAATGCAGATGGGATGTACAGTGATCACAAAAAAATCAATATTATGTACCTGAAGTAATCTTTTTATTTCAGGAGGTTCTATTGAGTAATGAGACCATGTTACATATAACTCCCATTAACATGGCAACATATGAGTCTGCATCCATCTACAAGCAGAGAAACTTTAATAACACATGAATAAATTACTTCATGTATTTCTCTCTTTTAAACAGACTTCTCTTAGGAGAGGTAAAAGGGTCAGGCAAGAGCCCTGTGAATTGCTTAAAAGTGTCATAAAGATTGGACAGAGATGAATTAATGAAAATCATGACACTTGAAAAGATTTAGATTAATGGATTTTTGGGCCAAAACGTATCGTGAAATTATGAAAAATCACAACTGTGGTCATTGACCCTCACCTAGTGAAGCCCTTCTCCATAACTTCTGTTTCATTTTGGACCAAGAGCTGTCTTCACTAGGGCACTGGAGGAGGCAAAGTTTACCACTACTGGGAAACTTGCTCCGTCTGCTCAAATACACATGTTTATAATGATGATAATTATTTTGATTTGCCTTGTGTTCATTTCTGAGCAGTGAATCTTGCTATGTTGCAGCGAAAAACTCTGATTTCAGTCCTATAAATGTTTACAGATTGTACCTCTGCTGAAGCAATGTATAGTACTATAGCAAATTACAGGTCAAATTCTGTGGGCTTTCTTTTGGGAAAAGGCTTAAATGAAGACAGTGGGGCATCAGCTGAGAATACAGCTTGACAAGGGGTTGCCTTTCATGATAGAACAGTCTGTTTACAGGCAGAGTGCCTTCCTGCATAGAACTATTTTCTTGGTGTAGGAATTCGATGCAGGTATTGAGAAGATTTCTACATAGTAGGTTTGTACCATGTTCTGGTCCTCCAAGGAATGAAAACTCCAGTGGTTTTAAGTGTTTTAACATTCCTATTCTGATTTATTTTTATTATTTTTTTTTCTTTTATATCTTTTGTTTTTGTTTTTACTTTTTAAAGCAAATGGCTGAAAAAGAGCTCAGTTAAATTCTCTATTCACCTTTTACTTAGGCTTTGGAATACTGCAGAAGTATTTTCTGGGCTTCTCTTATGGGGAGCTCCCCACTCTCTTGTATAGGAATACAGTGTCATGTCTCAGTCTGTCAGACTTGATTTACCCTTGAACACTCAGGCCAGCAGATGAAATACAACCACATGTAGATGAACCATAGGTACTAGCAAGAGCTGAACTTTAAACACATTAAGTAAAGTTTATTCAAAGTCAGGGGATGTCAGTTTTTGCCATAATTTGGCAAGTATTGTGGCCAACTATATTCAGCAAGTATTACAGCACCTTTAAAGAAAAACCAGCCCATGGATGGCTTTCAAAGTGTAGTTTTTGTAAGCGGTACACTAAAATAGATCAGAGTGACCTCTTAGCTATGTTAGAAAATATTTAGATAAAATTTTAAAGGAGCTGCCGTATTTGGCTATTCATTAAACGTATAAATCTGTGTGATCTGTCTTCGCCCATCTGGAGACTGCAATGTTAATGAGTTAACTGCCTGAACATAGTCTCTATAGAGTCACTTGGATAATTTGAAGCAGTGTCATTTCAAACTAAGGATAAATACAGCTTTGTATAAAATGAGTTCTTGTTCCAGCAATAATTGCTTGTGCACTATATAAGATGGTCTTGAATCACTCATCAGATTTATTCCCAGAGCAGTAAGTGATAGGGGTTTCCATAAAGGGGCAGAGCATCTACTAGTAGAATCACTAATTTTGTGGGGGTATTGGCACATGGAATTAATTTACTTCAGCAGTCAAAGACTCTTTTTACGGCAGAGAAAGCAGTTAGTGAAAAAAGAAAATGTACACAATTTATGTTGCACTTCCATGTTTAGGGTACCAGCAAAGCACATTCCCTAACACAGGTAAGATATCTATCATTATTTTTATGTTGTTAATGATAACACTTCGGAAGAAATAATTTCTTCCTGTTGAAATGAACTGTTTGTTACTGTGGCACCTACTCTTTGTGCTCATAACAGGCCTTTTTTTCTAAGTCTTAAGGTTCAAATATGCAAACCCAGGTTCACTGAGGATGAACTTGACCAAAGATAAACATCTACACTCCCGATAATGTGTGGTTTGACCTCATTGTCAAAGGGGAATAAGAAGTACTTTACATCATGAAACAGTTGATTTCTTCTGTGACTGAGCAAGGAAAATATTAATATTTTTTAAAATTTATTAAGAGATTAATAATTTCTT
>WUAM01000383.1:9774402-9809924 GCA_024336885.1 Actenoides hombroni
ACAGCTCCCATCTGCTGTGGGGCCCAGTCTGGGACTTTCCCAGTGCCTGCTCCACAGCATCAGTGGTGATGGTGACAAAATTGCCATCAGGGAAGTTGGGTTCGGTACTGGTTTTGTGTGTTTTTGTATATATGCCATTATTATTATTATTATTTTCATTCAAGCTGTTGTATTTTCCTTTTGTAATTGCTCAGTCTCTCTCCCTTATTCCCTTTCTCTTCCCCTTTGGGGAGGAATGGGGGGTTAACAGAGAGCGTCTGCTATAGATCTAAAGGGCTGCCCTGACCCTAAACAATGACAGCTTCACAGGCTACATTAAAGTTACAGATGGCTAAATGTGATCCTGTGTCACCACTCAGACTAGAAAGAGTCCCAGTGTGCTGGGTTGGTAAAAAATACACTGTAAGAACAATTATGATGCAGGATGTCTGAGACTGAGTGTCACAAGAGACTTCCACTTGAAGTTGACACTGAGTGGGCAATCAGTGTGTCAAACTACATTTCCACCTGTTTATCTCCATCTCCTTGGAATGAAAACACTCTCCTCCAGAAAGCTTTGTGGCACTATTCAAAGCTTTCTATTGGATGAGGAGGCTCTGAAGGCACCATGGCATATAGAAATGGTGCTGGATAATGTTACGTGCTATGGCCTGGAGAAACTCTTCTTTCCCCCATCTGCTTTTGCATTGTAGGGTTCCAGCAGGATGATTCCTGTGGCTGAGCAAAGGGACAGGCACCACATTTCATCAGTTGCATTTGGTGAAATTAAGGTAGGCATTGGGCTCGTGTTGGTCAGGGAGAGAAGCTTATAAAGGTAACGTAGGAAGCCAGCATGTTGAAAAAAGCTCTTCCAGTAATTTGGAAGGTAGATTTTAAAGTGGTGAGCTTCAAAGGCTAGGAAGGATTCTTTGATCTTCCAAAGCCTGTAAATGAGAGCAGTGTCTGCAGCATGCAACACATGTCCAAACAATCATGAGAAAACTAAATGGAGTTTTGAAGCAGCGAGACCCTTAAAAAAGAAAGGAAAAGGGACATAATTCAAACAATCAGCTCAAACAACAGCATGATTGTCTCAGATGTTTTTAGTAGACATTGTACAATAACTTATTAACTCAAAAATAAACTATTTGAATTGCCAGCTGAATTCCTAAAAAATGAGGGAGGTGATGTTTAAAAAAAAAAAAAAAAAGTGTAGACCTGGAATAAGAATGATTTTAGTCTGTGCAAGTTTCTGAAAAGATCACAGCCTCAAAAACAGAGGAACATTTTTAGGTGGGAGGAAGTAATGAAAAACATTCTGAAACGTTTTTGTTGTGGTTTTCTGACCTTTTACCAAGTGCTCCAGGCCTTCATGAAATGTCGAGCTATGGGGTGGATTTGTTTGCTCTTAGGTAAAGCACACTCAGAGAACATCTTTATGATCACAACTGTGAGCAAACAAGACATGGAGTCCTTGGGTGGGCCCTGCTATGGCCAGCCAATCTTGGGAAGGCTCTTTGGGCTAACATTTGACTTGATGTATAAATCCAGGCTCAGCTCTGCAGTGATGCTTAGCTACCTGGTTCCCAGTGGAATAGAGTTACGTACCTCAGTAGTTTTGAACCTAACTTACTGAGAATGCTGGAAGGGGAGTATGTATGAGTAGTATATTCATATTCTTTCCAGAGATGTTTTTGGTGAATCAAAACCAAATTGTTGAATTCATCTGTGTATTTGCTTATCTTAGAGTGCAGTACATGACTGGAGGATATATCCTAGTCTGTGTGCCTTTCCTTCCTAATGTCTTACCATCAATTACAGCATTAGTTACCCATGTTTTCTGTTTCTAAATACATCTGGAGTTTTGTTTTTAATTACCCATTGAGACAAAGACTTATTTTTTACCAGAGTTTCTGAATGTGATCTTAAAAACCTTGGAGCCAACCTGTGACAGACAGAGGAAAACCAGGACTGGACAACAGAGGCTGTGGTGTCAAGGCAGCTGTGTAAAGAAATGAGGAAAGAGCCTTGGTTCCTAATGTGCTGTCTCAGGGTAGCCTATTGGAGTTTTGTAAGACAATTGCTTTTTATAAACAGGTTGTGACAAGCAATTACACACTGCTCCACACATCTTAAGAAAAGAAGAACAGAATAATTGAAAATAGGACTGGGAGAGCTTTTGGGAGGTCACCTGGTCCGTCTCCTCACCCAGGTGGGATTAGCTTCACACTAACTACTCCTGGCATATGTTTGCCTTGCATGTTTTTAAAAACCCCCAGTGACAGAGGTCCTGCAACCTCCCTAGGAAATGCTTTCAGGGCTTATTGCTGCTTAATGTTAGGAACTTCTTTCCTACTGCTCACATACCCCTCAAGGCCAGCGTGACACTGTTGCTTACTTGCAGACTCACACGAAACACAGGGGATGGTCATTTCCTTTCTTCTACAGCTACAAGTCCATCTATTTGGAGACTGCTATCATGATTCCTCCTAGTTTTCTCCTTTCTAGACTAAACAAATCCCATCCGTTTAATCTTTCTTCATAATTTATGGAGTTTAAACCTTCCATAATTTTTGTTGTTTTCTTCTGGACTCAGTAATTGATCTGTGTTCTTCCTGAAAGCATTGGCCCAAACCTACGTTTCAGTGGCTGCATTTTCTCATCCTGATATTTGTTTTGCAAGGGGCGTGTCGCTCATTGCAGCAAGGATTTTCAGAAGCCTTTACTAAAACAGTATTTGGTAAGTCTTGTATCTGATCTGGTGTTTGGACAGGCAGGACAGACTAGAGGAGCTTCAACACTTTTGCTGAATGCTGGTACCCTAAGGAGGGTTAAATTTTAAAGTGGAAAAGGAGGTGAAAGGAAAATGGTAAAAATACGTAGTAGCACGATTCTGAAGGATGTCTGAATCTTAGAAATACTTTTTTCTGATCTGTGCTGGTCTCCAGCTGTCTATGTCAGCTGAAATTTCTCAAGCAGTGCATCTATGGAAGTGCACTTGTGTGGGCCTCTGAACATGAGAACAGGTCAGGAGAGCCAGCTGTGATGCAAACTTCAGCTACACAGCCCTACAAAATTTGTGATGTATGTATTATGGGTGTTGGTCAAGAGGATTCTCCCCTCCTGGAAGAAATATTGACATTTTTGGCTTGTATTGTGCTACTTTAATCCTGAAAGCTCCACTGACTGTGGCAAAACACCCACTAAGGGTCATGGCCAGGATGTCTTACAGTACGTTTCTGTCCCAGTTGAGTAGGGTTAGGATGGAAAAGGGTTTCTCTTCCCAAATCAGCTGAAAGACTAGATGACTTTTCCAGTTACACAGCTCTGAAAAAGCCTCCAAAGCCCCTGGCGTTAGGCAGCCCAAACATAATTGTCTGAGTGAAGTTTTTTTTGAGGAAAAAAAGGTCAGCAGATAATAGTTTGATTTGGTAGAAATATTCTTAATTTGAGAGAGGAAAAAAAAGGTTGCTGCTGGATATCCTCTCCAGTGCTAATGTTAACTAGGAGATAGGGATCCCTTCAAAAATAAGCAATTATAATCACACTAATATAATTGTTTAGGTTCCCAGAGCTTTTGCTGGGAACTGAGCTGATACAACAACTTGTGCTGGGTATCTGGACAATGAAATGAAAGGAAATAGCCTTGATTTCTATATGTGAGATTAAACATGTTGCTACCTCTCTCTGTTTGGGATTTCTGCATCCAACAGCTTGCACACTCTTTTAGATAAGCAAGGTTGCAGTGTTTTCTGCCATATAAGTGTAATACCACATAAAGCAAGAGAAAGAAAAGGAAGTTGGCTAATGCTGGAATTGTTCTCATGTTTTCTCATATGACAGAATGGTAAATTGTTTTCCTTGGCTTTCTGGAAAATATCTGACCTTGATACTTCATATTCAATTTATGTAAACAATTACAAAAGCATCTGAGCCAAATAGAAAAGGCTATTTCTTGAAAACCTACAGGGAATGCACATGGGAATTTCCCACATGCTGTGGCAATCTTAAAAATACCTCCTTGTAACCCCACAATATTAATGATTAACTCCGGAACTGTGAGTTTTTCCAGACTTCCAGTGAACTCAGTGATTTGTGTGTTCAGCTGCATATATCAGGGAGAGGTAGTAAAAAGAAGTCATTTACCACTTTTAGTAACTTGCATTTAACAAACAATCTGCCACATTTTCCCCTTGAAATTCAGGGACTTCAGCAGATTGCTCAGCTGATAAATATCACAGTACGGGAAATGTTTTGTGGCTAAGCTGTGTGCTGAGATGCTCTTGCAAGAATGATCTGGAACTAGTTTTATTCTTCACAGATTACTCAAAGACAGAGCTGCTGTGCTCAGGATATTCACCCACACAGTGCAGTGCCAGCCTTCTGAGATGTGCTGAACATCGTTGGTGTCTTGTTTATATACATCTGAAATTCAGTATTAGTGTTAGCTTTGTGAATTGTTTCCGTTACATTTGCTGCAGAAGAGACAAGCAGCAGAGTGCTCTTTGAGAGGTGATTTCCCAGAGCAAACAGGGCTTCTCATGGAAAGAGGTTCATGTCACATGAAGTCTGTTCAGCTTGGTGGCATGGTGGGCAGCACTGCTGACAACCATTTGAAAGCGCAAGCTGTTGCATGAAGCTTTTGAAGGATGCTGAGTGCCAAACCCTCACCTATATACACCAACTGCCTGTCCCATAATAGTTAAGACTAGTCAGCCTCTTGGATCACTTATTTATCTTTACTGGTGTAGTTTAATGTAGCAGTGTGGTCTATCAACCATCCCATTGCACTGCTTGTGGTGGTGATAATATTGTTGTCATTAAAATTTCTAGAGTGCAGATTTTTAATGAATTCAGCTTGAGAGACTGGAGCATGGCTGTCATGGGTGCCTAGTCAGTCCTCATCTTTAATGGGACAGAATAAACTGTTTTGGAGTAAGTTGTGAACCAGAACACCTCTATTTCAGAGTGGTTTTAATATGTATATATATCATTTAATTGTATGTGTATAATTTTAACTCTCATTACCTACCTATCTACCTACCTACCTACCTACCTACCATCCCCTATGGATGCCTCTTGGTTCAATATTTTTTTACTAGTGGGGCAGTCCCAGCATCCTAATGACACAACCACACACAATTCACAGTCAGACCATCAGAGCTTTGCTGCAGAGGATTCTGGGAACTTACCTGCCTGCAGTCAGAAAGGCTGAATATCTCCACAAACTGAACTGGGAAGCCAGGCAGCTGGAAGCAGATGGCAGTAAAAAAAGAATCAAGCTTTATCTGCACAGAGCCAGGGAACCTATTTTCCCTTCTGGATGGAAAGATGTGTGTGTGGGTGTGTGTGTACACATGAAAGATGGGGATGATGAAGAGGTGAATTTCTTTCCTGTGGTTATCTTCTTTTGGGCTAGCACAGAAATGAAATAGAAGACATGGCCTTGATAGACTTTCAGTGGGTAAATCGGTTTGTGTTTGTGAGGAAATAGCAGAAAGCCCAACAGGTAGGCTAGGGGATTTGTATGCACAGACTGGGTCTCCAACAAGTTTGACTGAAAGCTGTATTTGACAATATCAAAGGAGTTGAAATAACTTCATCTGATGAAGCACTACTAAGAAATTATTCTAGTTATGAAGCTTGTATTATTTAATGACCATTCTTGAAACTTCTATTCCTGTGAGCAGCATACTTCATGAAAACATCGGTTTCTAAAAATCAGGTTGGCTTCTGCTCCTCCTAGTTATAAGTGACCTGGAGATCAGACCTGAGTACAGCTGAAAGATTCAAAACTCAGAAAGTCATGTAGGAGGAACAGACAGCAAATCTTTAAACCCAGGATGTTTTAAAAACCCCTTCACCACACTTTTTAAACAAAGGGTAGGGACGTTCTATTTTTTTGTAATATTTAAAAAAATCCTGCATTAATATGAATCTGCAGTAATTGTTTACAGGAAGAATGTGTAGAGATAGGTAACTGTCAACCAATGAAATCTCATGTGAGAAGACACTAACCTTTTCAAACTTTACTGTACTTGGGTTGGTAATATTGTGGGCGTAATTCACTGCTCAACATCTATGTGCATACATACAGCTATATATATATATGTATTAGGTTTCCCTTCTTCTGTGCCTAATATACAGAGGATGTGGCTTTCTTTCAGCCCTGCTATGACATTTACCTTTCCATCTGGCTGTAGAGGCTCACACATTCAGCCTGAGATGTCCTGGGTTCAGACTCTGTTCTCAAGATAGATGTTGGCTATCATTTTTGTGGGGTTTGGTTTAGAGTTCAGCCTGTGCTAGGGCACATGTGGTCAGGACATCTTGCTTCTGTAGACAGGAAGCAGATAACCAGCTGGTCAGGACCGTACATCTCTCTGTATCTGCTTGATTAATGCAGGATATGGGTCTGCCACAGCTTGTACCTTCAGATCTTGGCTCTTCAGTTGACTCAGGCTTTCATCCTCGGAGAGCTTAATTTTCCTCCCAGATATGATTTATTTCAACTTTTTTTTTTTTAAAGAAAAAAACCCAAACAAGCTTAGAAGTATCCAATTACTGACACCAAACTCATGAACTTTTGCCCCATTCAGTGTTTTCCATTTCCCATTACGTTCAGTTTGACTGGAGCCACATGCTGTCCCTGTTCTTATGCTGGCCATTTCCTGCTGGAAAAGGCAGGGATGGACTCTGCATTGACTGGGAGAGGATCAATACCTGCAGTTCTCTCTGTAACCTCTATAAATATTATACTGCAGTGTATGCTACTAGCCTTCGTAAAACTCCTGAATTTTGAAAAGACATGGAAAAACTTGTCTGCATATAGCACTCACTGTACCATGGAACTATGGCTTATTATTATGGCATTATAAGAGCTTGACCTTACTGTCAGCTCATATGATAAAACCATATCATACGGAGCTTGGAGTTCTGTGACAGGCTTTTGTGCTGTGCCCTGCTACAGATCAATCTCCATATGTTTTATTTCAGTTAGGATAATTGCAGATATAAATTTAAGTGTCTTCTCTCTTTTAAAGCTGTCGACTTCTTGCTTCCTCCAACGTTTTCATAGCAGTTAGACACTGTAGAAAATATTTCTTTGACTCATTTAAGAATTTTTATAACTGCATTGACCTATAGGGAAGCCTTTAGGAAAAACTAAGCACCCAATTTTACCCTATTTTTCCCAAGTTGTTCTTTATGTTACACACCTCTGTTCTGTCACCTTTTACATGCTTCCCTCTAAACTGAAGGCTGTTATACTGCCTTAAATCTCCCCTCCTATGGGAGTCTTTTTAGGCTGCTGAACATTGTAATTAACTACTTTGGACTTTCCAGGTTTTACTGCATATACACTGTGCTAAAATTCAAGGCCAGGTATGGCAAACAGAGTTCCAGATGAAGGCGTACTGTTAACTAACATAATGGCATTATTCATCCAACAATGCCCCTTTTAAATGACTTTTCTTTTTACTGTTGCTGTGCAGCAGTCAAACACACCTTTTTCCTATGCATTTTGGCAAACAAAGGCATTAACTTTGAAGCTCAAGGCACTTAAGCTCTTAAGGCCGAATGTCCACATTTTATGAAAACCATTTTAGTTACCTGATTGTAAGTCTCAAAAGGACTGAGGAACCCACAAATCACCTTTTAAATTAATGAGCTATGCCTTCTATTCCTGGGAGGAACTCTTGTCTAATGTGACTGGGGTGACCTTGGTTCTCTTCCTGGTGGCAGTGGGTGCAGGTCAGCCCAGCTTCAACCTGTGCCACTCACCTGAAGGTGAGATTTGCACAGTGCTAAGGAGATCCCAAGCTATAAAGCAACAAATCTGATGGAAGGATGTGTCCTTCCATCACCTTCCAGGTGCTTTATTCAGGGATGGGGCAGGCTGTGGAGGGTGTGATGCCCGCTTGGGTAGGGAGATACTGCATGGAGGAGATGTTCTGCAACCACCATTAAACTGGGTTATGTTGACACAGCAAGAAACCGTGAGCTGACCCTGGCTGAGTCACAGCACCATCTGCAAAAATATGCTGTATTACACAGAGACTAGCAGAATTAGGCAAAGGTGTTGCAAACTGTGATAAAGAACACATTAAACACACAATACTCTGGGGAGGAATCTAGCAGTTCTTGCTGAAGGACTCCTGAAATAATCCACCCAGCTTATGGTTGTCATAAAAACAGGCAGATAAGATGCTGGTATGTCCTACAAAGTAGATAGAATATGGATTTGAAGAGTGGCATTGTACATGAAGCACAGACTTGCTAGGACTTATTAGAGTGCTGTATGTTTGCCTCTTTGTGGTTTGGTCATGACTTTCCAGCTCAGCTGAGGAGAGCCACAGAGATTTCAATTCTCACAACCCTGGCTACAGAGAAAACCTGAAATGATGCTGATATAAGTCATGTAGAAATCTCTGGTGATGTACGGTTAACTACAAATGAAATTACAGGGGACATGGTGTAGTCAGTATGAATGTGAGAAAGTGGTCATCTAAGATGGAGATGTGAAACCAAACCTTTGATGATGAATGCACAGCCAGATCTATGCTTTTATTAAAATTCTCATCTGTCCATTAGTAAGGTGAAAGATGTCTTTCCTGTTGAATGAGTCAGGAGAGGCCGTGTAACATCTGAAAGTTCATGATCCATAGCTGTCAGAAGAAGTTCTGACTTTTAAACAAGCCAGCTGGTGATCAGATGCTCTGAGTTGCTATTTATTTTGCAAATCATACCTGCGGACATGTTTCCTTAGCAAAGTCACCGATTGTGACAAATGTGTATAACAAGTGCAGTCTTCTATTGATTCTCACATTCTATTTTCTGCTTTTGGTGGAAACAGATGGAATTCAATTTTCTCACAATTACTATTAGCCAAGAATAACATCACTTAAATTAGTGTGGGGGAGGTGGAAAGTTGCAACTACAAAAACACACAGCCTGAAAAGCTGGATATTGAAATGTGACTTGCAAATAACCATAACTGATGTGTTATCCAGACCCCAATTCAGAAACACAAGCATTTTCTGGACTCGAAGTGTTATGTCCTAGTGACATTATACATGTGTCCTTCTGGGAAAAAAAAAAAAGATGATCCAGATTTTTCCTGTAGGTTAGTCTCATGGCATGACTGGTTCTTAAAGTGTAAAGTCTCAGAGCATTTTATACTAAAAATAAACCCAGAGTAAGGTTGGATATAGCTAATGCTAATGTAAAGATCTGCAATTGTACAAAGTCATTGCTTACCTTGCAAAACATTAAAGGAAAGTCTTAAGAAACTTAAATATTAGTCCATAATTAGAAAAGAAGTCAATCATTAGGCACGTAATACATAATTTCTAAATATTCAGGCTGCTTTAGATCAAAATGCTGTGAATTTAGAGAGGGTGCATAGCATAGCTAATGTATGAGTACAAGAAAAAAAATATCCTACACTCTGTGAACGTTAAGGGTAAATCAAGCGCTTAACATTAAAAAATACCATATATTTTTTTTTCATTCCCAGCTCTACACATTATTTTGCACCATGCTGAACTCTCAGGTGATGTGATCACAGGTATTTTAGTCCCATTATTAAGTATGGCCTCTGACTTTGTTTAGGAACTAATATGGGATTATTAGTTTCATCCTAGGCTTCCTTCTGTCCTTTTCATTGTTACAGTACCATAACAATTCCCCCAAACTATTACAGTTTTGTTCACAATGGCCTTGTAAAGAGGCATTGTTAGATCTATCATACAGATACTGAATGGAGCCAGACACTTCTGTGTCAAAAAGACACTAGGATAAGATGACAATGATATTCTATTTCAGAGCCTTTAGCATTTTATAGTGCTTTATGTGTTCGTAGTGAAGATACATGGAAATCGTACAGCTGGTGTCTGCATCTGAAAAAATAAGACCTGCCAGTGGTCATCCATGAAAGACTTGCCCTGTAACACATGTGAAACCTATGGCTTAATGCCTAACAACCCCCTTTTTTTTTTGAGGTCAGCTCACAATATCTGACAGAAGAAGCCTGAGGAACTCCAGTTCTATCTCTGCATACTGGGACTGGAGTTAGACTTCCACATTTTTTTGGAAGTTGCACTTTTAAACCTTAATGAGTTGACTTAAACCGCATAAGTGTCTGTTTTGGCCAAGTGTGGACAAATATTTGTAACAGCAGCAAAATGCATCTCCTATCCCTGAAATTATGATCCTGTCATATTTCAAGCCCCAGAAGCACTAGGGTGAGCTGGAATATTTCATTTTGCCTTTTCACATAGCCAAAACAATATTTTTCCTTAAGCAACGGCAGAATAGCTTTTGAGGAAAGCTTTTCCCCAGAGACGTCAAGGCAAAACAAACAAACAAATTTTTTTAAAAGTAAATCCCCATATTTGTGAATTACTAAGTGCTGATCAAGCTGCCTCTGTCCAAGCAGTCATGTTTTGCTCACATCCCAAATGTGGAGTCATTAAAAAATGGAAATCTATATTCCTTTGTGCAGCATTCGTCCTTTCTAAAGGCACTCAGCTGGTACGAGTGATTCCTCTTTCAAATCGGTCAAGGAAAGCATGAATGAGGTGGTTGCTCAAAACCTGTATCTACCTCCTGAGCAGATGATTCATGGCACGCACTGATTTTACATCCCTTTGCATAGTTATTTGTAGCAGAGCGAGGTGGCTGCATTGGCAATGGGGTGTTTGGGCCACCAGAGTTGGTCACTGTGGGTGGGGGGGTGACACTTCTCCTGAAGCCTTCCTGTACCCTCTTTGCCTCTGTGGTTCTTGTGGTGACACTTTTTTCCCTCTTGCGGTGACAGAGCCGTGTGTTGAAAGGCTGTAGTTTAAGCTGAGATTTCATCTTTGCTCTCCCCACTGTTTTCTGTCTTTTGAATGTTTCTCAAGAAATTACTTTGCCGGGCTTAAATTTCTCACATTAAAACCCAAGGATGTATCAACATCTGATACATATTTAAATAACTTTCCAGTGCCCTTGTTTAATTCGCAGCACTGAATATTAACTGAAGTCATATTAGGAAGCACACTGGCGTCAGAATATTTCCATACCTCCCCCCCGTTTGTTTTTTTCACTTGTAACTTCCAATTCTAACATCCTTGTTAGAAGAAGCAAGTAAGGACAGAATAGTTTGAGCAGTTCCTACTGGGAAGGTATTTCCAAGCAGAGAGGTAACAGGCTGAAGATCTGAGCACACAAGACCTGCAAAACCTGGGATGTTAAAGTAATCTCAAACCTTCCAAATGGGACAGAAGCATAAGTTTTTTACTGCTCTTGGCATTGGTTAAATCTACAGAGGAAATTGAAGATTTTATTATTCTATTAAAATTACTGTTCAACACAATCGAAGGGATGATAGTGAAACATAAAGGGCAGTGTCTCATACGTTAACTTTAACCTGGCAATGTCATTTATATTGAAATTTGACTTGACTTTCAAGCACCATTTGAAAGGTTATTGCATGTGAAACTGAATTAAGCAACACAGCTGAAGTTTGCCCTTTTATAATTTAAAATAAGAACTGTAGTTCTCTTTCTGTAAGTTCCCACTCAAGGAAGAAGAATTAAAAAAGAGTGCCTTAGGATTATGCCTCACCTTACCACCCACCAGCAAAATCTCTGGTTTGTTAGGGGGGAGGAAAAACAAAAGCAGGTGAAAAAGGCATACCCTTAGGGCAGGGCTCTGATGCCAGAACTGGCTTATGCCGGAGTGCACATTAATGAGGCTGTTTCACCTTTACACTAGAGTGCCTGAAATTAGATACTCCTCCACTCTCTAGTTTCTAAGCCTTGTATTTCCATCCCTGTCTTTATTAATTTTGGGCTGAAGAAATCCTTTCTCATGCCATCCCAACCTTTACCTCTTAACCTGCTCTAGTTATTTGAAGCACAATACCTTGTTTAGCTAAGCTAGCCCACTATGTATGTATGAGATGGATCAAGTAACCCTGCTTCAGTCACCTCTTTAACTTTTCCAGGAACTACATTAAAAACTAATGTCCATCTCCCTGAGAGTTTGTAGTGCAGAGTCTCAGCAAGCCTATGTAGTTTTTGTAAATAGTTTGGAAATTTTAGAGTTTGCTTGAAAACATCCTTAACTGATTGGGATCCCAGGGAAAAAAAATAACCAAAACCACATAAACCCCAGTCATCCTCATCCTGAGATGACCCTGGAAAATGAAACTTTTTAATGAGGCAAGCTAGTCCAACAGAAACCTTCAGGCTTTTCTGAGAATCTTTCTATTGCGCTCCTGCCAGCTCTACCACTTTGGGCATGAATCTACCAGATTTCCAGGCAGCTGGCAAGTGCAGACAAATGGTCACTGCGCAGGCAGTGAGGAGCCAGCCCGTGCCTTTGCACACCCGCCAGGCATGCCAGCCACTTTAGAGCTGTGAATATTGGCACGTTTGTGCCTGCTGTCACTAAGAGGGGAGTCGGGAACGTGTCAAGGAAACAGAATCTCTGATGCCGGCAGAGAAGATGGTGCCTTCGACACAATGCAAAGATAGGATAGAGATGAATATTGGAATCTATGGTCACTGCAATCAGATTGTTTAATGGAACAGGGAGGAGCTGTCAGAAGTTGTCCATGAAGAATGATTTTTATTGGAGTGGGAATGTGTTTTCCTAGTTGAGGTGTTTAGAGGGAAGGCTTGGAAACAGGAAAGACTTTCCCTGAAGTTTATTTTTATTGCCTTACCTATGGTGGTATTTTTCAAAGAATGGGTTGTGTTTTGGGGAGAGAAACAGGAGCAAGGAAGGCAGCTGGGGAAAGATTGTAAGAATTAGGTAAAAGCTTCTTTTCCCCCTAAATATGCCTCCATTATTGAAATATTTGGATTTGCTATTGGGAGTTGCATTTCTATTTTTTAAAAGAAAGTATAGTTGGATCAAATGTATTAAACCAGGTACTTCCCAACTCAAACAACCATGTTTCCATTGTGTATTTTTATAACTGCAAGTGTATATAAATTCATCTATCTTTATTCATCTAATTTTTTTCAGAGTGAACAGTTCTGTCTCCACTCCCACCAAAGTCATGTTTCCTGTGATTTCAAAAGTAAACAAGTTCAGAAGACATGAATGGCAGCAAATAATATAAACAGGAATTCTCATGCTAATTGTACCCATGCTCTGCTATACTTAGCAGTGGAAGTCAAGTCAGTGTTTAGTGAAGGAGATCTCCTGCAACCATGAAGGAAGCAGAAAAAAAATTGACATATGGGTTGGTGGGTCTACAGAGGAAATCTGAGGTGTAGTTTCACAATACATTGAGTCCAGAACAATATCGGTTCAAAAGTTCCCCTTCTGCCTGACCTTTGCCTTTTGGAAAGGGTTGGGAAAAGGAAAGGGTGTTTTAAAACCAGATAGTCCAGTAAACTGATTTGTAGTTTGGCCTTACAAAACACATGTGCTCATACAATTAGGGAAGTGATACAGACACAAAACAAGTCTGGGCACAGAAATGTCTCCATGATGGAGCCGTGTAGGCAGAGTTTGTTGCCAGAGCCAGAAGGGTGTGGAAGTACATACCAAGAATAAAACAGGGAGATACCTATTAGCATGTTCTTTGATTTCAGATATCATATTTAGTGAGAGTTGGTGGGTCAGAGTTCCTGGACAACCTCATTTCTGGTGGGATGGACCAATTTCTTCATGATGAAACAGCTCTGGTGTCATCTCTGCTTGCTCCTTTCCAAGTGATGTCACTGTGCAAGAACTGTCTACCAAGCTCAAGTGTTGCATAAATTGAGACTTGTGAAATGACAGAAGGATTTACATGTAAGGGGAAGGTGGCATCAATAACTGTGTAGCTCAACTTTTACTCATTATGGTTAATACCGAATTGCTCTTTGCCGTGCAGATTTTTATTGCCCTTGGTTGTGTGTTATTTTTGGTTTGGGTTTGGCTTGGTTTGTTTTTTTGTTAGACCAGCTGAATGAAGTCCAGTGTTGACAGCCATACTCAGCAACATCTATAGATGCTTCTTTGCAGGTAAGAATAATAACATTCAGCAACACTGACATCTTGTGGCTGACAAGAAAGGATTCAGACACGACAGATTAGCCACGAATATATATTCATCAATTCTGTATTCAGTTTCTCCTAAAATATGGTGATGCTCAAAAGGGATGAGCATCAGAAGTCCGGAAACTGAGAGGTTAAAAGGCAAAAAATGCATAAAGGTGCTGCTTTATTAGTTGACTGAGCTGTGTGTGTGGATAATCCTGCTGCATGCTAATCCTTTTGGCTAATCTTCTCTGTGTGAATGATTCCCTCCAGAGGACAGGGATAGAGTCTGGGATATTTGACATGACAAACAGAAGCTGTCGCTCCCTGCAGATGATCTTCTTTGTGTTTTTCTCCTCCATTGGGAAACTGGGAGAGAAAGTACCTCTGGAAAAAGCCCTGGGGGGAATCTTTCTTATTACCTATTGTTGCTGCCAGGAATAAGATCAGCAAAGCCAGACCATGAGTCTCTGTCTCTCAGCAGTGGAGGTTTTTGGAAAAAAGGTGTGGTGGGGAAGACTCTTTGTATGGGAAGATTTGCAGGACCAAATGCTGGTTAGCTGGAAAGCTGCAAACTCTTCTGCATGCTTAGGCCATTGAGGCTTAAATACACTCTGTATAAAATGGCCTTACCCTTGAAGTATATGTAGGATGAGAGAATCTAATTTGGAATCCTATAGGTGGTGGAGGGGTCATATTTCTTTTCTGGCCTAAAGATAGATGTTTGTGACTCTGCAACATGTGATGGTCAGCTTTGGACTTTTCTGTTGGTAGCAGCTTCTTGGATTGCTTCCTTGTTTGCATAAGTTTGTGTTGCTAATGAACATCTGTATCCACTTTATCATCCGAACCAGTGACGAAATGAATACTGAACGTGAAATTAAATGTTATGCAATGCTCTTTTGCAAGTATCTAGAGAACTTTCATGCTTCCTTGAGGATGCTAGGCCTGGGATTGCAAGGAGCAACAACTGTATGCTCTGCTTGCAGTCTGTTCTCCCTGAAATCAATTGTCTGATTTGGGGCCCATATTGCATAAAATCCTTTATGAGACCTGGGGGAAGAACCATAAAAAGCCACACTTAGCTGGTGGTTAGGATTAAATTGATCAGGAAAATCTTAAAAGCCCAAGACAGACTGAAGCTGATTCAGGCTTCGAGGTCATATTTGTTAATTATCTTGGGGGGTGGGGAATATCATCTTTTTGATACTCCTGGAATTAATTTACTTTTAATTTTTTTTTCCTTTGCTTGCGTTTAGAACCACCTTGAGTAACTTTACCTAGTGAGACTGTGAAAACAAACAATAAAAGTGAATCATTCTGTGGTTTGTATTGTGTTTGGCTGTACTACATGTTGTGCCTTGGCACCTTTTAATACCAACATACACAAATGCTGCAGTTCAGTATACTATGTAAAAACTCCAATTAAAAATGGTTGATACTATGCTTTGGATCCTTTTATGTACTCTGTTGACTTCACTTAATAATACAAAAGATTATTCTTAGTTGATAGGAGCAATTTGGAGATAAATCCAATGTTCAATACAATTTAAAGATGGGTATTGTGAAGCTTGCAAGGGCCTTTCATTTATACTGATGTTCTTCTCTAAAACACATCTTGTTCTATTGTCTAACTATATTAAAATCTATCACACTGACTCACAGCTGTTTGTTTCAAAGAATAAAAAGTTCTCAACTCAGCAGAAACTTGCAGCAGTATGCTGAGTTAGCACCTTTCAAAATGACAGCCAACTTGGTGTGAAATTTGTTTGTTTAGACTCTGAAATGTATTAGACTGACTTCAGGAAGAGTAAAGATCTCTAATCTGCACCCCTCATTTCTTGAGCACAATTTTCATATACAGTCTTCAGTGTATGTTCTTTTTCATTGATCACTGACAAAAATGAAAGATATGCCACTGGGTAGCACTTGGTGTTATGTAAAACAACATCTTTTTTCCTATTTTACATTTAGAAATAGCTTCTTTTTCTCTCCTAAACAAGTAGAAGTATTGCTGTTTTGACAGGCCACACTGTGAACTGGGACTAGAGAATTCATATGTCTTTTTGTGAGCTCAAATAAAGAACAGCACAAGTAAATGATTTTAAGCTCGTGACCACAACTTTACATTAGCATTTGAAAAAAAAGGGCAGCAAACAGTAAATTATGAATGAATGGATGGCTTTGGTCCCTTCATAACTCACTTGCAATGCATGTGAATGGATACATTGTTTCCAAAACTGTAAGCATGGGAAAACTGGGATTGATGTTGAAAATTGTAGTATGCCCTAATTTGATCTTAAACAGTCATATTGTGCTCGGTTAAGTGGATATAAGACACTTTTGGTAAGCTGTAGGCATTTTTAATGTGAAGTATTTTTCTTCATATCATCAGGGAAGATGAAACAGAGAGATCCCTGAGGTTTTCAGAGATATTTAGCTGTCAGGTCAACTATGTGTTGGTCAACAAGTCAACAACAATTCTGCATTGCCCAACAGCTCTACATCATCCACCCCTTGTTGGACCACCATTGGTGACAGGACTGGTTTTCTATTAGCTTTGACCCCCACTCATGTATTTAACCTTCATCTATTTTTTCCCCTCTCACTGCATTTTTTTTATAACATATGGACTTTCATCTGTAGGGCTAGAAAGCCAGATGTCCATGGCTCTTTTGGTCAATACAATCAGTTATGCTGCCAATCATAAGCCCTTTAAGCACTGCTACAGAAAATTACAGAGTTTGTTTTCATATCCTTGGTCTAAACCTATTTACCAAACACATAATGATGCTCTAAAACAATATCTGTACATTGCCTAGACATACACAAACTGCTATATTTCAGTTGTTAACTAATAGACAAGCAATGAAGCAGCTGTTGAAACATTGCACTGGGTTTTTCTCTCTCAAGCTGAATGACAGAATTTGCCAGGTCATTTAATCAATTTCATACTGATTTAAACTAGATAAAATCAATCATCTTAGCTCATAGATTTGGTAGCTGGGAAGATTGTGTAGTCTACATTGTAATGCCATCCTTTAATAACTTTTGAATTAAAAAGGAAAAGATCCTGTCCACAATGTAGTAACCCAAAACCTGCTAACCTGTTGCATGTGAGAAAACTAAAATTCTGAAATAACCAATTTGTAAACTAAGAGATTTTGTGGAGTAATTCATCAAAATATGGATCTGAATGGTCAGTTGTCCTTGAAAGTGAGTTAAAATGATCTAATCAATTGTTTGATAAGTAGGGAAAAAAAAAATCCATACAATGTTTAGAGCTGTTAATTTTTTGTGTCTGTTTTTTAATAAACCATCTGCTTTCTATATCTCACAGGCACTGAGAAATTAAAACAAAAAAAACCCAACCCAACAACCTTTATTGTCTACCTACAATGTAAGCCAAACTCAATATAGATTACATTTACAATGAGATATAAAAGCATTTGTAATGTTTTGAAAGCAAGTTGTAAACTTAAACTTTGATTTGTACAGTGAGTGGATCGTAAGAGTGTGAGGAGGAAGAGTCAATAACCAATCTTACTGATGCAGCTTCTGTAAGAGCTGATCTCTGCAGCCCTTCATTAAGCAGAGTTTCCTTTTTGGGAATTTTGCCCAATTTGAAACAGAGTGTGCCCTCATGGAAGGTAAAGACATGATGATCAGGCCCTGTTGACCAAAAAGGGTCAAGACATCAGGAAGGTATGTACTTGTCTAATATTTAAGCATGAAAGTGCACTCTTACTATCTCCCCAGTGTCCTTGCACATGGTCAGCAGAAGTTATGTTCGGATGCTTCATTTCCCTTTACAGTGGGAATTCACCGGGATTTGCGTGTCCCAGGGTGATCTCAGCAACAACCTACAAGGTAAGCCAAGAACTGAGAACAAAACCGAGAAAAGTTGCACCTTGAATCCCACCTCCTCAGGTGCCTTGCTTTAGGCTGCAGTGAATCATTTCTCTTCATCCTTTCTCTGTGACCTGAAGATAGGCACACTGTGCAAGAGTTTTGGATGTTTCAGTTCCTTCGTGGTTGATACTTGCCCTGTGAGTATGCTTTTCACTAGAGCCTATCTCAAGTACAGCCTCCGTACTTCTGAAGAGAAATTTACATCCAATGATCAGAGCAGAAGTCTTAGCTTTAAAATGTGCTCATTCAGAAGCTGAAATTTATTTTTTCTAACCCTATGAAATAGCTTCAGGTCAGAAGACACTTGCCTGGGAAGTAACACACACAAGTTAAATTCCTTCTTCATCCTCTGGTGTTCAAAACTACCTTTTACCTCTTCTGAGAGCAACTGAGAGGCTCTCGGCTGATCTGAGAGGTGGGATCTTCACACATCCTCCTTTTGACTTTTCCTCTACCCCTGTCCCGCTGAACTTGTGCCATTCTGAAGGAAGAAATTTAGTAATTAGAGGAAGACCTAGAAGATCTATGGCTTTTTATTTCACTGATCAGGGCTTACACTTCAGAGAGCTTTTCTCTGCTGTGCTCCATGAACTTTCATTCTGCAAATTATCAGTTATTTCATAACGAGGGTCTGGTTTTAAAGAGCAATTTATAATTTTTGTCAGAAGAAGGAGGTCTGCAGGATAAACACACAGAATAACAGTTTTTCCAGTCACGCTTTTTCCCCATGTTGTACAGTTTATTATGGAAAGATCCAGATGTGTGACCACATATGGCTATGCCAATGCACTTTTTCCACTAGCATATTTCATACCTGTTTTCTAGTTTCTTTGATGTTTTTCTAATACAATTAGAAATTACTTAATACTTGACTATTAAAATAATTTTACAAACTAGCAAAATATGCTCAACACTTGTGTTTTGAGTGCAATCCTATGGCAATAATGAAACAGGAGCTTTCAGGGAGCAGATGGGCATGAGTTTCCAAGTCACATATCAGAGTTTGGTGTGCTTTTCCTACTTAATTTGACACTTATCCTCAATGTGGACTTCATAAAGTCTGGATTGCCTCTTGCATGCTTCATAAAGTCTATCTCAGGGCCACGCTCCAGCACAATGCCACACTTTATAAAGTGCAAATTGGCTATGTGAGCTTTATTAACTATATGAAGCTGCTATTAATGTCTAATCATTCCCCAACAGATTTGCCAGACTGCTACTCAAAGGCATTGCTTTTCCTCATGTCCAGCAGCTTAATATACTTTTTACTTTCAGATTCCAGCATTTTAAAGTTTCATGAGCCAAACAAAACTAGAAAAATGTCAATGAGGTGAGAATGCCTCTGTTGTTTGACTCCCTTGGTATTCAAACACATGGCTTGGTTTACCTCAAACTGTGCTGAGAAGTCCCATCATGGTGATGGGACCGTACCTATGTAAAATCTGAGTTTAATAGATTTTGATGAGTTGAACCAGGAGCTAGGAATTATTCAAAACATGCAGGTCTGTATTGAGGATGGTAATGCCTGTTTAAAGATTAACATCTGGCACTAGATTCACAAAAGAATGTAAACCATGTTGAAGCTTCTACTCTTGGCACCTTGAAGACCCATTCTGTTGTTGTTTGATGCTTCTGTAACACTTATCTTTCATAGGGAAAATTTCACAGACTTCCAGATACTTGCTTGTAGCCCTGTACAGAAGGATCACCTTAGTCTAGAAAGAGACCAAGGCAGTGAAAAGAGCTTGACTTACGGAAACAAGGGCTTCCTCCATCTCAGACAAGTCCTCTATCACACCTGATAATGGAGTAAAAATGAGAAATGACACAATTCCTCCAGACTAATTTTGTGCTAAGCCCAGCGTGGCATATGTGGCCATGAAGCCAAGTTAAGGGATTGGTTTCTTTGAAGATTTTATGGTTGCAAGCTCTGTGCTGAGTTGCTTGGTATTCTTCAGACTTAAAAAAATATGTATGTTCATAGGTATGTTCATTAACAAACATTTAGATAAATTTTTAAGTCCTAGTGATAACTGTGAGTGTTGCAGATCTTGGCATAGATTCATTTGAGGCTCCACACAGTCTGCCAATGCCATTCCATGGTATACTTTTCTCTGAAATGTTGTTATTTGTAAGATGGTAAGTGGTGGCACTTTATGGTTAGTAGCATAGAAAATTTTCTTTTTTTGAGTATCTGTCAATTCTCCTTAATTTGGGGTTTCCATCCAGGACCATTTTCTCTGTGTTCTAGAGGTGTTCCTTTCAAGTTGGCAGAGACAATCTGATTCTAAAGCCACTGCTTGTTACTGCTGCTTGTCCCTTCTTCTCGTAACTCATAATTGTTCTGTTTCCTCTGTCTTATTATTGAGGACTTGGTGTATTAGGATTTTATCTATGGGTATGGTAGACACATATTACAGCATCATTCTTGGTGTACTACTATGGTAGTTCTACTCAGTTCTGAGCTACTGGTTACAAATATCTTGAAAGGAGATGAAAACCTACAGGTAAAAGCATCAGAAGATTTTGAAAGCATTTTACATGTGAAGTAGGATCTGGAGTTTTGTGTAGTTTTGAAATCCCCTGTTTGAGAAAGGCGTGGACATACCTGAGTGAGTGGGGAGTCCCAGGATGGTCAAGAGGCTAGAGAACATGAAGTATGGGCAGAAACATAGAAAGCAAAGACAGATCTTACTGCTGTGTCCAGCCACCTAAATGAGAGTATAGAGAGAATAAACCAATACTCTTCTTAGAGTTCTGTGGCAACGGACACAATTTGAAACAGAAAAAATTCTGATTAGATAAAAAGAGGAAGGTTTTCACCATGATGTTCATGACTCGGAGGCACAAATCTAGAGACGTTTTGGAACCTCCATCTCTGGAGATATGCAAAACTCAACAAGTTCCTTTTAGGCTGATCTAGCTGGACCTGCTCTGAACTGTTTTTTTGGGCTAGATGATGTGCAGGATGCCTTCAAGCCTTTGCCTATACAATCACCTAGTTTTTGGTGATTGTACAAGAAAAACAAACCTTTATTAATTCAGTATTTACCAAGGATATACTGAGTACTATAAAAATACCTAGGAAAGTGGTTTCTAGAATGAAGAGTTTATGTTCCAAATAACCCAAAGCCTTGTGTGTGGTGTGTATGTGTAGGGACTGGACATGCACTGAGGTGAAGTGATTTGCTAAGGTCCTACTCAAATTCAGTGACAGAACAAGAAAAAGATTTATCTTAGTCTCATTCTTTCCGCTGTCTTGGTTCAGACCATTGTGTACTCATAAAGCACCATTAGGTTACACAGGATGGAATAATTTCAAAAGTAGGATTTATGTTTTGTTTTTTGCACTTACAGAAGATATTTCTGTCTGTGACATTTTGCAGCAGTTAAGGAAGAAGTCCCACTCACAGCAGTGTAATATCCAGATAAACACCCTATCACTGTCAGATGAGCCTTTTATGCTGAAGATACCAAAACATTCTTTATTTCTGTAATTTCCTCTCATTAGTCCAGAACAGTTCTGCGCAATGGGGTCCCAGTCAGTTGTCTGTGAAATCCCTAAATGGGAATATTTAGGCAGTTCCAGTGTTACAGAATGTGAGAAAAAGTTTGTTTGCAAAAGTTATTTAAACAAAATAACTCTATCTGTATTCTCTCTCAGTGGGCCACAAATTAAAATATAGTGTGAGTATTGAATAATGAATATCCAAGGAGATTCACAGTGGCTTACAAAAGAAGACAAATAAAAAATGACCTCTTTACATATATGATGCATTCTGATCCTCTCCCCCCACCCCCCCTTAACAATTAGAAACACGGTTTCACTGATATACTTTACAAAATCAGTCTGGATATTCATGAATTTTAAAAAAAATAAAATCTAGATGTGAATAATTCATACTTAAATAGCTCTGGGCCAAGATATTGCTTCAGTATTTCCAAGTATGCAGGTTTTATTATTCTCTTAAAGTATGAATAAAAACAAGGTTGTTTTATCACACTTGGACTAATCAATGATATGCCCAAAGCACAGTTGGTAGTAAATGATCCGTTTTAGTTTAAAACATTTTTTAAATCGACGTGTATTGTAAGGGAGTCATAAAAGTCTTCAAATTAAAGGGGTTTGAGCCATAAAAACAAGTAATATATTTAAGGGCTTTTTAAGGCAGTAATGTTTCCAAGTAAATAGGAGATGGGCCAAGCAGTTCCCTCTGAATTACCGTTCATCGGGTTTTCACACTCTATTAAGGTAACCTTCATGAAATATTTCTACATTACACTTCATGATGTAATTTGAATGCATTAGAATTAATTTGCCAATAAACTGCAGGGAAAATATGGAATATGCTACCCCCAAAAGCTCATGAACTCTTTCTGTTTAGCTTGGGTCACATTCACAAGGGTTTCCAATGTAAAGTTTGCAGGCAAAAAATGACTCCTTTGTCTACAAGGCTTTATTCAGGAGTGAGCTCTTTGCCCAGGGAGGGAAAGAGATGCTGTCTGTGGGTCTGTGCACTGGGTTCAGGGATTTCAGTTTGCTCAGCGGGAAACCAGTGAGTCAGTGCTGACTTTGTAGGATAGAGACAACTTAAAACTGCCCCTTTACCCACCCCAGGCAAGGTCCTCCATGGCTCTCATGATCAGCCAGCTTTTGACAAAGTGTGTTGTGGTGCCAACCCACCACTGAATCCTCTTCTCTGTCTAAAGCATGGCTCACTTGTTGGAGAAGTTCCTGATCTTGTCCCTGACTGTATGGTTGTGTTTTAGGCAATGTGAGATCACTCAATGGCTTCAGTGGGACTGCAGGTATGAAATAAGATCTGCAGGGCAGTGCCCTTTAGGACAGGGATTTTTGCCTTGTCCAGTTTTTATACAAATACTTCAGGTTGCTTCTAATCTCTGCTACCCACCCTTGATGCTAAGGATCTAACAGTACAGCCAGAGAATCACCCAGGAACACAGAGAAAAGAGGTTATAAAGTTTTCGCATTCTTTACTTCCAACTCTCATTCACATTGCTGGCAGCTTTGCCGTCTGCATTTCTGAAGGACCTCTCATCGTAGGTTTTAGTTCAAAGGCAATAGATGTTCCATATGCGTTCATGTTGGACATGCCATATTGAGGTTTGGAGAAAATCCACTGAAGGCGAGACTGTGCTTCCAGTGTTTATGCTCATTGCCTTTGGTTACAGTCAATGAGAGAGAATGACAGCAGAATGTATTTCGTAGTGGAAAAACTGGCATGTCATTTCACATAATTACGAAAAATATATGACCTAAGTTTGTCAAGAGCGGAGTTCTTCTAATCCTCAGCATTTTATGCAAACTAACTGGCAAAAACCCCAGCTGAGCTAGAAACCTTTCTCACTAAGCAGGACCAGAACTTGAAATGTGCAAATATCAGGAGAAAAAATTCCATTTTGTAGGATTTCCATACATTAGTGGAAATGAGAGCACAGAAAGACTCAGAACCAGAACTATTCTCACAAGATTTCTGATTTCTTTACAGACCCAAGAGGTCTGCATCTTATGGTACTTTTTCTATAGCACTCTTCCATCCTACAGCACAACCAATTTCCATGTCACTGATGTCTTGCATCAATCTGTTGCAATCTCCCATTTGTAAACAGACATGATGAAGACCTGGCAAAGCTTTTTGGTAGCTGATTCCCTCCCTGTGGTTGAAATCCACCTGTGATATCCTCAAAACCCAGAGTGAGTCAGGGCAAAGTGTTCAGGGTCGAGCTTACCAAAACAGAACAAGCTGACCTGTCTCAGAGCTCTCTGAGGGTGCTATAACTTCCAAGCTCCCCTGGAAACCTGGGTTATACCGTTTGCTGAAGGTCTCATGGCAGCTGGTGGTAGAATAGGCAGCTGAAACTTAAAGCAAACTAGGTTACGCTATCTCAGGCAGAACAAAGATCTGGAATTAAGAACTGCTAAAATTTGAGTTATGAGATGAGAGATACTGGCAGTTGCCCAGTCTGCTGTTTTCCAGGATGGCTTTGTGTGCACTGTCTGTCATTTCACCAATAGGTTTAAGAAGCTGGAGGGCCAAATTTTAATATGTTCATAGATTTTTTTCTACTCCTGTTCTATGCAAAAAGAAAAGAGTGTAGGATCTGTTGAATGCAACACTTGGAGATGTTATAATGGGTCACAGAGTGAGTATCTTAGCTTTTAGTTGGGTCAGTGTGAAATATCAAGGAAGCAGAAGGTATTAGTGTGTCTCCTGGCCAATGTCACCTTGGTTTCTTTTCAGGTTTCTTCTCCTCCTGCCAGGTCTAGCAGAGCTCTTTCTGATTTTTATATCTACAGTTGCCTCATTGAGATGATGCTGTGGAGTGTGAGAAGATCTGGTTTATTTTGGATGATAATAGGCTTAAAAATAAATAAGGTTGTGTGATCAGAGCAGAGAGCTGATTCTCTTATCCATTCTTTTCTGGCAGAAAAATCTTGGCATTCTCTTGAAGGAACATATTATGTTTCCAGTGAAAGAAAATAATTCCACTCATTCTCAAGTAATCCCTCTATCCACTACTGCATTAATGCTACAGGTCCTTAAAAAGAGACCCATGTAACTTTATTTTGGCTAAAATGTGGTCACTGAATAAAGAGACAGGAAATTGGAGATTTATTTACTTTTCTTTGAATTTCAGGAGAAGCTATCTCCTCACACTCATTGCCAGAAGTCCTGAGAAAAAATTCAAATTAATAAATAACATTATTCTTATTGAAAATTTTGCAGAAATATTTGGCAGTAATGAAAGACCAGTTGGAGATTCTTTACAGTATAGTTTAAAATGGAAAATCTGACACATTCTTAACCTATAATAACACAAATGGGATCACTATAATTTTCAGTTCTGATAATAGGTTATAAAATCACTGCCAAATACCCATGTATTCATGAGCCTGCAGAAAACAATCTACAAAATGAAATATGGAGAACTGCTGAAGGAAAGTACAGGCAGCTGTAAACATAGGAGATATAATGATAAAGCCAAACCTAAAATCAAGATACTCTTGATAACTAGTCAGAGAAATTTCACTCATAGCCTATCAAATTGAATTTAATCACCAACAATTTCCATTATGTAAGAATACAGTGATTTATTTGCAGATATTCTAAGACAAAAAGCTTTTCTAAGATGGGATTAATTTTGAGACCATATATCAAGTGCTAAACAGGAAAGAAATTATAGGGCTGTTATATCCAAACTAAATAATATAAACCATGGAAATTCAGACTCAAGGTTACATCAAGGAGAAGCAACCCAGTTCTAAAAATAGTATGTAGAAATGTTCATTACTTTTGGTCGCATAAGAATTAATTTTTTTTTGGATAAGAACTCTTTTGTTAACAGTGCTGTTCATTATTATGATTAGACATATACAGTTAAAGGGGAACTAAGGAAAGTTGATTTAACATGAACGTACTACAACTGCTGGAGATAATATAAACATATCTATAGCTTTATATTGAAGTAGAAGACTATGAGACTGGAAGATGAATGAACAAATGGATCTCTTCCCACTAGACTTCATGTTCCTTTGTAACCATGTGCAGTTGGAGTTTGCAAGGGGTTTGTGGAGACAAAAAGCCAAAAACATGGATCTATTAAAAGATGGAGACCTGACTTTTTTGTGGGCAGAAACAGCACAGTAAACCATGACCATATCTGGTATTACTAAATTGAGACAAATAGCCTCCCAAATGCAATAAGACACATTAAAAAAAAAAAATAAAAAAATATATATATATATGGAGAGGAATTTTTTCCAGTGTGAATTAACAGAAGTTAAGAGTTTGAAATGCATCAGGTACATTATTTTGCAGAAAAGTCTCTTTGGATTCCAGCTGCCCGTGACATGGTCTTGACTGCTTGAGTTTTCTCAAGGCTAACACATTTGTGGTTTTTATCTTTCTTCTGCCAGTTTGTAATTTAATTTCAGTTTGCATTATCTAAGCAGTGAGCATCCTTAAAAAGTGATAGCTACAGGACAAGGGGTAATGATTGATAAACTAATGGTAATAGCAATGGTAAACTGAAAGAGAGTAGATTTAGACTGGATATAAGGAAGGAATTTTTTACACTGAGGGTGGTGAAACACTGGCCCAGGTTGCCCAGAGAGGTGATAGAAGCCCCATCCCTGGAAACATTCAAGGTCAGGCTGAATGGGGCTCTGAGCAGCCTGATCTAGTTAAAGATTTGCTTGCTCACTGCAGGGAGGTTGGACTACATGACCTTTAAAGGTCACTTCCAACCCAAATCATTCTGTGATTCTATTATTGTATGAATATGGGCATAAAAATGTGACTCATAATCTTCAGGACATTGTAACTTCTCTGCTTAAGAAACTAAGCAGTTCAGGAGCTAATAGGTAAGGAACTATGCAGTTGAACCATTGCCTATGCCTTGGTGGGCTTTCTAATTAGAGCAATTGATACAAAATATAGACTCGAAAATGGTATGAGGATCATACAATGTATGGTCAGCTGTTTCTCCTGATGTGATAGCTGTGTTGTGGTTTGTATAGCTGATTAGAAATTGGTCTCTGTGGGGTAATTTTCCATGTGTAGGTCCAGCAGAGTCTCTGTTTTTTACTGATAGGAATTCCCCTTCCTGAACTTTCCCCATCTGAAAAGCCCATTCCCAAAATTTCTTATTTCTTCTTTCTGAATGACAGACTGTGACAGTTTATAACTTGTGAATGTTGTTTGTATAAGCACTATACACTGAAATTCATAAGAAAATTATGTTTTTTAATAGCTGTAATTATTACAGCCCTGTGAGCCTTGGTGGTGTTCTTCAGCTGAAAGTTTTAGAAGTTTTGAAACAGTCAAGCTAACCACAAAATGTGTCTGATGGGTAAAAGTAATCTCACTGTTTTACAGGGTAAAATAGAAGCACCAGGAAAAGAAACCTCATGATTCTGAACTTGGGCACTTGAAAGGTTATATTGGCATCTAATGAGGTGTGAATTCTTTTTTTTTTTTTTTTTTTCTGGAGGCAGAATTGGGCTTGTGGCTCCAGCACACTTCATTAAAAAGGTCTTCAGAATTTTATGGGAAGGTGAGGATGCCCACCAGCTGCTAGCATAAAAGTGTCTTATTTACTTTACCAAATGTAGATGTTGCTGTTTAATATCAGAACTTCAAATAGTGTTGAAGGGAATTGCCCAAGGTCATACAATGCCTTTGGGAAAGACCTCAAGCATTTTGACTCACTTCACTCTGTAATGCAATGAGCTAAGTAAATCACTTCGATTTGGAAGCCAGAAGGTCCTAAACAGAGAAATTCCCTCCCCAACAAAGCCACCAAAGAATGAAGTGTGCACACAGACCTGGAGACTGTCTTTTCTGGTTTTCACTGGCTGGCTTTGAGGCTGCAAGCTTCTTCATAAGATGATGCAATGCCAGAAACACCTCAGACATAGTTTGTTTGGTGACTCACTTTTTCAATATATATGAAAATGCTGTTAACTACGGAGAAAACCAGATCCCCTCATCTTTTTAAACTAGTAGTTTGGGAGAACTCTCTTTTCTAACTTTTTATCTTGCTCATTTTTCAGAAAGAATAATTTGAGGTATAAGTGCTTGTTCTGTATCCTTGACCCGTCTGAAATGCAATCTACCCTTCCTTCAATCTACTGTGTTGTGTAACCCATGGAATAAGCTTCTTATTTCTTGAACATAGCCATGAAACTTATCTTTTACAGACCTCTTTAGTGATTGCTACATACACAGGGTCTCTCCTCCTTTTGTGCGTGGTAGAGAAGGGAAAGGAAGGCTCCAAAGTGAAGGAGAGGGGATTTTGAGATCTCTGTGATGCTCTAGACCCAGATGCAATGCAGAAAGGAGTGGAGATGGTTCCTCTACATGCCAGGATGTTCAGCAGAGCTGCTCTAGTGGCAGGAGAGGGCACCTGGACAGCATGTTGTGTGGTTGTTTAATAACTAGTCAGCAGATCTGAACCTGAAGGTGATCTTAATCTCTCCTAAATACCAAGGGAAGCTTATTCTTCCTGCATTTATGATTTCATTAGGTTGTAATTAGCTGAACAAGGGCAGTGTCTTCTATGGAACAGAAAGAAAAAGCTCCTGGCTCTTAGATTTAAAGCATTAAAGCAGGGTGCTTGCATACCAGCTACAAAACTTTTTTCTGTTGGCCTGAAAAGAAGGTTCTGCTGCTCTCAGAGGCCCCTAAACTCTGTGGTGTGGCAGCTGGGGTACCACATACCTCCCTGTGTCAGCAAAAATAGTAGTGGGAGGCAAGAAATTACAACCTCTATATCTGGGAAGGTGTGAGTAGCCAGTGCTAACCCAGACTGGAGGGAGAGGTATGAAAAGCTTTTAGACAGAGCTCCCTAAATGCCAGATCTCTGTAATTAATCTGTCATGTTTTGTCTCTACTGGAGATCCAGAAGCAAGTGAAAGACAGTGATGAACACTCAAGAGATTTTTAAATTATTATGGTGTTTAAAAAAATGTTCTAATGATCAGAGGTTTATATGCATTCTAGAAAGATAAAGTCTAAGAAGATGATGACATTCAAAAGGCTTGCATAGTGGAGGGTTGCACTTGGCATGGCTGGGTTTATGTTTGGACTCACCCCATTGAATGCAGAAGACCAGGGAATCATCACAAGCATCCTTGATAGAAATATTAACAGATTATTTTTTAATAATGGGTGAATTCTGAATAAAAATGTAAAAAGGAGTGAGAGTTTTTTCTTCTTGGCAACAGAGGAGGGAGATGGTTCAGAGGGGTTTCTGAGACAGGCAAGGCAGGCTCAGCTTACCAAGTTAGCTGATCCCGAACAGTAACACTTAGGAAGTGAACTTTTGCTGAATTTTGCTCTCAGCTTGCACAGCTGGGTGCCGGGGGAAATCCTAAATGTCAGCTAGGGGAGGAGACTGGTTTCTGTGTTCTTTACGGGACTTGTTTCCAATTTTATCGTCATGTGTTTCACTGTTGCTTCACTGGGATGAAATTTATTAATCTTTAAGCTGTCTGATTATAAGAATTGTTAGCAATGAATCTTTGAAGCACAAGGCACACTTTAAATTTTTTTTTCATATGGGAGTAACGAATGTGAGTAAAATGATTTATAAGAATTAAAGCCTTCAGGAGCTTCTACCCTTACTGACATGCAGGCAACTTCGATCAAATGGCAAAGATTTTTTTGGGTCTGTTTTCAGGTACCACAATGTGATGGTGTATCTTTCGAAGTATATAAACATAAGAGCATAATTTCCTGTGGTGGGTGATAGCCAGGACCTCTTTGGCAATGTGTATGTGGTGGAGAGAGATTTCCAAAACCTGAGTACTTCAAATCATCATGGTTCATACCAGAATAATCCTACGCTGTCAGGAACAGTTGCTGCCAGTGTTTTCCTTTCTTTGCCCACCAAATTCTTGCTTAAAAAAACCCATATTAAACTAACCTGAGCTCTCTGGACTCAAGTTGCTCTCCAAAGTCGTTATGAGTGTTGCCCAGCACAGTTCACTGTATGACATCGCCTTTATTTAGCTCCTGCTAAAATTAAATCTGTTTAATTTTCTGTAAATCACAGTACTATATCTGAGGGGTTTTGGGCTCTATTTCTGTACACTTCTTCCAAAGTCTAGGTCCGCACTATGGTTCTCTACCAAGATAAAGGAGACAGATGTTAGATGAAAGGTACTCTAGAGAAGAAAAAATTGTAAGGATGGATATCAAAAGATGAGAGAGCATTTCTGATAGTAATTGGAGAACCGAACTCAAAAATGATACAATCGGAAAAAAATGCACCTTCTCTTTTAAGCTATAAAGAAACAAAACTGAGGTGCTATGTTTAGGGGAGGAAGAGAGAAGCAATTTTATGTCACTTCCAGCAAGATGCCATGTTTTTTGAACAATTTTCCTGTTAATTCTTCTGTACATAATTTTTATTTATAATTCAGTTTTTAAGTTGCTCATGCTAATGGTTTGACATGAAATATTCACCAACAAATCTTAACTGTGCCTCTAGTTCCTAGCATTTTAAAAAGAAAGGCCCTCTGTCTTACATATTTACGCACAGCCTGAATGCCAGATTTGAAAGATATAATAAAACTATACTTTTCTGGGATTTGTTCTTAGGGAAATAGAATTCCCCATGACCAAAAATACCCCAGTAATAAGCTTTTGCTCTGTGCTGGCACCACTGTGAACTTAAATGATGAACTTGCCCCCATTTGTAGCCAGTTTCCCCTCTTTAAATGTACAGTTAAGTCATTTGTAAATATAATAACTAAATCTGGAAGTGTAATTTAGTAACTCTATTTGAGGATTAAGAAGAAAGATAACATTACTTTGAACCATATGTAATCTTTTCTGCTTTGTTTAATTTAGTTTATGCTATGCATGCCTTATCTTACAGTCATTCTTCACTCCAGCTCACTTGATATATTTGCAACACTGCTGATAATACCATCAGAGAAATAGCTAAAGGTTCATTTCTTTATGAAACAAAATATATATACTGTGAATTGCATTGACACAACATTAGTGATGGGGGATCATTGTCCCTAAAAAGGAAAAAGGTTGCTAGATCATACTGTTCATATTCTAACTAGAGAAGATTTAAAATTGTAAAAAGGAGGTATTTAATTTTTCACTTGATCATACTAGCTGGCTTTGTTAAACCCTTGGACCAACACTCTAGTTTCCTTCACCAAGAATGCCAGAGTTGAAATTCTCTACTGAATACAGTCTACATCATGTTTTTTTATTTCATTAAGGTGTTATTAGCTTTTTTTTTTTTTCAAGTGAGACTGCTTCCCATGTGCTCAGAGTATCTGATGTTTGATTATTGTGCCAGAGTGACAATTGATTTATTTGTATATCTTATTATACATTACAAGCCTCACAAGCTTTATTCTTACTGGGCCTTATGGTCCCTTATAGTAGTTGAATTCATACCTCCTTATTTCCTCCAGACAATATGGATGGTGAAATAATTTTAAAATCCTGAGTAGCTGTTTATGAAGTTATTTGAATTGCTTTTTCCAAAAAAATAGTCTTAATTTGTAGCCTTACTTTTTATTCTTTCTCATGAAAATCTGTCTATTTCCATATGAACATATTGCACTGTCAATGAACATAATTCTTTGTCATATTCTTGGAAGCAATGTGGGGCAGATCCTCACCTGGTGTAAATACTCGTAATTCTGTTTATTGTGGAACACCATTTGAGCCTTGAGTGAACTTTTGCAGAGGACACCTTCACCCTTAGCTCAGTGTAGAGTCAAGGCAGGCACACAAAAGAAAATGCCTGATTATGAACTGGGCAGAGCAAGGACATCTCCTAAAATAGTGGTGTCCCATGTCATCAACAGCTATCTTTGGGTAATCTGAGAGTTAGGTAGAAGGAAGACTTTGAAAATGAGACTCTGGAGCTCAGCAGAGCTGACACAAAGCTGTTCCCAGCATTCCTTACCTCCCAAACCGCTCATTTACTAGTCTAGTCCAATGCCTAGAAACAAATAGCCACACACAAATAAATCCTCTGGCACAGCAGGGGCTAAGGAACAGAAATAGCTGTGTCTCAGTTACAAGGATAGATCCTCAGCCAGCAGTGGCCCCCAACCCAGAAGACAAATTAAATGCAGAGAGACAAAAATGAAGAAGAGAGAACAATGTTTCATTGGGAAAAAAAGATCAACCATCAAAAAACAGCTGTAAGAAAAATGACTTGGAAACATACACACACAAATGCATGCACCCACACATTGGTACATGGGACCAGTCTCAGAGTAGAACATGAAATGCATATCTAAACATTAATTAGAAGGTTTCAGCCCAATATAAAGTCCAGTTATCAGATGGCCATTTGCCACAGTAACATCAAACAGAGATTCTTTATGTTCTTAAATCTTTGATTTTCCTTATTATTGCCTGTGTTTATTTCTCTGAGATCTTAATCTATCTTACATAAAAACCACTAGGAACTCATGCATCTTTTGGTAAGAAGTGAATCCAGATTCATGTTTTCAAATGGTCATGAAACATAACCAGGTGCCTGTAGTCCAGCCCAAGACTTTTGTGAACCTTTGCTATTATTGGAAAAGGAAGAAATATGATGTAGAAAAAGACAATGTATCTCATTCTTGAATCAAGAGAAGTCTAATCAGGATTGCTATAGCTGTGCTGTATCCGAAAAGCGCTTTAGTAGACACTGGTCACAGTGCAGTTAGTGTAAAAATTATACCAGTAATTTTGCCCTCTTACAACATGTGGAAAATTGTGCTGGTAGAACTGGAAGTGAGACTGCTATCTAATTAAATATCAGGGTGAATTATCTGGCGTTCAATAGTAAAATTAGTTTTAATTAAATTTAGTTTTGACAATGGAAATTAATTGTTTCATTGGCCACAGGACTGAAGAGCACATTATAAGGACATCTAATCAACAGCAGTTCTAACACCGGATTTGCCATACGGGAAGCATTTGTCGACATGTAATTAGGACTCAATCCAACCCTCATTGAAATGAACTTTCCGTTGATTTTAATAAGAAATACATTAAACTCCGGACACTACAGTTCACCATAATATGGTATTTCTGCTTTCAGAATTTGGCATCAGATCACATTCTGTAATTTAGCTTACAAATTTGCTACAGGGAGTGACCTTACCCATATTATGTGGTATGACAGCTACAAAACAGCTGCTATCAGCTTTGAAGAATGATAGTTTTATAAGCTGGGAAAACAGTTTGTCATGGCAGACTGTTATGTCAAAGTAGATAAAAGTTCAGGAAACATGGCAAATAGTAGCCCTGTGAAAAGAGCACTGAAATTCTTTGTTTTCCTACCTATGCATTTAAGGAGCATTTTCAATGCCTAAATAGACACTCTGAGGAATCTTTTTGAAGCTACTCATATGGTATAAAAATCAAAGGCAATCCTTTGAATATTCTCACAACAATTGGTAGCTTAGTAATCAACAAATAAATCAATTATTTGAATCAGCAGGGAGAAATCTCTTTCATAATCTGAATTTAGTCCTGGTTTAAAAAATGACTTATTTTCAGTAAGTATACCCAGTTTGCAATCCACATCTCTGTGACTATAACAACAGGATTTGGGAGTTCTTTGCAGTTCTTCTGTCAGACTGGCCGCTCTTCCAAGCTCAAAGTATAAACCAGTGCTTGTCATACTTTATTGCATGGAAATAGGTACCTGCATTTAAAAAAATGGGTTAGTTTGTTGGGTTTTTTTTCTAGACAACTTACAACTACATCCTTCAGAAAGTCACGGCAATTTTGCAGCACTTAAACATCTGCTGTGTGACTGACATTCGCTGCCTACATAATTTTATTAGTGCCATTCAATAGTGGGTGCTTTGGCACATGTCCTCTCAACCTACTAAAATGGCAGTTGCTGGAGAGAGCAGCCACACAGGCTGATCAACAGGGAAGGTTTGTAGTGCAGATGTCTACAGCTGAGCCAGTTGCAAAAGCTTTTTTTGTTACCAGTGGGGAGAAATGGGCACTTTTAGGTTCTGATTCATCTCACCCTACAGTAGACATCTAAAACAAGGCAGATGAACTCAGTCTTAAAATTATGTAGTGACATAAAAGAAACTGAAGGTTACTGGTTTTGAAATAGGTGTTCACACTGTAGATACATACAGTTAAGTGAAATGAATCTTGCCTTACTGGAGGGGTTTTGACCTGGCAGCACTTAGCTTCTTCCTCTGATGCCAAGCAACCAACAGTAGCACAGTAGTATTATATAAAATATTGTGTCTAATATTTTTCATACAGGGAGAAGATTTTAATTTACTTTCTGGCCTCATGACCCGCTGTAGGGTGGATTCACCAATAAAATCACCCTTACTGTAAAAAGGTGCATCTTTGAGGTCATAAGAAGTGTATTATTAGGTCATCATTTATAGAAATTATCCCTGTAAGTAAGGATAACACTATAAATAAAGATATATGTAAATAAGAATAACACTAACAATTGCTGCTGTCTCTTTAAATGACATATTTACTAAAACCTCAAATCATTCAAACCATTTGCCTGTCTCAGGGACTGAGTAATGAGCGTAGAATTATCAGTTTATTCTTATTTCAGTGTGTGTCAAACAGTGATGAATGTATTCTTACTTTATAACCATGGTGTAGAGAAAACTTGTGGGTGTTGAAGTCTGTGCTGCTGCCCTAAGGTACTAACTGAGTCTGGAGAAGTCAATTTAGAGCTGGCATGGGTGTTTCTCTAGTACCCTCTGTGATGAAGTGTAGATTCACTCTAGGAAGAATAGGGTATCTGGATGTATCCTAATGGAAAGGTGTCTCAAATGTATACTTTTCATGGAACAGGTATGAATGTTGAATGATGGTACGTGCAAGTTAAAATCTAGCATCTTGAGAAAAAAACAACAACAAAAGAACACCAAAAAAACCCATCATACCCCCAAATCCCCCCAAGAAAACCACACACACACACACAAATCTAAACCCCAAACAACAACAACCACAAAAAAAAACCCTAAGCCAAACCAAAAACCAACAAAAACACCCAGAAGGTAAATATAATATTCCTGAGCCATTAAAACTTAATTGGAAGAAAAAATGTTTTGCTTACGACAATTAGGTCTTAGCTAGTCTCTTGCAGAAGCCTGGAGTGAATAGATTTGTGATTACTGGGGACAGTCTGTTAGAATTATGCAAAAGTTCTGTCTTTAAGTGAAGAACATACGACCACATGGAAGCCTACTGTGTTGAAGTGTTTGTTGCTCATATCAGTGTCGGGTTGCTTACAGTGCATCTTGAAAATAACCATACTGTGCTTATGAAGAGTCAAACTTCACGTACTTACTGGCCTGTGACTAATTTGTGTAGGATCTAAGAATAAATTGCCATCCATGCTCAAGGTGGCTTCTCCAAGTGCGCTTTGAAGTTCAAACCATATATATATTTTGCAGATTTGTAGGTGGAAGATTTGAGCTTCAGAAGGGGCTACAGCCACATTTGGCTGTCATTGTCACTGCAAATGTGCTCCACACTGCCACTGATGACCCAATATCCACATGGGTTTTCCAGGACATGCCTTGCTGCTCTAGGATTTGGGTTTTCCTTCTAGACTTTGTACTGCCATCTGATGAGCAGGTGTCCTGCACATGAGAAATGGTAGCAGCTAAATGAGCTTTGCAGGGGTTAATGGTATTTTTAATAGACCTGCCTCTTGTCTAGGTGCCCGAGAAGAAAAATATACAGGAAATCAAGAATTAATTACCATTGACGCTAAGGAATTGAAAGTGTGATCCCAGAGAAGAGAATAGAAAGATCTAATTAATAGATTGTAAAGCTAAAAAAGACTCCTGTGACCATCTGATCCCATGTAGCAGAGGTCATAGGTCTCTTCTGAATTAATTTTTACTTGAAGTTGAGCATTTCTTTTTAAAAGCCATCCAATGCTGATTTAAAAGTTTCTAGTGATGGAAAATCTTGCAGACATCTTTAAGCTGTGCCAGTGATTAATCATCTTCACTGTTGGGGGGGGGGGGGGGGGGGAAGGGGAGAGATTTATTTTTTAGCTTGAATTTTTTGTACTTACCCTACACTGATCCC
>WUAM01000383.1:9813093-9833929 GCA_024336885.1 Actenoides hombroni
AATTTTTTTTTTTTTTTAAACAAAACTGCCTGAAAAACATGAAGATAATTATTTGTACAATTTGTTTTGGTCACCTGACAGAATGTCCAAAGTATGATTAATGTATGAATACAGAAACAAGAGATGTCAAGGAGAAACACAATTTCTTAGAACTAACGTTGAAGGTCATGTCCAGATTGTATATCTGTTTACTTCTAGCACAACTGTGGACAAAACTGACTCAGGTCAATACTGGCATGTTGATAAAGAAAAGTCCAATTTTTGCTCCTGTGAGTATTTCTGATGGCTTCTGTGTGGCTGTCCACAGTGGTGGAGGGCAGTAATTCTGTTGTCTTGCTCCAAACCATGCAGCTCTCTAAATAGTATAAAAGTTGTACATTGTACTCCCCAATGTTCCCCCTCCTACACGTTGCCCAGTAGGAACTATTTCTTTCAGGATCGTTCTTGGAGGACTCTCAAGAGTAGGACCATCATGATGATGCAATGTGGACATATGCTCTTTTCTCTGGCTTATTTCCATAGTGGCAGCAGTAAAGGTGAGGGGCATGGTTCTAACTACCCTGCCTCAGTCTGTCCATCTCTGTCCCAGGGCGTGTTTACATTCGACCAGTTGCCTTCACCCCATAGGAGATGAAGAACTGCAGATGGATGGAAGAGTTGAACTGCTTTTGGGTAAGCTTATAAACTTTTACAGTAATTGCATTTGTTATTTTCTGGGGGGCTTAAGTACCTCTAAGTACCACTGTACTCGTAAGATCCCACCATACATCTAAGACAGGGAGGGTTAGTGGTGCAAGGGGTTGCAGCCTAAACCCCAGGTTTTTCATTCATTACTGGTGAGATTAGACTGCCCTAACGATGTGGAAAAGGGTGAAGTCCCTAGGTCAACTTTCTGTATAGCAACAGGGAAATGTAACGTGCAGGATTTCCTCCATGTGCTTATCTGGGGGAGAATGATGTGGAACAAATATAATGAGTCATTTCTCTTTTGAATATGATTTGCAGACTTTAATTAAAATGTTTTGCTGTTACCTACTGCTCTTCACCAATAAATCCCAAAGTGCCTCATGAAAAAATGTTACTGTTACTATCCCCATTTTATAATGCAGATATCAATGTGTCATATGGGCTAGAGTTTATAATTTCTTTAGCTGGAGTAGAGGACTGCATTGCTTCAGAGAACTCAGTCCAGCTTTATGTAACCAAGGCCAAAGGCAAATCACAAGCTGTTTTAGGTTTATAATCAAAATCTGGTTTTCTACCCTTTGCTCATTCCACTCAACCATACTGGCTCTCTGAAGTCCTAGTGGAGCGGAAGGAAGAAGATGCTTTATGATCCTTGATGACTATAATGTAGCAAATAAAGCTCTAGGGTGCTTTCAAACTCACAGTGATCTCGTGGGGTGGAAAATTAATCATGCTGCAGCTACTGGAGAATATATTTTTTTTACATTAGCTGCTTGGGTCTTTTTCCAAACCAGAAGATGATAAAGCACTTCCCACTACTGGATGAAGACAAAAGACAGTGTCATCAACACAAGCAATAAAATAAGCTGAATAAGCTTGTTTGGGCTTCTGGTTACTAATCTAATTGTTTTACAATCATTTTTGGCTCTAGAAGTAAGAACTATTTGCAAAAAACAGATGATTTTTTTTTTTTTTTTAAGTGCCTCAGATTGTTGCAAATGTTTGATCTCAAATCTTTGATCTGGTCTCTCCAACTTAGCTGCCAATTTTTCATTACTATACAATATTGGTATATTCTGTATAAATGCATAGATAAACTTTCGGAAAGTGCTTAGAAATTGTTTCCTGCAATCAATAGGCACAAGCCTTGTTAGCCCACTGCTCTACCACAAATTTAATTTGAAGGCTCATGGAGCAACTCAAGATGAAGAAACTGAATCATTAAAAAAAATATGTCTTTATTTTTGTAACATATGGATGCAGAGCAAGAACTCAGGATGCATTTTATTACAGACTTCTCTTTGTGAAAGATTTCTTAGTGAATTTGACTTCCTTGTGAAAGTTAATAAAAGCAGTTCCAACTGTCTAAAATGTCATGGTAGGCTCTGAATTGCTACTACAGTGCTTATTTTCACTATATATCAGGTGCTTTATACTTCTGAGAAGTGCAAAGGTCTTTGGAGTTGAATAAAGAGCACAGTGAGTAATGTGAAGTAAGCACAGTCTAAGTGCAGACCCTTATCCATGGGCTTATGACTACCTTTGTTTACTCCCATTTATTAAGTATAAGTGAATCAAATGAAAGTCTCTGCCCCATTGCCTGCTTATTTGGGCAACCTCTTTCACTGTGGCACCTGACCCACTAAGTATTCAAAACTAGATAGAGAACTAGTGCTCTCTTTCAACTCTGCATCTTCTTGAGGAAACATGGTTGCTGTAGTATATGCACTGCTGCTTGAGTTCTTGTTGGGGTAAGTTCCCAGCTGTGCATGGTCTCTGAGCAGTTTCCAGTCCTCTCTAGGAAGTGGTGTCCCCATTCACTCATGTCTCCACACAAAAGCAGATGCCGTTGCACAGCCATTAGTGGGGAGAGAAGGATCTGCTAATTAGAATGAAATCCAGCGAGGACTTCGAGTGTCAAGACAATATTCAGTCTATTCTGTGCAGTGCAGTGAGCAGGTGCAGAGTATGAAAGCCTTGTGTGGCTCCTGTGGTGACTTCTGCTGCTGAACACAAGAGGTTTCAGGGATAGAGCTGTGATAGGAAAGCTTATGGGGAAGTAAAAAAAGCTTTCCTCACTAAGCGTGGGTCAGTATCTGGACTCATACAATATTCAATACCATTTCAGATGCAAATCAGTGGAGTGTTTGCTGAAATTAAATGAACTTCTAGAAGCACAAGGAGCATAGAAGACCTTTAGGGCTGAAGAGATACTTAACAACCTGCGGACAGATGCCTAAATATTAACTGATTCTGTGGAAAGTATTTGTTTTGCTTGAAATGTATCTCATCACCATCACCCTGATCTTCTTTATAGTCAACAGCTTTAGCTGTTTTCCCTCCATGTATATACTGAAAAATATATAGACAATGATATTGTGATGTGAGGAGGAGAAACTCAAGCAGCAGCATGTGCTGCTGTCCCCTGTGGTATCTGTCTGTCTCTTCGCTTTAGGCAGATGTTGAATAATGCTGGAGATAGGGCTGTGGTTGAATGGAGTTTGCCACTATGGGCTCTGGAGAACTGAAAGGAAGGATGTGAGACACTGCAGGACATCTTTTTTAATTTCTGCTGTCACCTGGCTGTAATGTAAAGTACAATGCCAGTAAATAACATGATTCTGTAAGAATTTGTCCTTCAGTGAGAGAACATTTCCTTCAAAGTTGCTCAATATGCCATCTTCATTTTCGTGCTCTTGTTGTGATACCATATTGAATTTCTCTTTTCTCCTCACTTCCAATTAATGCAAGATGAGCCTTTTCTCAAAGGTCCTGTGGGAGGTAGGCACCCATTTCTCATCAATTTTCCATCTGGGCTGGCATCAAACTTACTTAGACAATTCTTGAAATCTCACCCATAGAGTTTGATCGTTTAAACTAAAGAGTCCTCATAATGGAAACTATGATTATTACAAAGGTTACCAGCAATAAACATTACTTTGTTATGCCTGTGACGCATGTGCAGTTGATTCATAACAATAATGACACTTTTCACCTAGGTAGCACTTTTCATTTGAACTGAAGGCTCAGAGTCAGTGTTTCCATTTTGCTGGTGTTTCATATAAATCTCTGCATTTGTCATTGACAAATGAAAGAGCTTCAGAAATGTTTTCCCCATCATTTGTCTCTTGGAACATAAACCAAACAAGGAAAGTTCATGTTGTATCACAAAGAGTAGGAAAAAAAAAGATTTTGTTGGCTTGGAGAACTTAGTAATGGCAGATATGATGAAATAGCTGGGGGACATGTTGGGCCCCACACTAAGTGTAATGGAAGGCATGCAGTCAGCCTGTGGACCGAAAAGCCCTTTGTAGGTCCTGTGGCACCAAATTCAGGCCTTAACAGCATAGCCTGCCCCTTGTCTTTTCCATGCTACAGTACGCAGATAATAGGGCTTTGCTTGTGTACTCTCCATGTATTCACTCGACATCAGTATGTAACAGTGAATCATTGTGACATGATGTCCCTTTTTCAAGCACAGTGAGAAAGAGATTTTCCAGAGAGAGTTCAGTTTGTTTTCTTTTATGTGTGACAGGAACCACACTTGGTATTTACAGACTTTTAATGTTTCCTTGCAACCGCAACTATTCAGGCTTTTATTACATGTGAATCAAACATGTCTGACAAACTCCTTTGTCAGCAAGATGCAGATAAAAGGAGGAGTAGCTAAATGCAGGAGAAGCTCTCTGGGTACGGACGGTGTGAAGTACTTCCTGTGCCACCTATGCTGAGTTTTCCTCCCTTTGCACAGCAAAAATATAATAATAGAAAGTTCACAAATCGGATTTTTGTTTCGGGTTACTCTGTAAGTAATATTTAACATCACAGCCTAAAAGCCTGGGTTTTTTTGAAGCATCAAATAATCCATTCCTAAAGACTACAAAACACTTAATCTGTTTGTTAACGTGTCTAAATCTATTAGAACTGGCTGTGTGGGAGGTGTATAGATTCACAGTCTAAAGAGACATAACTCAAAAGTCTGGGAGGGAGGAGGAGTAATATGTTTCACCATTAGGAACTGTATAGAAAAAAAAGGTTGCATACTCTTGTCTTAATCTGAAAAATCCTTCCCAACAGATTGGGTCTGCTTCCCCTTCTGTCCCAGGCTTTTAATGTAAAAAAGAAAAAGTGATGTCACAGAAGTAAAAGCTACAAGGAAACCACAAAGTAAAGTAAAAAATACACATAATTAAAAACATACCAGTGAATGGCTGTTCTGTGGTTTCTGTAATGTGGACCCCATAGGAAGATGCCGTGTGTGGGACTCTGGATGTAACTATATAACTCTGGAGCTCTTTTTCCTAACTCCAGTGATGTGCCCTCAGGGCAAAAGAGATTCTTCCCAAGGATGATTTAAAAATATTAAATGGAGTTTTTCCATGAGATGATCTACAAAAAATACCCTTCAATAAAATGAGCAAAGAGCTCATGATGGGATGCTCTTACTGAAAAAAAGCCCCCAGCAAAACCAACAAAAACTGGCTGTGGAAGCAGTGATGAATTGACGCTCTTCAAAAGCCTAGAAAAATAAAATCATTCAAAGTCTAATGGGTCATATGAACCTTAGCTGCTCACCATGAACTTGCAGTATAAGTATGAGATTTTAAAAGACTATTATTGTTGCACTGATTCTATGCTTTTAGATCTCTACTCTTCCAGCTGTGCTCTGTAAAAACTAGATTTGCATCTGATTCATTGCCATTGTCACACAACTTCAAGTAGGAAAAGTGGTAAATTTTACAATTTTATCTCTTTTTTAGTCACTGTTTTTGGAACAAAAGAAAAGAGTTACAGAAGGACTTGGATGCTTTCTTTCCAGAAATAGAGAAGGAACAAAGTGCAATCTAACAAAGTTTGGCATACAAAGATACTTTAACATATCAGAATTTATCAGCAAAATTTATCAACCCTGTTGAAGTTTTTTTTCTGAAAATTTTATTCAACTGGAAATTTCCAAAGTGGCAGAGGATATAGCAAGAACTTCTACGCTGTATCTTTGTTTGTCCTGGGAATAATTTAAAAGCTAAAAGCTTAGAGTTGTGTTTGGACATCACAGCTGAGGTTCAGAGGGGTGTAGAAGGGGGCTGGAGAAATGTGCAGGTGGACTGGATAGTGTTGGAGGTTGGGATGGATGGGGGGGGTGACACCTGGTATAATTGTGGTCACACAGGTCACTGTTAGGACGCTGGTGCAGACATACCTGTTGTCCTCGTAGGCAGGCTGGGTTAAAGCTGGGATCCCTGATGTTCCCTGTGGCATTCCTGTGAAGGCAAGCAGGAGTTGTGATTGCAAACCCAGCAAGGACAGAGCAGATAAGAGTGAGAGCATCTTAAAATGCCAGGTACCTGAATTTCATTTTCTGGGTGCACTAGGTGGGCTCTTTCACGGTAGGTTCCAAGGACACTTTAACAATATATAAGCATGCATAAACATGTACGGACCTTTGTCTGCTTCAAAATAAACTGGGGAGGAAACAACCCAGTGAATTTATTGGCCTTCACTGATTTTAGTCATCTTCTTTTTGAGATGCTATGATAATCAGCTCATGCTTGGAAGATTGGAAGGGCAAAGGCATATTTCCCCTTTTATAACTGACGCTATAGTTGAATTTGAATGAAAGTCTTGTGAGGGAAAATCACTGGGGGGGCGGTCTAACTGTGTGAGATGGACTGTCAGGCTACTGCAGATTCTTGTGGCAAAGAGTCTAATCAATGCAACTGGAGCAGCAAACGATCGTTTCCGTGGTGTCTTTCTAAGGGGGTCATGTTGTGGTTAGTGCTCTTTTAACATTGTTTTACCCTGTTTGATGACACTGGTCCCCAAGAGACTCCAAAGAGCTTATTTAAAAATCAATATAATTTAGTTTAAAAGGAAAGTCAAAATATCCAATATCCTGTTTTATTTCTCTTAATCTGCCTGGGCACCAAAAAAGCAGGAAAAATCAGTTTCTGGGCATACGTTACACATCTAGACTTCTGATTTTAGTGGTGCCTATGACAGGGAAGGAAGTTCAGCTGGCTCCATGAAATATAGTAGAGGTATTGTTGTGCAGATATATTTTACCTGGAAAGCACATTAGTGCATGGGTGGAGATAGCTAGAACTTTTGGAATAAAACATGCAAACAACCGAGTTTTATTCTGAACTTTCTTTTGCACATTGGAATTTATTTTTTCCTTGTAAAACAATTCCTTTGGATTTTTTTTCTTCTTTTTCTTTAGTTTTATTCTTTTTGCTTGTTTGTTTGTATTTTTCTCCTTTTCACTCACAACTCATTTTTCTGAATGTAAGATTTACATATCTACTTTCTAAATATAGTATGTGTTTTTTAAAATTGAACTAAAAGACCACTTTTATTAGCACATTCCCCAATTTTTCTAATATATACTCAAAACCCTGCATGAAATGGAAGTTGCCTGTGCATTCCTTTGCCTCTGTCACTTAAGCACTAGTTTCATGGTCATTGGGTGAGAGTTGTGGTTCTGGTCGCTTAGACATGCATCACTGTGTTCCTATCTGTCCTGGTTAGTTTTACATCTTCGGTTATCTTTCTCTGCTCATCTTAAAGAGGTCTTTCCAGGTCCAAACAAGCACTGTTGTGGAATTTGTCAAGCCTTGATTTGTCATAGTTTGGAAGGGATGGGAAACAGTTTCACAACATTGGCTAGAAACAAACATGCACAACTTTTACCTTTCTGAATCCTTTGCTCACCTACTTCCTGTTTCCTTTATTGCAGAAGTTAATCTCATTAGAAAAAAATACCACAGTATCTTTTTAAAATAAAACCAATGTTTCTGGGGCTGTTTTTTGGGAGGTGGGTATTTCACACAGAATTACAGGATCGAGATATATTGTAGGATGTGTGATACTTTGGGAAAAAAGGGTTGAGGAGAAAATATGTATCTGCTTTGCGAAGCAGACAGGTCACAAAATGTTGTATTTATAGATCGAGAAGCAAAGAAAACTTCACTAACAGGTCATCTGAATCTTGGTTATTGATTTACAGTATCCTCCAAGTCAGTGAGTGGTTATGGCTTCCTGCAGTTACATTGAATTCTGTCACCTTACTCCATCTTGCAACAAATTTTGTGAGCTCAGGAAGTCATCAGTGGTGCTTCTCACACTTTTTATCATTAAGTACATGCTTTCTAGATGGATATAAGAGTGGGGTGTGTTTTGCAGGCTTGAACTCTGTGACAGTTTCCTCAAGTTGTGCAATCTTTTGCTCAATATTTGATAATCGACCGTTTTTATCAGCTGCCAGTTACGAGAACTTGCTGTGGGAGTTTCCCAAATGAAGTACAGTTCAGCGATATCTGGGAGACGTGAAAACTATGTACAAGTCTGAAGTACTCATTCCTTTAGATTTTCTTAAGGTTTAGACTGGTAGACTTTGGTATACAGTGAAAGCTACAAGAAATAGAATCAAACATTCTGTGAATGGTGGGGGGTTCTAAAACAGCTGTAAATATCTGGATAAACTGCTTGATAAGTTACCAGGGACAGTTTCTGGGTAGTGTTTATGCTCTCTACATGTTGTGCTAAGTGCTGTTCAAACTGCCCTTGACTTCCAGCCAACAGATGGGAAAGTCATTAGCTGTCAGATTTGAACAACAATTGCTTTCTGTGTTTACAAAGTCCTATACACGATCTATATGTTGACAAGCTATAAACTGAATGGGAAATGTCTGATGCCTTCTCAGTGCAACTTGTGTACAACATTGCAGTAATCAGCACAGGGTTAATTTAGCGTGCTGCAGGTCTCTTGTCCAGCACAGGGCTGAGGGCTGAGCTAGCTGAAAGAGGGATCTTTATGTGGTGAGAGAACAGGAACCATCTGGAACAACAGCACAAGGCCAGTTTGTGACTCGGACACAAAGTACATCCCCATAAAAAGCACGAGGAATTCCTGTCCTGTCACCATAATCAATAATCTTAGTAGGTGTAAGAATAACACCCCAGGTACATAAATTTTACTAGTCTTTTGTCCAATTTATGCATCTGTTGTGGATAATCTGTGCTCTGCTCACTCTTTGCGGAGTTGCTAGGGTAATAATAAACTGCTGTGTACAGTCTCTAGAAAGTATTCTGCACAACTGACATGTTATTGACACCAAGTTTGGCATTACGTTCTTTTCTTCTTATTGGCTCTGTTCCTCAACAAATAAACACATGATCAAATTAATCCTAGCATTCAGGGGTTTATATTAGGGAAGGAATTGGCTCATTTTAGTTAATTTATGGGTAAAGAATCTCCATTAGTTTGTAATGTTTCCCTGTGCTGTAATAATGCACTCTGCTTTCTGAACTGCTATCCAGAGGCAGAAGCTGGTTAATGCAGAACCAATATTTTGTCAAGGTATCAGGGGGGCTGACTTGGTGGAAATAAATCAGTCCAGCTAAGAATTACTTCATCAGTGACCATTAGAATTTAGTTATTGATTTTCTTTTTGCAATCATACTATTGCAAAGATACATTGAATTACTTTTGTATTGAACAAAAATCCACGAGAGGGGAGAATTTTTCAAAGATTCAAACATGTCTTTGTTCCTTTGTAATTCACTTTGTAATACCCAAAGATGTGACTGTCTCAGGCCTTTCCCCTGCGAGGATCTGCAGATCAGATAATTATTTGCAAAATACCTAGCAGAATGGTTAGCTGAGAGAGGTACAGTTTGGAGACTCAAGTTGTGTACACCTTATGAAGGGGCATTTCAAAGCTTAAGAGGTCATACATGGTGTAATCTGGCTTTGAATCACTACCAAATAAAAGAAGTAGCTTTTCAGCCTGCTCAGTGAAGTGATTACATAAACTATGAGGCAAGAAACAGCCTGGATTTTCTTAGTTGTTTCAGAAAATTTCTGCAGCTATTTCTGTACCTTCCTAGAAAAATGTACTATGAATGCAGTGATTTGAACATGGATTTACCTTTAAAACAACTAGAAAAGATGACAATTCTGCTTGTCATTGCTGTTACATGTTTATTAAAGTGAAATTCGGTCACAGAAGAAGCTTTTTCATTTTCTCCTGATATATTAATTTATTTTTTTTAGGAGCAGAATCCTGAAACATCTTGGAAAATGTCACCGAGCTTTACATTCTTTCTGAGTACCTACAACATCAAAAGAACTTGGTGGGCATGACAGTCAAACAAAGAACCAGCAAGAACTACAGTGTTACAAAAGCAGAGGTACGTGTGTAAAATTATTCTCAATTTATTAAAAAACCCCTTATACTCTAAATGCAATTGTCAGAAAGTTTGATCCTGATACTTCATTGCTGAGGTCAATGAGTGCTTGACAGGTGATGAAGTCCTTGGTCAGAAATAATCTGTCTTCTCTTTCTCTCTTTCCATAAATATACACGCACAGACACTCAGACATTTATCTACCTATCTAACTCATAAGGGATTAAGAACACAGATATTTAGTAACTGCCCATGCCTCCTGGTGAGATGGGGAAATTTCTGAACACCTTCTACTTTTCAAAGCAGAAGCACAAGCCCAATGATGCACACTTCATTCTCCATTCAATCATGAGCCATCAATTACCTCTGTGTAAAATGCTACTAGCATGAGTAAAGCGATTTCTAATTTCTTCACACAGGCATGACATTATGAAGCATAAAGAAGTGGAAAAGCAGGTACTCCGTGCTGGCAGGATCCCATGTCTAGATGCTGTTCCCTCATGTGGCAAGATTTTCTTGCTGTATTTCCCAGGTAATCCCAGGTTTGTTTGTGGGAAGCCTTGTTCCTTTTCCCACCTGTCCCCTTTTCATAGTGATTTTGCCCTGAAAACTACTCATGTTGATTACAGATAGGTATGAGGACTGCTATACCCCTAACAAAGCAGCAAACTGAGTCAAAGATGCAGATAGTTTATATCAGTGTGAGTTCAATTAAAAGTTCATGGTTTCATGTTAGTGACAATCTAACACAGAGCAAAGGACTGCTTTTCTAACTTGTGGTCAGTGGTTTAAGGGCTTTGCATTTGTATCTTCAGCACATTTTCCTTAATGTATCCTGTGACCACAGGCTGACACATCACTTCCAATACTGTGAAAATGAACAGCTAGAGGACTGACTAAGGCAAATTTTTTAAATCAAAGGTGTTTGTTTATTTAATGAGAGAGGGAAACATGGGAATATTTCCAAAATAATCTTCTCACTTCATGAATATTTCTGTCCAAACCTTTGGAGCGAGCATAAAGTTTTCTATATGCTTTAAATCAACATGCCCTAAAATTATAAGAAGTTTCTGATTTGGACATATAACTAGGTAGACATAGAGCTTTTTTTTTTCTTTTCCCTTTTTTTGTTTGTTTGTTTGTTTTTGTTGTTGTTTGGGGTTGGGTTTTTTGGTTTCTTTGTTGTTGACTTTCCCCCCCCCAATTTTTTTTAGTTTTTAGGGGTTTGTTTATTGTTGTTTCCCTTCCACTGATCCTTGTGTTGTTTCATGAAGGAATTAGGCCTTTTTCTCTAGATATAAAACTGTATAGGAAATTACCCAGATCTCAGTCCCATATAGAGCTGAATGTTCCAGTCATTTTCCAACAAAGCACTTACACACATATTTAACTTTCAGAACCTCAGGAGTCTCATTCATAATAATGGGTTTATTCAAGAATTTTGAGAGTCAGAATTCTCAGCATCCTGCTGAAGGATGTGAGGAACTAAGGGCAGACTAATGAACAAAGACCTGCTCATCTCCTGATCTTTGAGATATTCTGACATCTTACGAAGAAGAGAGTGAGAGCCAAGAAGTATAAGCCTCAACAATTCACTCCTTTTGATTTGGGGCTGTGCAAGGGCTAACAAGGATTATTACTGCTCCTAGGAGACACTGCTACACATAAAAATGGCAACAAAGAGAAGCCTGTATTTGGATGGCATTGACTTGGAAATACAAAAGGAAAAACTGCAGCTCCTCTGAGAAGGGTGGGGCAAAGAATTGAAAAGAATAAAAAAAAGTCAGCTTTTCTTGACGTGAAATTCAACTATATTTTCCCCAGGAAAAATGAAATGTAATACTGGTAATTTCTACAGACAGTTGAACAAATTGAAACCATATACAGAAAATTAAGTTATGTTTTTATGGAAAGAACAGAACACATTTAACAAGCACTACCTAGAGCCAGCAGTCTTTCACTGTATAACTTGCAGGGTGTTTTAATTATGCTGAGGTCAAAACGTCTGTTTCCAGCTTTAATCAGCTAATTCAAGATTTCATTTGGTGTGAAAAAAATCAAATAAGTTTTTTATTCTTATATTTATTTTTTTATATTCCAGATACGAATTAGAAACAAATCACAATGTATCCTTAGATTTATATTTAATATCTCCTTATTATATCCCAAGGTCATATTTATGAAAATATCCTTGAATATATCAAGTATCATTAAAAGGAAAATATAAAACTACTTACTTTGGTAAAATGTGTGCTTGAATTTTAGAGTTTTGCAAATTCCTTAATTTTAATCATTGTATTTAAGCCTAATTTTATGTTGTGTGCTATCTTGGTTTGTATTACAAAGAGACGGTTAAAAAAGAAGGTAGTCATCTCTTAAAAACATGTGTGGCCAGAGTGGGCACTTCGTTTTTGGAAATGAGCTATATTCTGTCAGCAGTTAATGGATATCTTTATTGCTTATTTTCAAATATTGGCTCACTGATAGCAAGAATGAGTTAGATGTAGATGAATCCCATAGTTTTTTCCATGCTGTTTCTGCAAGGAAGTGACGTGTTGCTGTACTTGTGCCTGTTTTCTTGTATGGAAAATGAGCAAAGAATGAAAACTGAATGGATCCTTTGTTTATGTGGCAAATGTAATAGGAATTTGTAATGGCAAATACATTTTACCTAAAGCAGGCACCAGATAAAATGCAGAAGCAGGCTCTGACACTGGGACAGAAGCTGGAATTTGATAATGTTCCCTTCCTGTGATGGTTCTAAATGCCAGGATGAAGAATAGCTATAATTTTTTTGCTTTTACCATGCCAATGCATCTTGATTTGTTTGTTTATTCTTGTGTAATAGAGCATTTTCAACCAGAGGAATGGAGAATATAACTGGTTCACAACTGCCTTGTGCAGAACATGCTCTCCAAAGATGTTGGAGGATGTGGTTTGAACTGTCCTCAGACAGAGGAGAGAATTTGAGGCTGTCTCTTCTATATCCTGGCTGAAGAGACTAATCAAATTTGTACTGGAGTTTACAGTCTGAGGTGGAGGGAGAAGTAATGGTGGGGTAACTTGCTCCTGCTGAACATAACAAGAAAAGACTAATTCTACCCTTTTTGAAAGAGAGGTGGGAGAGACATACGTTCAAGGAAATGACCCCTAACGCAGGGGGCACTTTTCTACAGGCTTTAAAAAGAGGCAAGATTTAGGATGTGTTTTTAGGTACTCCTTTTTGCTCAGTTCTAGATGGCTCCTTCCCCAGAGACTTTACTGTTTTGAATCTCATTTTTAGATGTCTAATACTTCCCTGGCATCGCTTTGAGAGTCTGGTCACCTAATACAGGGTTGTGAATGTGGCTTGGCCAAAAAAATTAGATTTATGGCATTTCTTTATTGCAGCTTGTAAATCATTTTGTGGCTCTAGCACAAATAGACTAATTTTTTCCTTTATACCTGGTGATTCTCTGAGCTGGATATTATTTAAGAGAGGGCAATATACCCTCTAAGAAATAAATTCAATCAAAGTAGCATTTGGAAGGAGTGAAGATGTCCAAGAGTACATCTGAAGAGTATTTCTGAAGGTATCCAGAAGGATGGTGTAGCTTCTGGCTGCTTTCTGCAGATTTGAAAGTTCCTCAAATGTTTGAACCTTTGTGCTGAAGACCCTATTTTATTTTATTTTATTTTTTGTTACATACTTTCTCTGTGTAAGGTATGGATGGAGTATAACAATTACTGCATGTTCAGAATACCAACAGATGAAATATACCTATAACCCTTTTCCCTCTTTAGAAAATAATGATCTTGCTATAATGCAAGAGAGACTGGCCTTTCCAGAAGCCACATTAGCTATCATTATGTGTTTGTATACATCCCAAAACTATTTGTAATAATTTCCTTTCCTTGATTGGAAGGCAGCAATTTGATTAGTTGTCTTTCAAGTGCAAGAAGACCATGTAGCTTGCAAAAGCTCTACTTGAGACTGCAAAACTGCCCAAAAAATTCAAGTACATAACTTGACTATCCAATTATATTTACAAATGATGATGACTAGAGCTTGAGATGGTGGAAAATGAACTATAGACCCAATTTTATACTAGTAATACCTACTAAAATTACACTCCTCTCCACTACTTCATGTTTGATTTTCCCTTCCTTGTCCTTTTTTTTTTTTATATCTCTTATATCTCCAGAAGCCTTATCAGACTCAGCATTTTTGCCATTGAATGGCTGTACTGTTGAGCCTCACCTCCATAGATAAAAATATCTCCTACCACAGAGAGTCTTTCTTTTAATTTCTCCTCTGTCTGAAGAAATTTTTTTCTGTGGGTTTATTCCACACCTCTGGAACATGACCACATGTCCATCAGACTAGAAATAAATAAAGTCTGGTTCAACATTATCTGCAAAACTTGTCTTGGTAAAAAAAAAAAGTCATCATGCAGCAAACATGGCAAACTGTCCACCCTACAAGCAAAAAAATGGCAATATTGCGAGCTTTTATTATGATACTGTGACTAGTATGATTCTCATTGTCCATGCTTCTGAAAGGAAGGAGATAGATAAATATTGGTAAAACAGATTTATTTATAGCCTTCCTGTTTGCACAAAAAGTTAGAAATTTTGACCTCAATATGCCCTAAAGGCTTTAACCCAGGAAATGAAATGTCCTCATGGATATATTTTTAGATTTCATGGTTTTAAGCTTCCCTGTAGGACTTTTGGAGTTTTTTTCACAGTGTTTGAGTGCTTGAGGTTAGCAGCACTAAAATGACTAATAAAATCGTAGGGTTTTATAATCATCAAAATATAAGATTACATTCAAACTACAAGCTGAGTGCAAAAGATAAAGAACAGATGTATTTCACATATTGTTCTCTCTTTCTTTCTTTCTTTCTCACAAATCATATCTTAAAATCTTTCACAGAATTAAAAACACAGAAGAAAGTCTCACCACAACCCTATTTAACTGATAGCTAGAGGAAATAGAAATTAAGAAGATGAGACAAGGTAATAAATCTGATCAGGGATCAATGAGACATAAAAATAAGAGAATATGGATGCAATAAAGTTATACAAAACAACATCTAAGAAGATGGTCACATTCACAGTGCCTAGACTCTATAAACAGAGAAAGACCACAGAACAGAGGTCAGAGAAGGTGACAGCTACATCTGTGAGGAAGGCTGCAGGCAATCAAGGCAGCTGGTTTAAAAAAATGGAAAATAAAAAAATATGATTGGCAATTTTTACTAGGTCATGGGATGCCTGCTTGTGACTGGGGGTGATGTGTTCAGATATTGTTGTTTGTTAGGTAAGCTGAGTTTAATAACCATTTTGCTCTTGTGAGTGAATACATGAATTGAAAGTGCTACACCATGGTGATGCTCTTACCATTAACTGATGTGCAGCACCATCAGCAGACTTGTATTCTTCAGGACATATCTGTCGTGAATGTGACATGTTATACACCCTCTTTACCTCCAGCAGGATGTAAAAGGCAGAAATCACAAGCTCCAGTCTTCCTGAGGCAGGGGTAGATGGTCTCCATGCCTGCAGGAGCAGTGCACTGGTGGGGCAGCTGTGTCCCCAGGTAAAAGAACCATGGGAAAAGGTCAGCAAACTGCACAGCATCAGAGATGATGAGAAAGGGATTGATCAGAGATCCTGCAGAGACGGTACCTTGATCCCCCAGCTACACCAAAGGAGGGGCAGGCAGAATCTGTGTTCATCAGGTTGGGAAATGGAGACTCCCACGATGGCAAAGGCTAGAAGATAACGACTTCTGGCATCAGGGAGATATCTTATACTCCATGTTCAGATCTGCAACTACAACATAGGTACAGTGCCTTGGCTTCAAGTGAGGGACTAGAAGTTTTCTCCAACAAAGCACCCAAGTGTAATAAGCCTGGGTCATGCAGGAGGAAGCATCAAGTGATAACAGTAGTCAGCTCTGCTCTTCTGGGGATGCAGCCCCCATCTAATGACCAGACCTGCTGTCTACAGAGGTTTGCTGGTTGCTAGGAGTTCAGATCTGGGGCACTGTAGAGAGGCTGCCTAGGCTTGAATGGCCCTTGGATTATTATCCCCTGCTGCTCTTCTACATGGACTCTAGTGGTATTGCCAAGGAAGATCCTGACTGTTTCAAGTGTGACTGCATGACTAACCAGCTGGAAAGCAGAGCTGCAGAAAGAGACCTTGGTAAAAGCTGCATTAGGAAGATCATTGACAGCACTTTGAGAAAGGTTACCCTTCCTCTCAGCAGAGGTGAACAAAAATTATTAGGAATTGGAGCATTGGACACTCAAGGAGAGGCTGAGTGAGCTGGGTTTGTTTGTCTTGGAGAAGAAAAGACTCACTGGTAGATCTTATCGATGTGTATTAATACATGATAGAATGTTGTAAGCAGGTGGACCCAGACCCTTTTCAGTGCTGCACAACAAAAGGAGAAGAGGCAATGGGGACAAGTGGAAATACAGGAAATTCTGCTTGAATGTACGTATTGTGTTGGTTTTTGTTTTTTTTTAAATGTGATTGTTAAACACTGGAAAAGGCTACCCAGAGATACTGTGGAATCTCCATCTTGGAAACATTCAAGATCAAATTGGACATGGCCCCAAGCAATCTGCTTTAGCTGATCCTGCTCTGAGCAGGGAGATTTGGAGGTCTCCAAAGGTGCCTTCCCACCTCAGCTATTCTGTCAGACCCAGCCCTTGAAAATTACATTGATGGTGACAGACAGAGATTTGTTCATTTCCTAGTGTTCAAGGCAGAAAAATTTAGCATGGTTTATAGTCAGTTAATGGAAGGTCTTCAGGACCTACATGTATAAATAAGAGTATTCTAGGGCAGATTATTCATGTTTTAAATCGGAGAATGTGATAAAACACTTCCTCAATACATCATCTGGCCATTCTGTTGAAAGAAACTGATGGGAAAATTGGATATTGATGGATGGGAAAGGGAGGAGAAAAAGGCTTCTGAGCCTCATGGGGTGGTGAGGATTCTGCGTTGTTTTTTATGTTCTTTCTAAATCAGAATTCAGGCCAGATGTGTGCAATACAGACAGGAGCATAGCTTCAGTATGATCCATGTTAGTGTGTCAGTACTGAGGAGAGGCCCTAGCCATCATTGCAAAGTATCTGCTTTCTTCCAGTACTATGAAATCTACAGGTTTTCAAGAAAGCCTTGGAAATCCTCTCTTCAGTTATGATATTTTTCCAACACAAAAATTTTCACAGGACAAACCTATTAGAGGAATATTTAATAGTCCTGATTCCCAGTACTATGGTACTAGCTATGCCACACCACATGTTTATTTTTATTTTGTACACAATGGGCTACAGTTTGGCTGAAAATATTTTATACCAGCATTTCTCTTGGATGAGCTGGTGTATATGAACAACAGAATGGTTTTATAAGGCAAACATATTTTGTCAATTTTCAGCTGACAATATTGTCTCATTCCCTTGCAGGGTACTGCCTCGTGAAATGTTGTTGCCTACTGATACTGACAGATGCCATAAGAAAGAATCTGTGGATGGACAAGTCATATGGACATGGCAGATACAGGGAAAAAACTGTGAAGTTCTTGTCAGTCAGTCTACTTTATTCAGTGAATGAGGTTGAGCTGAGAAAAATAATGCTCCAATTGAGTAGCCTCATACTGAATATAAAGCATGTTTTAAAATACTGATACTAGAAACAGACCTATACTTGATGAACTCCAGATGATTCCACTGATGTTAATACAATGAAAAAAACCCAGCATCTTTCCTCCTCCATCCCCTTCTCCGTCCAGAGGTAATCCAGAGATTCTTGCACTGTTAAAGTCATTATGACATATTTTGGAACTAGCAAAAATGAAAATGATTCATCTCCTCTTTCCTATGATTTTTATAAATGTATTTTGCAGTAGCTGTAAGTACAAGGCAGCTAGAAAACTTCCAGCAATTTATATAAATAAATATTGTAGGAAAAATCTTTGAAGTGGGAGATCATGAGTGAACACATCTGCTTAACAGAACTGAAAGCACAAGGGTTTGAGACCTTTCCCTTCTGTTCTACCAAACAAAAAAAAGAAAGATGTGCTTTGTTTTGATGTTTTACTCATAAATTTTTTGCATTGCTTTGTATTTTAACATTTAGATAGCAAAATGAATGTGTAGATAAAAATTGTCTCATTTCTCCTAGTAGCAGTATTCTGATTCTTGTTTGTTGACATAGCATAGATGTCACCTTTGATAATAAGGCTCCCATTTGCTTTTGACTCAAACCCTTTAGGAGATAATGCTAAAAGAAAGATGTTTGGTTCTTTAGTTTCAGTCATGAGAAATTTTTCTGAAGGTACTACAGTTTAAACAGTTCAATACAATATTGAAGAATCTGAACTCACTTTACAGAGTTGTCTCTTGATCAAAAGGATGAAGCACATGAAGACTTAAGAAGTCTTTTCCATCTTGAAATACCAGGATTCTGTAATTCATTCTATTCATAGTACAGCCTGAAACCTTTTTCCATTATTACCCAGTCAGTAATGCTGAAAGAAACCAACATCCTTAAGCCTAATGTTCTTGTTCAAACATTTTTTTGAGTGGAGGAAAGGTTGAAATAGACGAAATATAAAACAACTCAGAACACAGTAAAGATTTTCCCCACAGGGGAAATGAAAGAGCTATTTTATAATAACCTTTCCTCCTTTTTCATACAATTGTGTTTTTCCTTCAGACAACACATAAATGCTAGATTATTATAGTCTCATATGTTACTGCCTGCTAAGGAGCCTGTGACTGTTACTCACAGGAAGATGTCTCTTCCAAATTGGCAGTGACCATGAGCAAACCTAGAAATTTCTGTGCAGAGAAATGGATGAACTTCCTTTATCTCCCCAATGTTTTATCAGATAGGAACTGTACAAGACTATTGTGGTAACTTGGCTTAAGAGAGTGCCACACTTAAATAAATGAAAAGTTTAATCCATGCCAGATCAGTAAGAGCCAGCGTTACCAACAGAAAAATTTTTAAACATTTAAAAACTGCTTACTATATAATATAGAACAGACCTAAAAAATGAAACTACAAACAGATTTGAAGTAATCCTAACCCACTAATGCTAGTGGTATGGCTTAGATATACCAGCATCTCAGCTAGTTTGTGAAATTGGCTGCCTTTTGCAATTGATGTTACATTTGACATGTGTTGGAGACTGCTGGTGCTACATTTTCCTTACCAGAATCACTGATGGTAAATGCTGTAGGCACTTCTGTAATCCAATATGGAATGATTGCAAAATGCCAACTGCTCTTTTTTTCAGATCTTGTGCTTGGACATCACAAATTATTTCGTGTCCTTGCCTTTTTTTCTTCTTCCTCAAGCGTTGCACAGGAAATATTTATATTATATATCCTAATTATATTATATGTTTAGCTTTAAGCTGCCTTTGTGGTGATTACAGCCTCATCAAAAGACTGTGCTATAATATTACAAAATATATATAATTAGAAGAATGAAAGGTAAACACTTTTGAAGATTTATAATATGCATTTTGAGCTATATATATTTCAACAAAATTGACCCATATATGAAGTTGTTAAGATTGAGATTGTGTTAGATTTAAGGAGCCCTGTCATACTGTTAAATTCCTATTATCTTCTAATACCCATCTAAACCTGTAGGCTCTTATCAAACATATTAATAAAAGGTTTTTTTCTGGCATTAAATATTAAGTGTTAATATCCAGAATGTATAAAGCAAAATGTAATTTTAATGCATTTCTTAATAGTACTGTGCATCCTTTGGCCTTATGTTTCCTCACAGTGTGTCATTATATGGACCCTCAATGTCTGTATTTCCTATTTCTATAGCCTCATATTTTAGATAAGAAATATAGTCAAGATAATTCTGGCAAGAACTTTTTCGTATGCCCACTAATATTACTATTCCATAAACAGAGGTCAAGTTTAAATAATACAAGATGCAGCCCTGTCACAAAAAATGTGCAAGATTTACATATACATTTTAGTAATTTGTACCATTAATATTTAGGTATTTGGAAATCTCTTGGTTGTTGCTTATACTTTTTGAGTGGCTAAAAGTAAAACAGAACAAGAATGAGACTAACACCAGATTTCTGATTATTATTGTTACTATCCAGTGGATTATCTCTAGTATAACTTTAGTCTTCTTGATCTGCAGCAGCCAACTCTATTTCCTTAAGACTAAGGTACAGAGGATGATATACCCATGAAGAACCAATGTTGTATGAAACATTTATCGTGTATGTAACTTTGATGCAGAAATCAGTGGGATTTAGTGTGCTTCTACTGAGTATAATCCTTGTTTCCTCTACAGTTGTCTTAACTGTTCCTGAATTTTTGCAGGGTGTCCAACTTTCTTCTATTTCGAATTTGAAATGACAATGTAATACCCTGAAAAAGAGGTAGTAGTAAATTGGAAACAATCTACTGAAATTGTTTTGGAAATACAGAAATATAATTCAGAAAGTTCTAAGTTCAAGAAAGATGCATTCTCCTCTATTTAAAAGATCTGTGATAAGAAACTTGCACTGAGTATGTCAGGCACTTGTCCAATTTGCTGCTCTGATAAACATTTATATGTGTAATGTGGAAAAGCTGCAGTCAGGGGAAATAATCCCACTTTACAGTAACCATTGTCCTGGTGGTAAAATGTCCACTTTGAAGAGCTTCTGGTTCAAGTCCCTAACAGAAATTGGTTAAAGTTTGATTGAACGTACCAGAGGTTGAAAGACTCCTTTGACAACAACTTTCCTGCCTGTTATGAACTACATTCTGGACCCCAGAAATGGCTTCTAATAAGTTAATTAATTAAAATTATACATTACCAACAAAGTTTCATTTGTGCCAGGTCCTGCGCTTGGGTCATAACAACCCCATGGCAAGCTACAGACTTGGGGATGTGTGGTTGGAAAGCTGCAAGCTGGAAAAGGACC
>WUAM01000383.1:9834029-9899770 GCA_024336885.1 Actenoides hombroni
AGGAAACATTTCTTCACTGAAAGGGTTATCAAACATTGGAATGGTCTGCCCAGGGCAGTGGTAGAGTCACCATCCCTGGAGGCATTTAAATGGCCTGTGGACCTGGTGCTTTAGGGACATGGTTTAGTGGTGAGCTTGCAGTGCTGGGTTGAAGGTTGGACTAGATGATCTTGAAAATCTCTTCCAACCAAAGACATTCTGTGATTCTGTGATTCTGTGATTCTGTGATTCTGTGATAGTGCAGGTAAAGGGATTCTCCAAAGCTGCTTTTAAGTTTGGGCTCTGTGTCCAAATCAGTGATTTTTCAAACTTGAACCCTAGTGTGGATGCAACACAGGGCAGCCTGCAGGCCCAGCCATCTAATACCCTGTTGGTATGGTATCAGGTAATTAATACCTCTGCAAAGAATGCTCTCAGTTGGGTCATTCATCTGTATTGGAAGTGTATCTTAGATCATACCATTTAAACAACAACACCTAGTAAGAGTATAGAGGAAAGCAGGCTCCATACCCAAAATCAAGCAGCTAATAAAGGATTTCTTGTTGCTGAGAAATTCAATATCTACATGTAACTTTGAATATATTAGAAATACTTAACTAGGGATAGGATTGTACACAAGAGATGTCATTCCAGACAACACAACATTAAAAGAAATGACCAGTAAAAGGATCAAGACAATGATTTAACAATAAATAAAAATAACCCCAAACAACATAATTACATGAATAATAAATTCAAAATAAAAGGCCTCAAGCCATGGAAATCAGGGTGACCTGAAACATACGCATATTTGTTATGATGTATATTATGTGAAAAACAATGTGCAGAAAGAAAGAAAAATGCCCTAGATTTAGGCAATAAAGCACAATGTGTAGGAGAGAGAATCACTTTATCCTCTGTCCTGCTGTTTGAAAAGGGTAAAAATAAGTAGCAATTACCAAGGCTGCAAAGATTTCTAATAAAGGGAAGGATAACTCCAGTGTAACTTTACAAGACTAAGAGATGGTGAGGATGAAGTTTTCCAGAAGAGTGCCAATGATTCAGTTTCTATGTTTGCAACTATGCTGTTAGACCAGTGGCTAAATTCAATTGCCACTGGTTTATGGAGCCAGGTGCAATTTAATGCCAAGAACTCCAGTAAATTGCAGCATTAGAATGCAGAAGTGAGGCCAAACATTTTTCATCTGCAATAATGTCATTCAGGAGCCAGTGGACAAATACAGATTCTTGGTAAGAAGCCCATGAACCAACAGAGAAGGAAACCAAAGAACTGGTACACCTATAGGCAAGCTGAAGCTAGAAATATTTCCTCACATAGTCTGTAAAATTACAAGAACATAGAATATCTTTAATGTTGCTAATAAAAATGGATGTAGCTGTCATCAAAAAAGGCATAATTTCAACTCTTGGCATTTTCAGTGCATCTGTCTAGAACCGGTGGGATATCCTTCAAGTAAATTGTAAAGTGCTCAAACCCCAGGTATTTTAGAGAAAAAAAAAATAAATTGTAATGGCCTCAACCCTAAAATGCTACTATCCTGCAGAGTAATTAGAGTGAAAGTGTAATTTTCAATGGCAAATTAGGAAAAATACTAATTTAAAACTATCAGTTGCTATTGCTGGTAGATACCAAATATGCTCAGAAAACACATCTGGCATTACTGCATAACTTGAGTTAGAGTCCTGTATCAGAATCATTAGAAAATGACTGAAAAAGCACTACCAAGTGTACCTGAATGGTTACAATACATGATTTTGAAACCTTTGTGCTGTGAGGTTATAATAACAGTTACTCAAAAAAGCCAATTATGGTGGAAATACAGTGTAGGGTAAGCTTGACAGCACATGGAGAATGCAGTGGAACATGAGATAACGTTATCAATACTCTATAATGTCACTACAAGACCGAAAACCACAGAACAGTGGCAGCCAGCCAGAGGTCTTCAAAAAGACTAAGAAGAGTCTTGGCTATCACTTGGCTTTGTGCAGGAGTTATATGAAAGATAATGTATAGTAAGAACTACACTTTGAAGACATAAAGTCTGTGTGACTCCTGTTAATAACAGCACAGACATTAAACCCTTTGAAGACTGTCAGGTCAGAAGTATTGTGATGGGTAAGTATATGCAGTGCCAATATGGTCACATCATCCACATTCCAGTAACCTGTAAGTCCTAACAGCTCATCAAACCCTTGAAAAAAGACACAGAAAAAGGAGTATTTAAAAGGCAATAGAAGAAACTGCAAAAAGCCTGAATATACATCAAGAAGTCAGTCTGCAGGAGGCAGCTGGAAGTCAATCTTTATGTGACTGGATTAATAGCTAAAGTTATAATCCTGTTTAAATAAAGCATTTATATAGGTTTTTAGTCATCAGTCTTTATGTGATATTCATCAGCCCGTGCTACATAAATTAAGTCGTATATTTTAACTTCACTTTGTAGAAAGAAATATCTGTCTTTATTCCAATAGGATGAACAGCTGATGGGGACAGGGAGGTTTGTTGGGGTTTTTTTTTGTTTGTTTTCTTTTGGTTTTGGTTTTGTTTTGTGGTTCTGTTTGTTTGTTTTTGGTTTCTGTTTGTTTGGTTGGTTGTTGTTTGTTTTTTGTTTGTTTTGGTTTAGTTTGTTGGGGTTTTTTGTGAGCCATATTTTCAGAGACTTGAGAAATTTTCCAAAACCTGCTCCAGGCTGTTCTATTGATATTTCCAATTCCTCAGAGGTTGTAAGAAGGGATTAACTGTTGGATGATATCCACATGAGAAACCATGAACACTAGAAGATGAAGGCTTTGCAGCATAATAATCTGTGGAAATGTCATCTGAAAAGCTGAGATAATGTCTGAAATTTGCCAATGGGCAAGAATACTGTATCTGGGGATGTACAAAAGATAGGCTTGAGCTTGATTATAAGAATTCAAGAAAGATGGAATTGAATCTGAATAGAGAAACTTGTGGCTCTTTGGATTAAGTCTCACAGGAGATAAGCACTTGCTGACTTTCAGTCTATCAGTGTTCTACTGCACAGACTTTTAGTGCACTTGAATGTTTGTTTCTTGACCTTGAACCCCAGCAATGCAAAGAGGTTTAGAAATACTTGAATTGGGTCTGTTGTTATGATGATCTTTTCATGAATAACTTTTTGGCATGGTCAGTGTAAATCTGGATGCTGTTCATGAACTGTTAGTATTACAAGGTACAGAGGAAAAATCACTGATTGTGTGAGAAGAGCAAATGGCAATGTGCTGTCAAGGGTAGGTTCTTATCTGCAAGACACATGTTTTGATGAGCTGTACAATCAGAAATCTTGCAAGTCAAGAACTGCAGAATGCTATTAAGGAAAATACTATGTTGATTTTCTGTTCCATGTAGTCCATTATAGGTAACTACAGTCAGAAGACAATTCACACATGCAATATATTAGCTATGCTTTGTTTGGGTTTGGACACTAAGTCCCTAGAAGCTTATCAGTGTAGCTCTGTGTCCAGTCAAACTAAGCCAAACAGCTGTGTCAGGAAGTAGAAGTAGTGTGGCCTCAGGATGCATCTAACCATGCAGTCTTGCTCATCTATAGATTTCTTGAACTAATATATCTGAAATAGGAAGTAGTACACCAACAGAGGACTTCTCAGAGATTGGTCAGGCATAGGTTAGATAATCTTTTATGTTTCTGTATGTGTTATAACATAATGCTTACTATTATTTGAGAACTGTATATTATTGACTCCAGTAGTTACTAGCAACTCCTAAGCTTTATTTCTGAAGAGCTGCTAACTAACCAGTTCCTCTTACATTTTTTGTCCTGCTAAGCAGAGTACTTTGCTCACACCCTCATTACTTTTTGCAAGCAGAGATTTCCTCTATTCCTAGCACTGACATTTCCCTCTTAAAACTCTGTCTACGCATTAAGACAATTTTTTTCTCTATTTGAAAAATAGTATCTTCAGGAGCACTGGGCATTCAGTCACTGTTACATGGTAATATACAGAATAACATACCTTGCAGCTCAAATTATACAGAGGTTTTTGGATCTTTTTTTTTCTTTTGATATGAATTTAAGCAGGCTGTACTATTTTTCTGTCTTTTGAACTGATGTTTCTGAAAAAGCTTCTTAACCTAAATTATTCCCTTTACTAGATTCTTCCTTCCAGCTATGACTTGGTCAGCTAGCACAGTTCTGAAAGTACTAAATGGCATGCTCAAAAGTTTCAAAGAAATGTTTCAATTAATTTTCTGACACTTGAACAAATGCCGAACTTTTATACTGTTGTGTTGCCAGGATCTCAGTGATATTCCTACAGCCTATGCAGAAGAGGACAACCCACTGTAATTTCTTTTTTTCTCTAGAAGCATTTAAGTGTTAATTACCTATCCACAAACTTTGTATTAAGCTGAGTGAAGGTTGACTGCAGCTCTTTTCCTGGGGAATGGCTTAAGACTTTCAAATCATGTTGTCAGTCAAATGAATTTCCTCCAAATGTAAGTAAAAAACTTAATCTCTTAAAATTATATATTCAATATATAAATCAAAATTTTCTGATGTGTTTGATATTGCGTGTAACAGAAAACTTTAATATTAATATCATCTCTCACAGTGATGTGAATAGTTTGTGTATTGGGCACAGTCATTGAAGATGTGAGGTATTTTGAGAATTTATGTACTTTTTATGTTGTCTTTCTCAATTACCTTTGTTCTTCAGGGCTGATGCAGGGAACTGTAAAGTGTTTTACAGTGATGTACGTTACAGAGATACCTCAATTGTCATAAAAAAGTGTGTAGGTTGATATTTAAAAGCTTTAGTAAAAGCTGTGGGAAAATATTTTCAAGTCACAGGGTGCAGTCAGTGGTGCTGAGTTTCATTTCAAGTGACTGAGATTTATTTATAAATCCTGGAGCATAAGCTATTAATCTGTTCAATGTAAATAAGTTCATTAATGGCCTTTACCAATTTTTGAGTACATAGAGAATAGAAGGCTTCATTTAGTGAGATTTGTGCTGCTACTGATACTTTTGGTGCTCAGCTCAAAGTTTTGGCTTGTAGTCTTCTGTTTAGAATTTAAAATTTTAACTTGTATTAGGAAAAAGAACAGGAAGTATTTTCAAGGACAAAGAAAAGTTTCTATTGAGGTGACTTCCAACACTTAAAATCTTCCTCTTGCTAATAGGATTTTTCTTTTTTCCATTCTTCTACTGCTTTATACTTTTTAAAAAATTGATTTACATTGTCAAGACCTGAGGACACCAGTAGGTGTTAATGGCTCTGAGCAGCCTCAGTTGGGACCCCATCTGTGGGCCTAGGACCACATTTCTGTTCAACCCAGGTCCATTGGTCCCTGCTCCAGCAACTCTGTAGGATGCCAGTTCCAAGCTCTGCCAAAGCCCTGCCCTCACTACCTTGGCTCTCACTGATCTCTGCTGGATGTGTAGCCTATGTCCCAGGCCAGTCTCAGCCTGTCCCTGTCCCCAGAGAGATGGCTGATACACTGGGCTTGGGGATGTCCCCACCTGCTCCCCAGTCTGCCCTGCTCCCTGGCAGTGGGATGACCCCTGCCCTGTGGGCCCTCATGGGGACACTGCTACTTTCAGTGCTCAACCCAAGGGAGCTGCTGGCCCTGCTGTGCCCTGGCATCCATTATTTCGTAACTGAAATCTGAAGTGGAGATGTTACTTTTAGATGCAGACCAAATATTCACCCATCCAGTACAGTTATGTGCTGCTATGAATCTTAATGTATGTCCCTGTAAAGGAAGGCTTTTGTAAACTGAATGTTTTAAGCTATAAACTATGGAGTAGATTGATAAGAAAAATGTAGCTTTGAAATTGCTTAGCAGTTGGAAAGTAACACTTGAGTAAATAAGTGTTTTCAAATGATTTCTGTGAGACTTTAGCCAGATCATTTGCTAAGAGATTTTGAAGGTAAATCTTATTGTATATTTGTTATGCAAACAAAAATGACAGAAAAAAAAATAAATCTACTTTGGCTAAGTGAAAAGTTTTCAGTTTATAAAACCTATCTGAATATTTACATGTTTCATTTAATCATCCGGAGCCATCACTTTTTGCCAGTAAGATATAGAAAAGTGAATTTCTATTAAACTTCCAAAAGTCTGTTATTGCTTTCAGAAACTCTGTAGAATGTTGTTACTCTGTAGAGAAAAAAAGCAGAACATTATATTTACAGTTGCTTGCAAGCCTGAAACTGAATGAAGCCCTGCCTTTTCCATACCCATTCAAAGGGTGCTGAACAGTCCACAATTAATAGCCCTGCAACACTGGATCTTCCAGAAGGCCAAGTAGAAGAGGAAGGAATTTCTATTTCTATTCTTCAGAACCTTTTTGTATTTGGATTTCTTTCTAGATACTTTTGGAAAGCAGGAATACATAGGATGCTATGTTTATAGGGGAGGAATATTTAGTAGGTAAACAAATCACTTTGGTTGCATGGACATTGATGGCATCACTACTTCTAGCATTAAGGACTGATACTAAACCTCTCAGTGTTCATCCTGAAGCTGTTTTTTGATTCTAAGTCCACTCTGTCCAGAAGAGTATGGATCCTGGCAAACAGCATCCATCTGTACAGTCCTGTGGACCATCAGTGGTTGTGTTTGGTATTAGGACCAAGGCCATCCTTGTAATCCTCACTGAAGCCACACCACCAAGACTTTTATTGCAGACAATGTAATAAATCCCATAACCTATTGGTAGAGGAAACAGAGTCTTTCTCATCTGAGGATCTCAGTGTGCCTTGAAGACATTAATTGAAGACAAGTGTATATAGGAAATAAGCCTAAATGCATTTAAACTTAACACAGTTCATTTTTTGACTACTAGCCTTAGTCTTGTTATAGAATGATATCAAGCTTGTTTCACAGAATATACTTTTTATTAAATGTATCAACCAATATTGATGATGTTTTCATTCTTTCCAGAAATGGTCTAATACACTTCATATTAATTATTTCTCCTTATACATAGAACCACTTGCTAGGAAACGATCTTTTATGTGGGAAAGCACAGGCTTCAAAAAGATCATTGCATGTGCTCAGTTGAAGCTGAGCAAGTGATATTTGACAAACATCCAACATCATCTTTGATGAGACTATTAAGGGAACACTGTGTCTCATTTTGGTACTGATAGCATACCAAGATTTTTATCGGTGTTAAAATCTGGGAGAATACTAAAATAACTACAACTACAGATTATTGCCTGCCATGCAGCTTGAACTGTTCAGTTTATTGTGCAATAAATACTTGAAAATGTTACTTGAATTTAATCTTTAAGTACTTTCAGAAGTTTATATGAATATTTATATATATATGTCATTATTTCATCTAAAGGAGGACTATATACAATATCCAATAGCCAGTAGCCAAGGTCAGCGAAGTTCAAATTTGGGGTGGTAGATATTGTTTTCCAGGTAAGCATGGAACACATATGAACATCACCATGCAGAAAGTCAGAGCCCTGTGTGTGTAACTGACAGGACCAGATGAGTACAATAGTTTCCTTGTAGGGTGGAGTAGTTTTCGTTGGACTTCATGCCATAATAAAATGGCTCATTTAAAGCTAGTACTTCGATATACTGCAAGGAAGACATATAACACAATCACAGTCTAAAAATAGTTAGGATGGAATTGCTTTCACAGAACTTTGGAAACCCAGAAGTCAGATGTTTAAGTCACAGCTAGTTACTGTAAATTCTTTGTAGTTGTGGGGAGAAACAGAACTGGACAGTGAGAGAGACTTCCTTTCATATGCCCAACTTAGAATAAAATGAAACAAAGTCTGCTTCTTTTTAATACCAGGGTAGAAGGGGTGCATTTGGTGACTAGCTGGGAACTATGATGCTAACTCTAAAATGATTACGCTAGGATATATAGATTTCTGACTCTTTTGCTTTTTATGCACTTAAACACAAAATTTAGATCCTATCATTATCTTAGAAAAATAGTTTATGTATACCAAGAAGTGACTTGAATTTTTATTCATAACAATCTTACACTGCCTTTTTTCTTAGTTCATCAAGTTTTGGTGTTTGGGGTTTGTTTGTGTTTTTTAACTCATTTCTACTTGAAAATTAAAGTCCGCACTACGTATAAAATTTTGCAAATGGTTTCTATTACTGTAGTACCAAATGTCATCACCCATGTCTCACACTTCTGTAATTGCTTGGACATTTCACAAAAAGATAAAACATATCTACTAATATTTATAAAATGCACTTTATAAATTAGATAGAAGCTATGGAGAATATTAGACACTTATTCATGTTTTTGGATCAGGCTTCAGAAGATACTTATTTGGCAAGCTTCAGAGTAATTTGAGAAGAGGAAATCATACAATGTTATCTTGTTCCTTCCCATTTCTGGTTTTATAAAATCCAGGAGATGAGGGTTTTGTTACCAATTGAAACAAAAATTATGTGAAATTTAGTTAGTGTTTTGTTTTAAACCAAATATGTAGCACTGTAGGATGGATTTTTATTTCCCATTTCATGCTAGTAATATTTGTGTGTGAGCTTCTAAACTGAGCAAAGCTTTAATTTACACAGTCATTTTGGAAAACAGAATACTTTGTTTACATAAAATAAAATACATTCTTATAAGACTAGAAAATCAACGTTGCACAGCGTGTCTTCATCAGTAACCTAGTTCTAACTGCCTTTGGATTGTGGATATTTCTCAGGCATTACACAGTCGTCGAAAAAATACTTCATTGGTGCTGGCAGCAAACCAGAGTTTAGGACTTCTCTGTCCTAAACTTCTGTTTTCTCTTTGCTTCCAGGTATGACTGACAGAGTAAACAGTTAATGCTTGATACAACAAATTTGCATGACGCATCGAATTTAAATGACACATTAAAATAATTCTCTAACCACTACAGACAAAACAATACTTGCTTTAGTCCCAGTGAATTGTTTGATCGAGAATCTTTCATCAAGAAAGATGGAGAATAATAAACTATCCAGGATTTTGTGGTTATGGCCCTCATTTAGGAGCTGGGAGTTAGGGTTTTGCTCTTCCTCAGGGTTGTGGGAGGATGTGAACTTGTTGCCCCAGCACCATCCCTAATCAATTCTAATACTTTTTCATGATTACATATTTATAGGATTCACATGTGATTGCAGTTTTTAATATATTTAAACATTGACAGTGTTCTCTTATTGCTGTTAGTCCACAACCAGATATGAGCATTGCATTTTCAAATAAGAAGTTCTGTACGTACATACACATATACATTTATATGGATATGTATATATGCATATAGAGTTATGCAATATGAGCTTTGTAAAAGATTTAGTATTACTTTCTACATAATTTTCTTTGTAGCTATGTGTATACTCATCATTTTTTGAACAACCACTAAGTATTAAACAAAAATTTTTGGTCCTCTGATCACAATAATACAGGGATCTTCTTCCTGGAACAAAAAGATAACCTAGACATGGGGAAGGTATATGAAAACGCAAAAGATTTATTTCACTTAGTTTGACTATATTAGCAGTGAATTTTCTCTGAAAGAAACTTATGCTTCTGTCATGGTTTAGGGTCAGGGCAGCCCTTTAGATCTATAATGGATGTTCCCTGTTAAGCTCCCTCTCTCCCCAAAGGGGAAGGGAAACAGAATAAGGGAGAGAGGCTGAGCGATTAGAAAAGGAAACTAGAACAGCTTGAATGAAAATAATAATAAAAATGGAATATGTACAAAATCAGTATCGAACCCAACCCCCCTGATGGCAATTATGTCACCATCACCACTGATGCTGTGGAGCAGGCACTGGGAAAGTCCCAGACTGGGCCCCACAGCAGATGGGAGCTGTGTTCAGAAGCTGGATTCTGGTACTGGAGTCAGGAACACACAGATTGGGATTGAAGGCAGAACAGACAGCACCCTCCTCGGATGCTGGCCAGTGAATAAGCAAGGAAGAAACTGGAAAAGGATCTGAGCTGAGCAGTCCAAGAGGGGAGAAGAGCCAAAAGACCCTTTGGATCCCTCAGCTCTATGCCGAATAAGACGGATATGGGATGGAATACCTTGTTGGTCAGTTTAGGGTCACCTGTCCTGTCCACTCCTCCCTGCAGATGGGGCCTTTCACTTTCTGCACCCCACAACGTGGTGTACAAGACAAAGCAGTGGCCTTGGTCTGCACACCAATCCTTGGTACCAACTCTACCCATGGGGTGTTACCACTGCCAGAAGCAGACACTGTCTGTGAGAACAGGCTGCTAACTTCAGACAGTGAAGTTGGTTAGAAGAATAGAGCTGAAAAGTAAAATCACTGAACAGAATTGTTCTGTTCTCACTCAAACCAGGACAGCTTCCTATATTCTATGTCCTTTTAAAGTCCCCCACATTACCTTTAACTTTGATCAGCCCAAGTTGTTAGATTCTATGTGTGCTTTTTGCCTCTCTGTTGTTCATTCCTTTTGCCTAAAGATAGATAATGAACATAAAATTAATGCTAATACAGACAGAAAACAACAGATTTATTGGGCTTTTGTATTGAAAAGGAAAAGGTTTAAAATAATTTTTTAACACAGAGAACAATGCAATAATGAATTCTAATATGCATCATTTGCTTATTCAAAATACTTCTAAGAAATTACTTATAAAAATGTCTTCACTGTTGTAATGTGAAAACATAATCTTCTGTATTGATATTCAGCTAAAAGTTAGTGCAAACTAAGAAAGTCATGAACAAATGATATAAAGAAGCCAATTTTTTTTGTGCATGCAAATATCCTTTCTGTCTAGGAGCACTGGGAAGTCTGAAAGGACCATAAATCTTAATTCAGCTCTTTCCTGCTTTTCCCGTTTTATCCTCAAAAATTTTATATTGAAATGCTCATCTGTGTTCACTTCTCCTAGTGACTCCTCTAAGATTGTAAACTTCTCCTAGAGGTCCAATACCTTTCTGTCTACCCCATAAATTACAACTCCCTTGTAATCAGTTAGTGTTATAATGAAGACTCACTGGCAATGTAGTGTATTTTAATAGACAAATTACTCTAAATTAAGCTCTAACCATCTGTTCCATTCTCATTTATGACTCTAAAAAGAACATATTTTAAAATTATATCATTTAAAAATAATGTAAATGATTGAAGTCTGCAGTAAGGCTTCTGCATATTTGTTCATTCAGTGTATCATACTTATGGTAATAGTGATGTTTCTTCCTTGCTCCAGGCATGTATGAAGGAAAAAGTGGTTAATGCTTGCTACAATAAATTTGCAGTTATTATGACGCATTAAGTATGTCAGAAAAGATATTTTACTCCTAGAGAGTTACACTAAATGTAAATCTCTGCATTGGAGCATCCTGATGGGGTACCTGGAGGCAAAGCTTTAGCTAATTCTACAACTTGTAGGGGGTTAAGGATATCAGAGACATTAAATGCTGACAACTGTAGTTTTAATATGCTGGGGAAATGGAGCTATTCCATATCACTTTCTGTATTTGTTAACAGTTATGCCACCACCAGGGATCTCACTAGGATTTATAGAGAAAGAACATGCTGATAGCTATTTAGAGGGAAAACAGTATTTATTTTTTTTATCCTACAGACTCATTCAGTAGTAAATTGTGGTACAGATTGATAGAGCAGAAAGGAAGAGAACAGAAAAGACATGTTATTCTTAAAGGATGCAGCTGAAAGTTCAAGTAAATCCCTTTCCTCTCATTGCCTCTCTGCTCTGTGTCCTTCGTGTTTTGAAAGTATTGCATTAAATGCTTACATTGATCTCATAAGTGAGATAATTTTATTACTCTTGATTTTGACTTCAAAATAAGCATTAACAGTCTAGGAATCTTTATCCTTGACTTAACATGACTGTTGCATTTGCTTGGGAGGCCATCTGTGGAAGTGACTGAGAAAGTATTACTTACCATATAGAGATACCTTTTCTCCCGCAAGGTTGGACAGGCTTCTGATTTTACTGAAACATAAACCAAGATCAGCTGAAACTAAGAACTGATTCTGACCTGCAGTTTGTCACCGTACTCAGCTAAAAGATGGCAGCAGACTCACCAGCCTGCTGTTTAAAAGGTAGCAGTTTTGCCTGGGGTAAATAATCAGTCTGTCTCTATAGACGGTGAAGAGCATGACAGGCTCGTTTCTTCTGTGTGTTTTTAAACAAGTTGAGTTCCCTTTTGGAAGTGTCACTGTCTATGGAGACAGCGTGTTTGACTGAGGCAGGCCAGATGCTACGCTGTTAGACAGCTAAAGTTAGACATGAAGAATGCCAAAGTTAGCATTTACTCATAGCACTCCATTTAACATCTCCTTTTCAATCATTTATAGAATGACACCAGTGATTATAAAGGGAACATCTGCTGATGGCTTTAGGAGGTATTACATTTAGAATGACTAATTTAGTCATATAATTAACAGAAATATGGTTTGTTTGGCAGAATAGGAAAAACACACTATAGAGATACTGATGATAATTGTGAAGGCCAGTAATAGAAATCAAAATGTATCACTTTAGTACATTACATGCCTGAGTCTGTCATTCCAAAGTAAGTGCCTCTTAAAACCAGATGCTCCCTCTGCAATATTTGATGTGCGTTTATAATGGATGGACAAAAGAGATATTACATCTTTTGGTATCACTAAGCACCAAGGTCAAATTTAGTAAGTAAGCAATGGTTTCAGTGTTTTCATTATATACAAAATGATTCTGTTTAATTCCTGCAGAAATGTCTCTGCCTTTGGGGGATTTTCTAGAAGGTAGCAAATTAAAATGGGTCATCTTTTTTCATTTGTCAGTAGATATACATTTTAAAGTATGTTTTCTTCTTTAACCTTGTAAATATTAGGAATTTAATTCAGATCTTTTCTCTTTTGGCTGAGAGTGTACTGGGAGGATAATGATAGGATGCATGTGGCTGGTTTTCACACTGGATCATAATGAACCTAACAAAGATGTTCCTTCTCCAGAATATCAATCATTTGAATTACAAAATGTATTAATACAGGACAAAAAGTGATTTTACTCTGAGTAAAATTTATTGGCTTTTTTAATTTGAAGAAATTTAAATTTTTGTTTCCAGGGTCTTTGGAATTTATTTTCCAGTTGCTCATTTGTTATTTAATATATAACTTCATTCTATGCCATTTGAATTTAAAAACTAATCTTATAATGCTGAACACTTTCCAGTATACAGTTAAGAGTTGTGATTAAGGCTGTTTATCTGTAGTTCATTCTTTTCCATTTTCCACTCCAGTATTTATAGTATTTTATTTTGCCAAGCTTTTAAAATCTGTTTTCATTTTGTGTCTTTTAATTAGGAAAAAATGCTAAGAAATTAATCTTGTATTTGGGAAAAGAAAGGCAGAAATCTACCCTCCCCTTACTTTTCAGAACATCCCTATAGAATTTTTTTTCCAGTTATTTTAGCTTTGTAAATCAACATTTTCTTCACTCTCATAATGCTCCCACTTTTGGCAGATTTTTGACTGTCTGGTACTGTTCTACTCATCCCAGGAGGAATGGAGTCATAAGCAGACCAAAGGTGAGGCGTTCATGATAAATTAATGTTCTTATATTGTGCCATGATTAATACTGTGGATATTACTGCTATCTAGATGGAATCTTTTGGTATACATGTGTACATATGAAATAGATTTACTTGGCAATTTTTTTCCTCAGTGGGAACTGAACTTTTGCTCATATAGTTCTTTATCATTCAAGTTTGCTGGTGAAAAGGAGGATTGAAAAAGCCTATTACAGAGAGAAAAAAGAAATCGGACATTTTCAAAATTACTGAAAAGTTGTTATTTTCTTTTCTAGAATTTGGTTCACTAGCATTGGTTTAATGATATAACTTAATGTGCATTTTTTCTTTAGTGAAAGTTTTTTACTAAAAGAGAAACCAAGTCTCATTTTCTTCCTGTCTAAATTTTCCATTTGTATTTAGGAGGTGATAAGTTAGGGGCCATAGTGGCTATTACTGTTCCTTTCTGTGCCCTTTGAGAGCTCAAACTGTGAAATGAAGCCAAAGCTGCAGCTGCAGCAGCAAACATGCACTTATTTAATGAGAAACATCTTGCTGTTTTCCCCTTCCCCACAGTAAAATTCAGCATAAGATGAAAAATAACACAACATGTTACAATTAGGCCACAATCTATTAACATTTAATTTTGTAGAGATTAAATTAAATACAAGTTTAACAGATTTTTTCATAGATTTTGCTTTTAGCACATACTATCTCACATGTACTATGCATTCAGAAGGAAAAATACATTCTTCAGTCTTTTTTGCAAGTTCTTATTTTTCAGCTTTATATGAATATTTACAATTGATAGTAATTTTACACACAAGCATCATCCTGACATAAAATTGTGGTATTATTTCTTGTAATACTTTTATATAAATGAAGCTCAGATTCAGTGTGTTGTCATGTCAGCTTCAGTTTTATTAATTCTAACATTCATCTGTTGAAGGCATAATGATTTATTGTGTTTGGAAATTCCACAATACCCTATTTTGCTTTGACAGCTGTATTTATTCCAGGGAGTTAATTAATGGGAATCCAACTCGTTAAGACGATTTTCTGATGTGTCGACAAAACCCAGAGAAACAACTGACAACTACACACTTCAGTTTCAGGAAGAAAAAATGGTTTATTTCCTTTCTTTCCCTGTTCTTCAGGTATAGAATACAGAGTTTGTCCTTTGGAAAGAAGAATGAATCCAGGCAAATCTTTCAGTTTCACTTTAAAATCAATCTTTTTAATAGTTCCTTTTTAAGATGTAGCTGAAATATTGCTAAATTAAAATCAAAACAGTTGAAGCTAAAATAATTCTATTGTTTTCTTAACTATCTGAACTACTTCCCACAGTGAATTAAGCAATATGATTAAAGTGATTTGTTTTCTTCCATAGTCTCTTTCATTTGGCAATCTATGATCTGAGATGTAGGAACCTTTAATCCAGCATTTAAAGGCATAACAAAATATTACTGTGGCTGAAAGCAGAAGTGAGAAACATTTAAACTAACAATTAAACGCAACTTTAAAAAATGTTGGATGAATTTGACCTTATTTTCGAGCATCTCATTACATTGAGGGCAATTAATAATTGACATTTCTTCTCATGGCAAGTGACAAATTCATCATCATTTGGAATCTTGAAACCAAAATTAGAAGTCTGAAAAAAATGTTCTGTAGCACAGTCCAAAATTAAGATTGATAATGTTAATTTATAGGAAAAAGAAAAAATAATAATTTCACAGTATGAAATGACAAGGAATTATTTTATCTTTGTTATTTAGAAATTGAATAATATGATTACAGTGGATTCTTCTGGTCTTAACAGTTTCTGTCTCTACAAAAAGATGTTCAAATAATACATGGTATGAGTACAAGCAGGAGATAGTACATTTTGAAGTGAAGGATGACATCAAGGAGGCAGTTTGGTTTAGCAATTAGTGCATGGATTCACAAGTCAGAAATTCTACATTCTATTCCCATATCTGACATTGATTAGCAAGTCACATTAGGACTTATTATCAGAAGTCAGATATGCAGCTGATCATCTAATTAAGATCATCATGCTATTAGCATAACTACATTTGCAAACCATGCATGCAGAGCTTTAGCCTTTGTTTAACCTTGATCTGTGATATGAAAGCAATCTATGTTACGGATTGATTCAACTGTCTTGTTCCATGATTTGAGCAGCTCACAATTTTTAATATATTTATCCTCATCAGATTCTGTCCAACTAGGTATTATTATTTATCCTTATTTTAAGAAAGAGGAACTGCAGCACAAAAATATAAGGTGCTTATTTCCAAAGACATTTAAGCATTTTAAAGATGCAGTTAATCAATTAATGACATTTTCATAAGTACCAAAGATCACATTCATAAATCCTATATACATTTAAATGACATTTTAAGTTCCTAAATCACTTTAGAATTTGGTTCTGTGTCATGTGAGGTATGGAGTTTGAAGTCAAAGCCTAGTTGGAAACTGGACCCACATTAGCAAGTACCACAGATCAATATAAACAAACTAATAAAAGGAAACAGTCTGTACTGGATCTGACTTTCACACATTTCAGGAGGCTTTAATGCTCCATTAGTTCTAGCCATGCTGTGGTCTGAATGCTTGCCAAAGTTCACCTTCTACTCACTTTCGTTTCAAACTCCAGTTTGTGTGGGGTACAAGACCAGTTTATAATATGAATGAAAGCATTAAATGGGAATTAATGCTTCAAATTTGCTTCAAAAGATGCCACCTGAGCTAAAATGTCAATGTAGGCTTACTCTGTGATTCTTAAAACCAAAACAACTTGAGAAGTGTGTAAGTAACTGGATTTCTCCTTGTAAATGTGGAGGACATTGATGGCTTTGCTTGAAAAGTTAGTGAAGAGGTTTAGTAATCTGAGAAGTATGATAAGATTGTTTAGAAGTATCTCACTGAAAACCTGGACAGAAACAGTTAAAATTAACTTGAGAAGGGATATACTTGATTTACAGAAGGCTAGCCAACCTAACAAAACAAAACACTTAGCACCTGTCCAACTTTGAAAATACTGCTGTATTCTGGGATTCTTTTAGTAAATATTCTGAGTCTCTCTTGGCCAAGTTTATGAGAGAAAGCAATACTTTTCCATCCGCTGCATTGCTCTCACATTTTCATGAATTTTCCATATGATGAGAAAATGAAAAAAAGTCACATTTCAATGTTACTAAGTATATGAGTAAAATGAAAAACACTTATGAAATTAAATACTCTTTCATGCAATAAGGTGAAAAGGAGATTAAAACTACAAAGAACAAATATGATTTAGGGTTTCAGCTGGGTAAATATTTCACAGATCTCCTGGAATATGCCCTGTAATTACTAAATCCACTAACTCCTGTGTTATTCTTTTGAATAAACTAATTTCGTCACTCTTACATTTTCCAGAGGAATATCATGGACATATGGGAGGTGCTCTGCAAACTGGCATTTCTTATCTAAATATTTTAAATTTTCCAAACTATGAAACGAATTTAGATCACTGTAGATATGAAAAAAACCCAACAACAAAGAAAAAAAATCTATGTGACAACTGCAGATGGACAAGATTTTCTAAGCAATCAAAATTTCCTCCCTTTTTTCTTGTGCTTCTGTAATGCTGAAATACTTAAGTACTAAATACACATGAGCATTACTCAACAGAGGTTAGCAAAAGAATGCTGGCAAAAAAAAGCGCCTTTTCATGCCCTGAAATATTACATCAGAGTTAAAAATACAGGATATAAACAACAGATATTGAAAACACCCAAATGAATTGAATAGGGTCAGAGGTTAGTAACACAATCTGGAAAATCGATGTGGTTTTTAGACCAAATAATTACTTCTTTGTATCTGGATTTTATGTTTTTATGTATGGATTTAATTATTTATTTTCTAGGACCTCAATTATGAAGCAACTACAGTAAGTTTATAGGATTATCTTTTCATGTTCCTGAGTGAAAAGACATCTTAATCTGCATCTTTTTCATAGCTTTGAGTCTGAGTTAAAACTTAGAGCTTTGATGAATTGTAAGAAATACTATGGATGACTCAAGAGAGTCTTTTTTCACTCTGGAATATTAAGCTACTTCTAGAGATTTTCCAGCTGTTACTGCCAAAAGGATTTGTGATATCCTAATATTCCCTTCAAAGTCTGCTAGTCTGATGGAGAAATTGAGGGAGATAGGTTTATAAAAGTATACTACTCTTTTCTCTCAGTACTGTATATGCAGAACACTTCCACTGTCCTTTTAGAATAAGTACTACCATACTTATAATGTATTTCCATTTACATCATTCCTATATCTTGGCAGGTAATTTACAAGGTTCAAACCTAACACTCCACATCACCCTGCCTAAGAAAATATTTTTAAGTAAAATATATTTAGTTTTCCTTTATAATTGGTGAGAATACTCACAGTTTACTGTTGTTAATTTTATAGCGTTTTCTAGAAATGATTCTTATGGTGTCTCTTCCCCTCCAGTTTTAAATTTCTGAAGGTTTACAGATTTGGGGGCAAGATTAATGTTTTTTTCTTAATACGGTCTTTCAGATTGTTAGCCATATTGCCTCTTCTTCCACACAGAAAAGATCAGAGAATCACAGAATGGTAGGAGTTGCAAGGGACTTCTGAAGATCATCTAGTCCAACCCCTCTGCCAGAGACCCTGTAAGTATTCTAGACATTTTGGAAATAGAAGGCTACTTATAAAAACCATTTCCTAGACTACTTATCTATATACCTGTTACCTTGGTTGCTCTTTAAAAATTAAAATTTAAAAGAGTACGTATAATCCTTGTGTTCTACCACAGACTTCTGTTGTAGTTTCTCTAGAGAAATGCTGTCTCCCTTTTCTGAATACTGAACAGGTGGGTATAAAAGGTGAAACATATTATGTATTCTCCAGAGTGATATCTGAAGCCTTTATCTAGGATTTCCCTTGAGAAACAGGAAGACTGGGAAGTGAAATGAAAATGTCTACAGATCTTACAAACATCTACTTAGGGATTATTTTTTTTACTTTTGTAATAGTCTTTATGTCTTCAGAAATGCATGGAGATTATGAAAGGCTGTTATAATGCAAAAGTCAGAATTGGAAATCTGTTTCATTAAAAGCTGATACAACCTGACATAAATCATAAATGCTATCAATGGCTTCATAATGGCAGTACCATAGTGGGTGTTAGTGAAAAAAAACCCCAACCTATCAATGGCATGTGGAAAACTTCTATAGAAAAATACAATGTTCCTTGACATTTTGGGCATGAACATGAAAGACTTCATGTCTGCCAAGATATTTGCTAACATGGATATAAAATAGTAGAGTGGAATGGATTTTCAAGGTAGCTTCAGAAAGGATTTACAATTTATCTGAAGGAAACATCATCAAGGAAAAAGCCTTTCTGTGAGATAATGCTGTGAAGACTTGATGTATCTAAGTTATCTGTTGAGTTTATAGACAACATGAAACACATGGCAAGATGAAGCAGGGAGCAGCAGCATATGGACTGACATACACATAGGTCATAGTGAATCCTAGCAGTGACGATGTCTTTCATGTTTAATCAAAGTAGAAGCTGATAAACTGGAGAAAACAGGGGTTGGAATTCCTCAGTTTTGTGTAGATTATCCTAAATGATGGAGTTTTTGAAATCTGACAGAATGCTGCTAAAGACAAGAGCTTACAAAAAAAAAAAAAAACCGAAAATGGGGAGAGCCATTCATATTACCCAAAGTGTTCGCTTCATATTGCTTATTTTCTCTCCTAGCATCCAACAGTGGCACAACCCACAGACTTCCTGATTCAGGTGAGAACTTCAACTCATAGTAACATCAGGTTCCTACAAAAACCTACACTCAGTAACAGCCACCTCTTTCACTGAGGCTTGCCGAAGTAGAAACTTTCTAATGTTATTCTTTCTTTTTCATCTGCACAAGTTGGAATTGGTCTTGTATTTTATTATCTTATCATAGAATCATAGAATGATTTGGGTTGGAAGGAACGTTAAAGATCATCTAGTTCCAGCATGCACACCTGGGCAGAGACACCTTCTACTGGCTTGGGTTGCTCAAAGCCCTTTCCAACCTGGCCTTGAACACTTCCAGGGATGGGGCATCCACAGCTTCTCTGGGCAACCTGTTCCAGTGTCTCACCACTCTCACAGTGAAGAATTTCTTCCTAAAAATCTAATCTAAATCTACAGTCTTTCAGTTTGAAACTGTTACCCCTCATCCTGTCACTACACTTTCTGCTCAAGAATCCCTCTCTAGCTTGCCTATAGGCTCCATTTAAGTACTGGAAGGCCACAATAAGGTCTCCCCTGAGCCTTCTCTTTTCCAGGCTGAACAACTCCACTTTCTTAGCCTGTCCTCACAGAGGAGGTGGTCCAGCCCCCTGATATCTCCTTATGTCCTTATCCTCCTTATCTTAGGAGGTAGTCAGATACCATGACAACAGGTAGTAGTGTTAGAAGCTGTACAGATATTATTCAACAACATGACTAGAGAGGTCAGGACACATTTTAATTATTTTGTAAGCTTTATCTGTATTGTCCAATACAAGTATATCCATACCATCTTCACTCTGGACTATATCCTAGTGTAATCCAGACTCTGAATGGCGAGCATAAATCTGAACCATTCTGCCTCACATACCTGCTTTTTCTCTCCCCAGAAATCAGGGCCCAAGGAGAGCTGATGAGTCTCGTTCTGACCTCGGGTCTTACCTGCGTCAGGAAAATGAACAGGGTGCATGTCTGAGCCTGAAATCTGGGAAAGCCTTTGCAGTTTATTAAATGGAGGCACTATAGAGCGCTTCTAATTTCTAGTGCTTTTTGCCATCATGACAGATGACAAAACTGAGCATTTTGATCATGATTTAGTCTCTATTTTATGGTGGTTGTATTTTTCTTCTCGTTTGGTTTAAAGGCATGTGACAGAACAGCAGCAAGAAAGGCTTCCTCTGCTTTTCCTGGCTGTGGGACTCTGTGTCAGGTGGAAGGCAGGGGGGAGGGAAAGGAGGAGGTTGCAATGTCTGCATGCTGACTGAAAGACTCCTGACAAAGCACATGGCTTGCTTCTTGCAAAGGAGCAGATCTACAGCCAAGCCTCCGAGGTCAAGGAGAGGATACATTCCTAGAGACCCAGAGGGAGACTGTGTGAAGGTTGCTGCAACCCAGGAAGGCAGTGCAAACTGTTGGACTCCAGAGCAGCTGGAAGGAGAGGCTCATTCTGAAAGGAAATAGAAAACAGGGGGAAGATTTGTTTTCAAAATTTTTATTTATCTGCATCATCCAGAAGATTTGCATTTGCTGTCTTTAAGGGGTTGTCTGTGCTCTAAGAAAACAGAGGTTAGAAGTACTTTAGGGTTTTGGGGTAGGTTTGTTCTACAGATAAGATTGGTTCTTACTACCGCAAGGCTCAGACCTCCTTAGAGTCACATTGAAACTTCAAAAGCTTTTATATAAACTTTCTGGCATGGGCGGCTTCTCTTCTCTATTTGGAAATGACTACACAAATATTAGTAAATTATCCCTGGTGTAATTTATTTGGTCCATCCTGCTGGTAGAAGTAGGCAAATAGCTACTATCATGGACTAGAAACCATGGAAAAGCAAGCTTGCTATTTAACTCTTGATGTTGATCTAATTAGTGTTGACAACTATTCTCTAGTTAGTACAAGATATTTAAGAGCATACTCTAATACTATTTTCTGTTTCCCTCAATTTTTACCTCCTTTTCTATCTCTAGATGTTAAAATCAAACATCTCAGTTTTGCAAGACAGCACCTATTATATAATACACACTGCAAACAAAGTATATTTTCTATTCTGTTAAAGACATAATTTATTTATAAAATCTGTGGTTCAACATTGCAAATTCATAGGTGTGCGTGTCCCCATACAGTCAGCCAAGGTCTCTGCTGTCCTAGATCCTCCAGCAATCCTAGAACAATGCAAGAAATGCGTAAGCTGTAGGACCAAACTACCAACAAAAGACATTGATCCCTCTGTAAACCGACCATAAAGCATTAGACATTTTTTTAACCCTCTTCCCTTCCTGTTTCAAAATAAATGGCAGTGTTACTGAACATGAATTGAAATGCAAATAGTACATGCTTTGTAGAAGTACTTTATCCTAAATCTGCAAGTTCTTTATTGAGCCAATCTGCAATACGCTGCTTTGTTAGTATCTGCCATATTATACTAGTTAGCTGAGATGCTAATGGGTGGCTGTGAGCAACAACTGGAAATAAGTATAATTCTAATAGTCTGATTTGACATATTCCATGGGACTTTGTTGAGGTATCCAACAAAGAAAGTGTGTAAATAATTCGATACTGTGAAATGAGGGATTCTTGTGATAATCGTTTGAGGTTTGTGATTATATACACGTGCAGACTTACCTTCAGAAATTGCTATGCAGTTCACAGTAGATTTTACAAACTGTTGCTTTCAGAAACATGTTGTTTTATTTTATTATCTTGGGGAAAAAGGTCAGGAGCTCCCATCACCATTGTAAACATCTGTAAAGGTAGCTTCTCATTCTAAGAACCAGGAAAGATCTACTTACCTGTAGGTGTAATGAAATAGCTGTTTGTATTTATATCAGCTTTTATAACACTGGGATAATTATTAAAGGACAAATATTGATATTGTTCCTGGGGATGATCCGAAGTTTGACAGATTGGTGCTTCTAAGAATTCTTTCACTGTCAGCATCATGGTATCTCTGATTATTTTACTCACAAGTAGTAACCTGCTTACACAATCTACTTTGCCAAAAGTTACTTAGCCAAGAGAAGTGTCAAAATAACTATTAAGATAAAGACATCTGCTTCTGCATTAGAACAGCAGGGAAAGCAAATGCTGATGTAGTTCTCAAACTACTGAACATGAAAAGTAGAAGATACAATAGAAAGGTGTTAAACAGTGTATTGGTAACTATCAAAGGCTTGTTAAAAGGAGAAGTCCCAGGAAGAGACTTCAGGACTTCCAGAAAAGGTAGAGTATCCACACAAAAGGTAAAAGGCTTTTCTTTATATCATACTACAGTGTGCCATAAACATAGCACTTGATGAAATGGTGCCGTTGGCAAATTTGATGACAATACTAAATCAACTAAGTGGCTGTCAAGAAAAACAATGAATCTGCTCTCCAGAAAGACCTTCATAAACTTGGGGAGGCAGCCAACATTGAAAACTTCAACAAGGAGTCCATAGCTCTTCCCCTGTGGCAAAATAACCCCAAACTCAGGATGGGGCCTGACTGGCTAAATAGCAACAATGATGAAAAGAACTTGGGGATTACTGTGGACACCAAGTTGAATGATACCAAGCAGCATGCTTTTGTCTTGAGTAAAACCAAATGCATACCGGGCTGCATCAGGAGTTGCAAGGCCAGCAGACTGAGAGAACTTCTTACACACTGTACTCACCACTGGTGAGGCCACACTGAATGTTGTATTCAGTTCTGAGACTCCCAAATCAAGAGGGATATTGAGAGACTGGACATAGTTCAGTGGAGTAATATAAAGACAAACTAGGCTAATGTACATAACATAAAAGAGAGGCTGAGGGATCTGAGTTTCTTTAGTGTAGTGAAGGGCATGGGTGATCCAATAGCAGCCTGTGATCACCTGAAGCATGTTTCCTGTCAAAGACTTGGTAATGGCAGATGGTTTAGTAAGGGACAACAGGCACAGATTGCACCTTGGGAGCTTCAGATTGCTGAGGAGGAAAAACTTTTTCACAAGGAGTGTGGTGTAGCTCTGGAACTGGTTACCTATGGAGGTGATGGAAATCTCCACCTTGATTGTTTTCATGACTCAGCAAGACACAGGCAGAGCTGACCTGACCTACTTAGGTGACAGCCCTGCTTTCCCATCATTTCACAGTATCAGATTATTTACACATTTTCTTTGATGGATAACTCAACCTGCTTTGAATAAGACAGTGTACAAGAGATCTCCAGAGGTCCCTCCCAACAGGTGTTTCTATGATTCTATAACATAAATTTAATATATATTATTCATTTAGGAATATATTAATTCAATACGGAACACTGGGTCTGTTACTCAAATGAGTAAATCAACACTTTTAAATTTCTGATTTTGACTGTTCTGGCTTTTTCTATTATAGTAATTGTAGAGGCAGTTAGAAATACGTCATATTATAAAGATCATATGGGGTTAATATTGCTCATACAGCAAACTAAATGTGGGGACTGAGAAATGTAAGTGATCACTGAAATCTTTCCCCAGTTCTATGCTTATTTATCCTTATTTTTAAGGGTAAGTGTAATACTTTAATGCAATTTCTTCTTTTTCTTTTTTCTTTTCTAATAATAATGTATTTTCTTCATAATTACAAAATGCTGTCCAAATATCTGCTAGAACATTTTCTTAGAGCCCATAACTGATAATATATTCAGTAAACTGCATTGTAACTTAGAAGAACAGGTTATGATAAGAAGTGAACAATAATATATTTTCTTAATTGAATCTACAAATAGAATTCAGGGTGGTTAATTAAAATGTGGTCTGGGCAATGGCTTTTCTATTGACAAAAGAAATTACGATATGAGCTTTACATCTTTTAAAAGAATAGGTCAGATCCTGGTTATGTTCATGTTGGTATAATTGTAGAGTGTTTCTGTTGATGCTAATTAATATTTATACCTGTGCTTCAGAATTAAAAATCCATTTCTAGCAATACAGTGCATCCCAGCATGATATTTGACATTGACTTAGTTTTAGAAGTAAAAGAAGTCAACGAGCAGTACAGCTTCCTGAAATATAAATTGATATTAATTTATCCTTAATTTGTAGTTAATGCAGAATATAATGGAGAAAAAAACAGTTTTTCATCTCTTTGTTGAGTTCACTTCGTCACTGTAGCAATTGATAAATAAAATTCACACTCAGACACTTATGATTATTAATAATGCAGGGATCTGAAACAGCAGTAACAATTACAAGAAATGACATAACCCATTATTTAAGCAGCAGCTTTCTTTAATTTCAAAATAGCACACTCTTTTTGAAAAAAAAATTAAATTTCACTTTCTGTAATACTGGCAAAAATAATGATTTAGAAAAAATTCCTCTTAAAGTTTGCATTCCCATGATTTTTTGTGTGAATCAAAGGGTTAATAGAACATTTTATTTAATTTCCTATTTCTGGAGAAGGGCAAGACAAGAGATGCTGGCCTGTGGTCAGAAACAATAATGTCTTGTATACAATAGTGTTGTTTCTTCTGCTCTATTTTTGTGCTCTTGGGTATGTATGTCATGAAAGCTACTATTTTTTTCTGCTGTCAGAGTTGGTAATTCAGTCAAAAGTTTCTTTCTGTGCATTGAGGCGTATTTATAGCCAAGTTATAAAACAAACATATTCAGCACAGTGTCTCTATGATAACCTCCCAGTTCCAAATGTTTTAAATGAGGATGGCTATTTGACTCCTTCGGCATAACGATGGTATTGTTAATTAAGAATATCCATTTAGTAGCAGTTGACTTCAAAATATTTATAAAAGGCTGTAAAAAAAGTCTGGTAATATTACTTGCTGTGAGAAAGGTCACAAAAGACTTGAAGTTTCCCATAACAAACTCTGTGGGTGTGCATTTAGTTCTCTAAAGTATTATTTGTGTTTCATCCAGTGGTCCTCCACAAGCAGATGAACACCTCTGTGGAAGTTGCTGTCATTGATCACTGTGCAGAGATAGCTGCATGGAGCTTTCCTCAGAAGTCAAAAGAAACATAATGGTGTTTGCATGACCCTGTTGCTGAATTTATAGCTCCTATCTCTCAGTGAATTAATTAGCTCCATGTTCACTATGGTCCTTTAATGTTCCAAGTTTTGAAAAGGCTTTGGCTGGTGCTGACTCGGGGAATTATGAACTGAATTCCATTGTACAGCATAGACATATATACACATTATACACACAAATCAGCCTTACATCCCTCTCCTTTACAAACCTAATTTTGCAACTACATTCCCCGTATTACTTAGGAAAGTTAAATCCCAGATGTGGAGAGAGCCTATGAGATTATTAGACAGGTGAAAGCTTTTTGCCATTACATGAAGCATTGAAATAAGATTAGAAACAAATTTTCCTCATAAAATCATAGGATAGTTAAGGTCAAAAGGGACCTTAGGAGGTCTCTAGTCCAATCTCCAGTGAAAAGCAGTGTCATCTTTGAGATTAGATCAGGTTGCTCAGAGCTTTATCCATTCTGATCTTAAAGCCTCCAAGGGGGGACACTGCACTGCATCCTTGGGCCAAGTGCTCCACCGCTTGACTCACGATGGTGAAAAAGTTTTTCCTTATAGCCTGGTTGAACCTCTCTTGCTTCAATTTATGCCCACTGTCACTCCTCCTCCAAATGTTCACCACTGTGAAGAGTCTAGCTTCATCTTCTTGAAGACCACTTTATAGGCGCTGGAAGACTACAATCAGGTTCCCTTGAAAGCCTTCCCTTCTCTAGGCTGAAGAAAACTCAGTGCGCATCCGTTGAACTGACTCAAGTTTATCAATGGCTTTCTTGTATGGAAGTTAAGGGGGGGGGCACAATACTGGATACAGCATTCTAGATGAGGTCTAACAAACGCTGAATGTGATACTGCAAGTGCCTGAGGTCTTTACTATATTTAAGATCTCGTGCTCTCAAATGACATAACCTTTTTTTTATCAGCTGTCAAAATTCATAGTTTTTCTTAGTGTGATTAGGTCATATTTATAACCAACCTAAGGATTATATATGTAAACCGGAAAGTTGTACTGATTTTCCTATATAATTTCCATGGGGGAAGGTAAAAAATATGTATCTTGGTGCCAAAAATGTGCTCCCACTCTGCCAGTGGACCACAACTCATTCCAGTGCTAACCTTAAATCTTCATTGATTCCTCACAAGTGCAGGGGTGGGAAGAAGATGCTGGTGTCAAATAATTTGTTTGGTGTCAAATAATGGATCTTTTACTGAATTAGAACTATGTGCAGACTATCATATATTGATGACTTCCCAGAAAAGATCAATTCATTTTTTACAGTACCTCATTATTCACATGAATTAAAGATGTAGCTTTAATAACTCCAGAGATATTATTCAATATATTTAAGACCTGAGAAAAATTACAAGAGACATCAACAAAACTGACTGTGAAGCAGGAAATAATATAAGCAAAATGTGGCCTAGATAGTGACCACTTTAGAAATATAATCTGGTGATCTTCTACAGTGTTGCCACAGAGATAAAGCACTTACATTTCTACAGTGCAAAGAAAGCATCAGCTTGGTCTTAGAAAGTCAACACTTTGAAAAGTAGCCTTTGTAGTGCTATGAGTAGAATTGTTTAGTGTTTAAATCTTTCTCCAAAGGAAATTCAATGGCAAGCAAGAAGTACTAAGATTTATGGTACAGTTTAATTCCACTCTACAAATGAAGTGAAAAATAGACCTGTTGGAGTGAGTACAGAGGAGGCCACAAAGATGATCCAAAGGCTGGAACACCTCTGCTATGATGACAGGCTGAAAGAGTTGGGGTTGTTCAGCCTGGAGAAGAGAAGGCATGAAGAAGACCTTACTGAGGCCTTTCACTAGTTAAAGGGGGCCTACAAGAAAGATGAGGAGGGACTTTTTACAAGGCTATGTAGTGATAGGACAAGGGGTAATGATTTTTAACTGAAAGAGAGTAGATTTAGATTAGAGGTAAAGAAGTTCTTCACTGTGAGGGTGCTGAGGCACAGGAATGGGTTGCTCAGAGAGGTTGTGGATGCCTCATCACTGGAGTTGTTCAAGGCCAGGTTGGACAGGGCTTTGAACAACCTGGTCTAAAGGAAGATGCCCATGTCCATGGCAGGGGGATTGGAACTAGATGATCTTTAATGTTCCTTCCAACCAAAACCATTCAATGATTTTATGATTCTATGACATGATAGGAAGATTGGATTTGTTAGAAGATGCAATCCATATTTTCCACAAAACGAATTTTTTTTTATTTTAATTACCCTGCTGCAATTTTATCCCCCATTACCTTAGCCAGTTTTCTGGTTTTTTTTCTAAAAATCTTATATCAACATCTATCTCGAATATTCTCTATGATGTAATAGAAAATGAATCAATTTATTAACAATGGTTAGAAATAAGGACAATTCCATTAGCAAGAAAAGAATGTTGGATACAGTGGAACAAAACCCCAAAACTGGTATGTTAAATACAGTAAACTTGAAAACTACCATATTGGAATGATCACAGAGATTTCTACACAGGCTGTATACTCAATCCTGCTGCAGAATGATGGAATGAAGCAATATGGTAATTAAAATACCTTTTCTTTATGTTGTGTGTGTGCACGATACCACAAAAATATCCTTGTACTATAATGAAGCTGTATTATAATACACATTAGGTGCTCTTCAGAGCAATTTTTTTTTCTTTTAGAGATCTGCCTGCAAATATCTGAAGTAAATTTAAAAGCAGGGATTCCCACATGTCCAACTCATGTCTGAAATATTTACTTTCAGCATCTTCTAAATATTCAGCTTGTTTCAGAGTTCTGCCAAGTCATGAAATTCTATACAGTCCAGTGAGCCAAAAGTGCTGGTGCAGGCACTCCATGGGTTAGCACAGTGCTCTGAAAGCTGACCCTCATCCCACAGCTCAGAATATCAGACTGACGAACAGGTCAAAGAAGATGGGTTTTTCCCTCAGCTCTGTGGAGTTTTAGTGCACAGAAAGATAGCATGAATTCCTCCTCCAACATCCTGTTGCATGACCCTTCGGAAAAAAGAGGCAGTGGCAGTACCAGCTGGTTGTTGCAAGTATGCAGTGGTTTGAATTACGATAAAGTCGAGGATAAAGGAGCTGCCTGAGTGCACAGGCCTTGTAACTCTGCTTCATACCTACCAGGAGCATTAGCCTGGGAAGGAGGCTCCTGATTTGTGATTTAGCTCCTGAGTTGGAGGAGGATTTAGATGATTTATTTCCACTTAAGTTCCTTGTTGCCAAGATAACATTTTACTCATAAAGGAGAATACAAGATTTTATGGTTTCTGCTACAGATGAATTGGATAGATAACTTTGATGGTTAGGTCATCAGGATGTTCCAACTGCTGAGCACTTGTGAGATCAAAGAATGACCAGCTGTACATATTATGCCTGAAGGACTGTGGTGACACAGGAGAAAATGGTTCTGACATTACTAACAGTGGTTGATTTCTGAAGGATACTGATAAAGTGGAAGACAACTTTTGCGTTAATATGATAAATGATAGACTAGGAAACCAAAAATGCTATTGAGGGTGGCTATCCAGAAAAGTCAACCACCTTAGGTACTAGAGAGCTCAGCAAACTGGAATAGCCAGACAACTCCCAGGCAATGGATGCACTGACAGATACAATCTCTAGTCTCACTAACCATTGTGCAAGCCATGGTTACACTGCTACTTTCATTGAATCCTGTATTGCCCCTGACATGGGTGTTGCCCATGTGATGTGTGTTTGCTGTTGTTGTATGGTTTGGATGAACCTAACCTGTGGACAGGGGAAGACGACCAAAGAGAAGCAGTTTCTGGTCTCTGGTGGGGACCTTGATTGGGTTATCTAGTGTTGGTCTACATATTAGGTTCTTCAGTACTAGAAGTGACAGATAGCACAAGAATGCAGAAGATGACAGAAAAGCTTTTGTTGCTGATTAGTGTCACTGGTGTTTTTTCTTATCCTTTCCCTTTTCCTTATATGAGTTGAATTCTTAGAGCCCTGAATGAAAAAACCGTACCAACAACAAATCACACACCCTCTGCCAACCCCTAGCCCAACACACTTACAAAGGCAATTTCTAAACTCAAAATACAGAGAGAATTTGTAATTCCCTACTAGCAGCTGAACTGTGATTATAGTCATCATTGAGAACATCTAATGAAGTCCACTTGGCTTCAGATTCAGCAAAAAATAGAGATATATGTATCAGAATTAAATAATAATATAATAATAGAGATAACTGAATCAGTTACTTCTATGTAGATGTTTACATGAGAGCTAGGTGTCTGATCAATGGAGAGCTTATGAAGAGTTGGTGGAGACCATAGAGCTACTCATCAGTTATTCATTTGGTCAAATATAGGTATGGATTAAAGGATAAGCCGAACGCTTCTCTAGATTCTATTGACTGTAATGACTAGATGTTCATTATATATAGTGGTGGTTTACATATCTAGTTCATATGCGTATGCTCATTTTAGTTACCATAATCTGCAAATTAAATTTTTATACCTAAAAGATAAATAGAGATTAAAACTGCCTTCCCTACTGTTGTGCTATCTACTATTGGGAATACTTTATTCTCCTGTGTAAATGCTTTAACTTATAAAAGTTTACAAACCAACACCACAATTTCTCCATGATAAAATATTCTGTTGCTTTCCACTCTGGTACAGAGATTTTACAACTTAGAGCTCAGAGGGTTTTGACTCAATGTAAACCTTTTGGCATTGCTGAGTGTCCATAATCGTATGTGTATCCATGGTAACTACAGGAGAGAAAGTAAGGCTGCTTAATCCTTCTTAAGTAATACAATGTTATGTTTTTCTTGGTAGACAAAGAGATGCTAGCTAGTCATAAGCATATTAAATAGCTTGTGAATATCAAAGTTGCACATATACTCCCTACCAACAAAATAGAAATTGTTTTAGTAAAATTGTAATGTATGGTAAGACTTCAGATATGTAAAAACAAAATTTCTGGAGCTTCTGTTTTGAATAAATGTGGGCAAACTACAGATCAATCATTTTATTTAAATCTTCTGTCTCTTAATCTTACAGTTTAATAGAAAAGTCATAACTAATCATGCCAATCTTGCTCCTTACCAGAAGAAAAGGCTAAATTCTTCTCAGACTAATCCAAATGGAATTTATGCCTTTTTAGTGTGCTATATTCCTGTGTGATAGCCTAAACATATCCATATAAATGTTTTCATATAGTGTAAATGATTCAAGAATCAACATTATATTAACTGTACTGATAGACTTTTAAGTAGGGCTTTCTTCCTTGTTTTCTTGTTTTCTTAAATATTTTTGCTTAGCAAAAAACAGAATAATTCAGACACAGGTATGACCATCATTTAAAACCCAAATATATCTGGACCCATTTTTGTTTTATACTTTCCAGTTTTCATCCTGTGAATCTTGCAAAAACTTGCAGAACTGTGAGACTATTGCCGTATTGACAAGAAACAGCAGAATTTGCACACATACTGCAAGTAAAATTAAACACAAGGCACAATTTGACACTGATGATTAAGCAAAACAACCTTTGCATGCCTGCTTCCTCTAGCATTCAGGGTCTACAGAGGTATGCATGTGGACAGAAAATAGGTGTGAACGTACAGACAGAAACTTGAAAAGCAAAAGCTATTTTGCTGTAAAAGAGAAAGAAAAAAGTCCAGTTTTATATACAGGCAATATGGTTTCTAAATGGAAGACGGGTTTTTTCTAGTATTCTATGAGTTTTCAGCTGCTTTCTAGTGGGACATAAAAACTGAAGAAGGAATGCAAGCATAGGTTCTGATCCCACAGCATTTTTTTCCTCCAACTGCTGTCCCACAGAAATTTGGCATCTGTGGCTTCCCAGCCATGAAAGTAATTCATTGAGTGGATTTTTTTTTTAATTCCCATCTATGAGATATGTTTGGTGTTTTGATGACCTTGACAATGTCAGAGGCTTATTATGCTTAGTACAGTTTCTATTTAAAGAAATAAAACTGGGAGTCTTTAGCTTAGTATTTTCTGACAATATGTCTTTCACCATGGTTGCACAGGGGGTGGGGAAAGGAGAGAAGATAATTTAAAAAAAATTACAGCCACTGTATTTTCTCCAACAATTTAATTATGAATTCAACAAAGATAAGAATGAGGTTGTAGGTCCTGAAGATTTTAATCCTGAGAAATTTCCCATGGTAGAACCCTCGTTGTAAACAGGGAAAGGTCCAGTGTAGGAATGGTAAAGAAGAAAACCTCCATTTGTGACCAGGATCAGAGAATAAGGACTATAACCCAGTTTCCCTGTAAGTACCTGCAGTCTTAGAGGAAAGGATCCCTCTTTGGTTTTTCAGACTAAATTGCTTCAAAGTATCTCATTCCCACACTGGTAATGTAGGAAAATAAAAGCTCTAGACTCAGTTCTATGCCATTAAGTGCATATCTGATGTTGAGGAGTATCATAACCTCAAGAACTTGAAGTAATAGAGCTCTAGAAGAAAAAACTGATTACACAGAATGATAGAACTGGAAGCCTCTTGGATGCTTAGTACAAAGTGTACAAATGCTCTCCTATTCTAAGGGAAGAATCAACTAGAACATTGGTCATTTTTGATACTTGCCTACTCTGGACTTTAAAAGCTCAAATGTCTTCCCAAGTTAATGACTTCCAATGATTCAGTTTCTTTTATCATTTAGTAAGTTTTTCTTATAATAGCTGTGCCAAATTACGCAGCCTGCATGTCTTGTCTGTTCCTGGATGCATTCATAACATGTAGTCATGGAACCAGAATGAACTAGTCTGGTGATGTGCCTTCTGGCAGTAATTTTTCTTCGAAAGGAAAAGGCTAGTCTGATATATTAAATACTTCTGTGCTGGATCCAGAGCTAATTGCTTTGTTCTGATTTTAAGCTTTGTCCTAGAAGTGTCAACGTAGGTTTCAATATGTGAAGTTATCAAGTTAGTAATTGTGATGATAAACAACAAAACCTACTGAAGCTTAAAGCTACTAGTACTTAGTAACAAATAAGTAATATGCCTTCAGTAACTTGACAGTCCTCTGAGCAATATACTTTATAACTTGTGGGACCTTTGTATAGTTCTTCTAGAGGGCTGCATGGACTGGAAAGACCACCCACTTTTGATGTAAGTAGACTCAGTTCTCTAAGGATCTGGATTTCTGTGCATAGGAGGGAGTGAGCTGGATGTAATTCAAATATCATCCTTCAACAAACACTAAAAAACCTGGTATTTAAAAGTATCTGTGAAGTCTCTTAACTCTTTTTCTTAGTGGAATCCGGCTTCTGGAACAGAAATAAATTATGGAAAACATTGGATGAAGGAAGAAACCTTGGAAATAGAAGGCATGTCCATGTCTAGATGGCTTAATCTGCTACAGAATTCCCATAATCTACCCAGATTTACAGGAATTATGGGTGCTGAATCCATCTATGTTGAAACTTCAAAGAGATTCAATTTTGCCAGGAGAATAATCAATGGAAATTCCATTCAGACATCCCAGTATATTCATCTCTTGGCTTTTCTTGTTGATTTACCATGGGGTGGGGGACAGAAGGAAAGGATAAGTTTCCAGTTAAAGTGCCACAAGCTCAAAATGTCTGGTAACCCCTCCTGGTGGACAATAGCATGTCACTTAAGCTATATACCTATGATGGCCTGTGAGTTTCATCTGAAAAATAACTGTTGGGGTTTTTTTCCCATATGCTATATCATCATATTAGAGATCTGTGGAACTACTTTAGTGACATTCCTCACAATTTCAAAAGAAGACTCTATGAAAGACTTTCTTCATGGTTCACTGTAAACTTTTGAACTTAACTTCCTTTGCTGATCTGCCACAATAGCATTTGTTAACCTTGCAGACATGGTACAAAGCCGTTGTTTGCTCCTACTTAAAACGTGATAGGGAAAATAATTTAAAATAAATATTATACATTATTTCTTAATTGGGTCACTGTATTTTGAATAATTTTTCATAAAAAATGTAAATGATTTTAATAATGTAAGTATATGTACTGTGCTACAGAGGATGTATGATTTAACTGTAATAATAAGATTTTTATGAGGGGTTTTTACTCTGAAGACAGCTAAGAAAAACCCCAGAGCTTCCCAAAACCACCCTTTCCAAAGAAACCACAATGTTACAGAGCCCTTTCATCATCCAGTATACAGTTTTGTAGAACACAAAAATATACACTGTACTACTTTAATTCATATTTGCAGGAGACACAGTCTGTGTGAGTATGTGCAATTATGAAATGTAACATTTTTTTCCTCTTGACTTTTTTAGCTGCCTCACCCCTTTTATTTGAACATATACATATGGTGTGTGAGAGTGAGCAAGCTCTCTGTAAATGTTTGGAAGGAGCATCTGTCAGACAATAAAACTTGCAAGAAAACATGCTTCTCATTTAAAGTGTATTCACTAGAACTATTTCAGTGCTGGATTCAGTTCATTTGTATAGCTTGGAGGCATTAGTAAGAGCAGAGAACTGTAAAGGCACCAGAAATCTTGAACTGTTGTTAAGAATCCAAGGTACTTTTAAAATCATTTCGTCTATTCGGCATCAGAGTGTTCTGATAGGAACCCGAATCAGTTGTCAGACAGGAAACATCTGAGAGTCCATCCAAAAAGATTGCAAACAAGATGTCATGCTTTTTGTAAACCTGGAAAGTCTAAAGAGTACAATAATTGTTGGACCAAAGGGACCCTCTTCAGGCATAAATAGCAAGACTCCTACTGTCTTCTCTTGCAGACCAACTCAGCTGCCAGCAAAAGCAGGTGCTCTCACCCTACCAGAGCTCCAGAGGAAATATTTAGTGAGTATTCACAGCTCTTTTTACAAATTAATATATTATTAGCATTTTAGTTATATTTGTATAGTTTTCTCAAAGGACAAAAAGCATGTAAAAATAAGGTTTTTAGGCTCTTATTTTAAACAATTGCTACAGTTGAACAGTCTGATGCCATTACCATGTTAATTTAAAAGCAAAATTTGCACAACCTATGACAGTAACTTTTAAAAAGTATTGGTTTTTTAACAACTGTTTAGCTTAAAAAATTTGAAGCAATTACAATGTATTTTTAATGCACAAGTTATGACAGCAAAGTAATTTATATAAATATGAAATGTATTTGACTTTAAATGTTATGCGATAAAACAGCCTTTGTAGAACACAAATTTAAAATAAATCATGTCTTTTGGCAAAGTAACCTGCAATTTAATCTTTAAAAGAATAAATATACCACTAACGTTTTCCACAGAAACAGTTGCTACTCTAATTAATTCAAGATGTGACTCTAATAAGATTTCAGAATAAAATCAGAAACAGATTTTTCTCAGAGGTAGTACTATGGACAAGGTTAAGATATTTTTATTTTTATTAGAAACACTTGTCCCAGGTAGAGTTACAGATTTGTAGTATATAGCATGGAAATATCAAATCTGAAAGCATTATAATAATGTTGTTGGAAGCATAACAATTTTTAGTGTTTCAGATATACACTTTCTGTTCGGTTATAACTTAAAGTATGTTCCATCTTATTAGGTAGCTGTTACTCAATTTTGAGTTTAGAGTGACTAAAATGGCTTTTTTTTTTTTTTTCTTTTTGTGAGGAGAGGAATGGAAAACCTGATGTTTGCCTGCTGCTCCTGTAAAGTTATCTGGACCTTACTTGTGACAGTACTAGGCTATGCCAGCAGCTTGCCCGTGGGTGATGATTCCATTTGCACAGCAGAGGAACTGGCAAAGTACAGCATAATCTTCACAGGGAAATGGAGTCAGACTGCTTTCCCTAAGCAGTACCCACTTTATAGGCCCCCAGCACAGTGGTCATCAATGCTTGGTAAGTGATGTACAGTTTTAAGAACAGATAAATCTCTTGACCTCTGTGAGCTTCTCTCTTCTTAGTAGTCAATTTAAAGATAATTATTGAAAAAAAGGAAAAAAAAATAGCCAAAGTTCTTAAGAATGAAATGAAGAAAATGAAGTAACCACAATGCTTTCAAAAATCTACAACTGTTTTCAATTGACTTCTGTTTTCAATTGGCTGCAGCTGAAATAAGCAGCGATAAGCCAAATGTTTTAGTGTTCACTCATTTTTATACAGACTTTTTTTTAACCTCAGAAATAAAACAGAGAAATTGAAGAAATAGGGGCAATTTAAACCAGACTTTTATGTCATGCCATGTATTCACTCAAATAGGTGTTACTCATAGTTCTGACTACAGCATGTGGAAAAAAAATGAATATGCCAGCAATGGTGTACGTGATTTTGCTGAAAAGGGTGAAGCATGGGTATTAATGAAAGAAATAGAAGAAGCTGGAGAGAAAATTCAAAGTGTACATGGAATCTTCTCTGCTCCTGCCATTTCCAGTGGTACAGGACAAACCTCCACTGAATTAGAAGTGCATTCAAGACATCCCTTAGTAAGTAAATATACACATTAATTTTGAAAGTTTATTTTATGTCACTAGCACCCAAAATTAAATATTTGAGTTCATACTTGTAGGAACAATGTAATGCAAAGAGTTACTAAAAATCATGACACATTGCAGAGAGCACTGCACAGGTTCTATAAAGTAGAAGAGCATAAAGAACTTTCTTTCCAAAATTTTAAGTTAAAATTACTGTAAGCATGACTGAAGCATTTCCAAATAAGTGATGCAATTCTGATGGATCACTTTGTTTCATTAGGTTTCATTTGTTGTACGAATTGTTCCAAGCCCTGACTGGTTTGTGGGTATTGACAGCCTAAATCTCTGTGAAGGAGACCACTGGATGGAAGAAGTATCAATAGATCTATTTCCATATGATGCTGGAACTGATAGTGGTTTCACGTTTTCGTCCCCAAACTTTGCCACAATTCCACAGGACACAGTTACTGAGGTAGGTGTATATACACAGTTCATCTTCATACCTATGTGTTTTGAGTCCTCCCTTTGAAAGAAAACTGTCCTATGACTACACCAGAGACTCTTGTGAAACTGATTTCAGTGTTTGTCAGTGCTGATGCTCACAATATATGGATTTACTACATAGCTGATAACCCTATTGCTTTTTTTTTCCTCTGCCTTTCAAAAGTATTAGGTAAGTGCAGATGGTTCATGAAAATCTAGCTCTACATTTAGGAGTTTTCTGTACAAGGTGACTATTTTTAGATGGTTTTAAACAGTTCTTAAAACACCAGGAAAATGAAAATACTGGCAGTCCTGGCATTACTAAATGTGTATCTAAACAGGAAAATTTTTAGTGGTGAATACTAATGTGGGGAGGAGTTTTCACTTAAAAGCATTGTTGAAACCTGAAACTGTTACATTTGAGAGAAAGAAGCTAAGGGAAAGCAGAGAAACTTCATCACTACTGCAGTGACCCAATATTCAATCTCTTTTGCTCACTTGATATTCTGTATGCCTCAAACTTGGCTTTTGTCATTTACGGGTAGTGGGGAACAGATGATTTTGATTCAAATGTTTTGAATACTATAAGCATTCAGTTAATCCTTCCTTTAAGGTCATCTTTTCTAGAGCCAAGTGATGTGCTAATGAGTAATGAGAAAAGGAACAGAGAAGCTGGAAAACAATACATTTGGCCTCCTATATCCATATGACAGCTGCTATATCATACCTAAAATTATTATTTAATACTCTTGTAAAAACACCCTTGTAAAAACATCCATGTCTTCCCATCAAACCATTCCATATATTACTGTTTTTTTCAGTACCTCCCACCACAGTCCTCTGTTAAAGGTTGGCACAATTCATTATGCCCAGTCTCAATGAAATATGGATAAAAATCCTGGCATTACCAGCAGGAGTTGTGTGAACTGAGGTTCATAGAAACAGTATATGCATTTTATTTGCAGAAATGTATTAGCATGATTTGTAAACATGGTTTTATAGTTATCTGCTTACTAATATGATGTAGTTTCTTTAAGGTTCCCCTTTTTCTTTCACAGATCACTTGTTCCTCTCCAAGTCACCCAGCAAACTCATTTTATTATCCCAAACTCAAAATTTTGCCACCTATTGCTCAAGTAACAATGGTAAAAATAAAGAAAAACCAGCTGGGTCTTCCTCCACCTTATCTAAATCTTCCAGCTAAAAGCAATGAAATAATAGACTCTGTCTCAGGTAAGTGACTAGTACTTTGATAGGGTCAATTCTCTTATTTCTCTTCACTCAGAAAATATGTAGAAATCTGGCAGATGATGTGCATGAAATAGGTGATTAGGCAGAATATTGTCCTATCTGCATAGGAACAGTTCTGAGACTCACACAACGGAAATAAAACAAGCCAGTTGACATAAAAGAGAATCCCTGAAAGAATAAGGAAGGGATTGCATATCTGAGCTGTGGTTCAAAGGTTTGAGTTATATGCACAGCAAGAGCTGCTCAAGCCTTAGTATCAGCACAGATCAGTGAATTTATGAGAAATAAACACCGCTTGATAAGAATCAGAGTTCCCAGAATCTTTTCAACTTTGAAGTAAATATTCATCCTTAAGTTTTTACATGATGATGGAGCAAAAGAACTATTCTTGTTGTCTCTTCCTGGGTCAGAGGGCTTGATAGCTATGTGCAATAAGAACTGATACAATTCAATTGATATGAACACATTTGCGATAGAACCATACATCCTGACAAACAAAATAATGTTCACTCTCATTTTTCTTTCCTTAAAAATATTAGCTAATAATATTGTTTAGGTAGGAAGACATGTAAACTACTTACACAAGTCAGTCTTAAGGGTAATTTTCAAATCTTCAAATTAACAAATACATAATTAATGTAATATTTGCTCTAAAGGAAAGACTGCTGTTGGACAGTGTTCACAGAGATTTTCTCTTTACACTTTTTCTCGTGGATTTTTACAAAGTGTGAGAGGAAGGGTTAAGAATTAGGAGAATGACATCCTAAATACTATTTGAGAGACAGCAATAGGCTAGATCCCTGGTATATTTCTAGAAGAGCTGCTATGTTCCTAGAGCTTCTCCAGTATGTCTAAAGATTGAACACCTTTAGCTCTGTGTTGAATTCCCCTCACAGTCACTGAAATAAAGCTTATTCACTACACAGCAAATAATGCATGATTTATACTTTAATAAATGTATTTATCAGTTTATGGTGTTTTAATGCATTTCTATTAGTAAACAAGACATATTCAAAGTGAGTGCTACATATCTCATTTTCAGGCATATGCCTTTCTGACATTTGAAAGGAACATTTGAAAGGAACCTCAGTATGGTATTTCAAAAATAATTTTAAATCATATCACCCCACTTTATTGTGTACCAGTAAAACAGTGTATTTAAAAACACATTCCAGAATCAAAAGGACAGATTTAATTACTAGAGATCAAACTAAATCCCTTATTCACATGTTTCTAGAGGGAATGAGAGATCACAACAGCAGTGGTGAGTTCCACTGTAATACCAGAGGTCGCACATGTACTATGGCATTTAGTACATGTGGATTTGTGCACACAAACTATTTACCCACAAATGCTGTAATACACAGTTTTGATGCAATTTCCTGTGACAAGAAGTATTTTTATTTATCCAGGGAAGGAATAGTCACCTATATTTTCAAAGGAAGTATACATTATGAAAAGTACTATAGAGTTTCTGACTTCTTTTCATGCTGTGAATTAAAACTATATTGGACCCTTTTAGTATTATAACCCTTTTAGTAAGAAAAAGCTTCTAGTGACAGAATATGTTTATTGGCAAAGGGCACTGTAGTGTACATGCCAAACAATAGTAAGATGTTTTAATGATAAAAAAATAAGAGTATTTCTGAAGCAAATTCGAACAAATGTTAAATGGAATTCAATATAAACAACTACAGAAACAATATTTATCCTCAAATAAATATAAATATACCTAAATAAACACAAGAAAAGCTTTAATCCCAATGATTTTAGTAAGCCATGAAAAGGCAAATGAGTTATAAAATTGACAGTAAATGGGTTTTTTTTTAATGCAATCTTTTGAATGCAATTATTTTAGGCATAGTTTTCTTTGATAGGAAGTCTATATTTTAAATTTGATATATAATACAATAATATGTATTTGCAATGATCCTGAATTTTTGCGAAGTTATCTTATTATTGTGTATATTGCAGAAACACCACTGGACTGTGAAGTTTCACAATGGTCTTCCTGGGGTCTTTGTAGAGGTGTTTGCAGAAAGACAGGGACCAAGATCAGAACCCGTTTTATACTTCTTCAGCCTGCCAATAATGGAATGCCATGTCCAAATCTGGATGAAGAAACAGGATGTGAACCGGAGAATTGTATCTGAGATAAAGAAAAGATAATAATTTAGATAATTTAAAAGTAGGATATGTTTAACTAAATCTAACCTACATGTCAGTCAATGTTCCTTATAAATTGGACATGCTGCACTATTTTGCTGACAAGGTATATGAGGCTGGTTTTGAAAGCTGTTGTTTAGGATCAGGATTTTGGGGGGTTAAATTCCTAAGGTTTAGTACAACAACAGCACTTGATCATTTACAGACCAAAAAAACCCCAAATAAATCCTTGCTCTAAATATACTGTAAGTTCTTGGAGTACCCTCTAGTGGCAGAAAAGAAGACTTTTGGAAAGATTATACTTCACACGTAAAAATCTTTCAATAACAAAATCCAAATCAATGATGTTCTTAAATACTGTAATTTGTTACCTACAGCTATTTATACCTAGAAATTAATTTTTTTTCCTCTAAATTATGTTTTTATAATTTATTGGCATTTTTGTTGTCTTTCTAAACATGTTTAACAGGCTCAGAAACTACTTACATAAAGTAGACTGACCAGATGTTTGCAGTGTGGTTAAAACAACAGTATAACTGAGCAAACTTGAGACTTATGAATACATGAAAATGTCTTTTTCTTTTTTTTTTCTTAAAAGTGAGAAGAATATCTATTATGAGGACACTCGGCCAACAAAATTACTAGAAAAAAGCAGAAGCATGGATACTAGTAGAAAACTTCTGAAATTAATTAAAAAAGTTAGCTGAGATTTAAAAACTGACTGATTTTTGATGTGTGTCCCTCATGAGAAAACTATCTCAAAGTTAACACTGTTGACCATAACATAATTATATCTTTGTCTTTATATATGCAGTAAATGTGTCTCTGTTTCTTTAAATTTGTTCGCTGCTATTTGTGTCGCCCTAAAGTTTTTACAGAGAAACCTATTATCTAAGATTGAGGTATACACAGATATAACAAAACACAGTATGTCAGAGACACTTCCTGACTGCAAGTTTTAAAGCTTAAATAACCATTATAAACCAAATGTAACATATGGCTTATAAAGAGTTGTGGCTACCAGCTAGGAAAAGAATTTTGGAGTAACACTGTTGAATGGAATATGTTTACAGTCAGCTCACAAAACTTTTACAGCACACTGCAATTTTACAAATATACAGCACAGATATTGAACAGGAGAGTTGATTTGAGTAGGGTCTTTCTGGAATATGCCAAACATCAGAAAATTTATTATGTACTTAAAGGAGCACACTCCATTCTCGGTATGGTTGAAACATTTAAATAGATCTTGCAAAGACATAAAGAAATTTGAAACTTTTTAGACTAAACTAAGTTGGTCCTGTAAATGCAGATAAATGCACAGTTGTTAGAACTAAGTATAGAATTTCTGCATCTTGCATTCTTCAGATTCCCTGTTCTTCAAAGTTGTTTAGCTTACTCTTTTTTATTATAACTATTGTTTTCAGGTTCCGTTGTTTCCATTCTATAATGGAAATAGTGTCATTATACTATCATTTTCAAATTTTGTGTTTAATTTCTCCTTTTTATTTTTTTCTTTCTTATTTTTATATAAATTCTTACTTCTATTTTCTTTTCTGTTAAACTTATATACTATACAGTTAAACAGGAATCACCATCTCAGAAAACATAACCATATATTGAAGTATATATTTATATATTCTCTGAGGACAGGAACAACTTCCAAATTGATTGATCAATTAGTGATAAACTAAACTTAATAAAGGTCTTGGACAGAAATCAGATGCAAGTCTAAATTATGACATAGGGAAAACAAACATGCATGAAAATTCACTGTGGGTTCTTCCAAGCAGAAGTTTCCTATCCAGTCAGTTACTTGGATATGTTGGGTTTTTTTCCTGTCAGCAGTGACTTCAGGAGACCCTGGAAAATATGTCATTCTTTAAGGATGCCCTTATGGCTGTATGATGTTTGGCCACAAGTATAGTTCCAGGAAGTCACTTTGCAAACACCAGAGATGGAGACATTTCTTGGCAAGACTGTGGATGCAGTGATTTCAAGTGAAGCGCATGGGTGGAATACATTTCTCATAACATATCTTTATTAAACTGATTAGTGAGGTACATGGTCCCTGTGTGGACATCACTCGGCCTTTATAACTTTTACTTTTATCACAGTCTTGGATTTGTCTTTAGAATTTTGGGACAGTAAAGAAACACAGTGAAGCTCTTGCTTCTTTTTCCCTTACATCCAGCATTACAGATGGCTGGCAGACAAGATGCTGCGGTCCTAAATACATGAGTTTTAGGAAGGAAATAGGTAAATTAACTTCTGTGTGAAACTAATCTCAGAAAACACATTGGGAGGAAACTTGAAATGAATTTGTACAGAATTTATTTTTTTTATCAAGAATGTTTTGTAGTAAGAATCAGGTTTGATGCCTTGGCAGATATACTTGTAGAATGGAAGACATAGTAAAAGGTAAGTGTAGCTCCAAAAAAAGTCTGCACAGACTTGAACCGTGGTCCTACAAAATTCATGTACAACAAATTCAAGTCCTGTGGTAGAATAGGGTACCTCATTACTGAGAACAACTTGTCCAGTACCTCAAGGGATTTTAGGGCAATTAGCTGTGAACACATGAAAGCTCTTCCTATTGTCTTCTGGTAGGCAGGAAAGTCAATTGAAGCTGTATACACATTTATGATTTTCTATGGGCTGTGACTTCTTTGCAGACATCCAATACAGCACCTTAGTGGTTATTGATTATAAAAAAACCAGGGTACTTTTGTACGCAAGGCAGGATACAGGAAGGACTTATGTGATCTATGAACTGAACTTAACTGAAAAGCTCTCCCTGGTACAATAGCGTCGAAGTTGTCTGTGTGAGCCTTAGGTGGAATAAAGGAGAGGGCAAACACATCGTTCTACTAAATTCTCCAATATGATTGAGGCGAATGCTCAGGGTGTGTGTGTAAAACAAACTAAATACCGTTTGAGGCCCTTTTCCATTTTACTAAGTAAATATGTCTCCACAACTGAGGACAAGCTTTATCAGAGGGACAGCTCTATGCTGTGCAAGTGTACTGTACAAGTGGGCCAACTTTAACAGACCAAATCTCATCCACCAAGCCTGCTATGAAATGTTGCAGGCAATTATCAAGATGGCACAGGGTCTCCTGTTAAAGATAATTTTGGGGAGGGGAAGTGTTAGATTCATTGAAAAATAGTTCTGATGCCCTAGCCTGACTTATTATGCATGGTTACAGAAGTTATGCATGGTTACAATGTTTAACTTCCAGAAGGAAAAGCATGTGCAAACCTTTCTGAGCACTGAATGAACACTGTCCACACCAGGTCATAACTGGAGTTTGAACAGTGATCTGAGAGGACCTGATGGTACTGAAGTAAAAAAAGTCCATATCATTATATTCCCAGTTCCAGGAAATTGAAGTACCTTGGGAATATCTGATCTGTCATGAATGATCCAACATAATAAAGTGACTCAGACTATTCCCTGACAATATTTAACATGCTCAGAAAATAAATGTAAGACTTGATACAGAAATTCTGAAGTTAGTCAAATCCTGTTTAATGTCATGTAGCACATAGAAGTTGTGTCCATGATAATTTACAGGTACTGTGAAAGCCTGAGACATTTTCTATCATGCTCTCAATATTCTGCATGACAACCTGACCAGCTGAAGGCTGATATATTTCTTTGTCTGAAGTCCAGTAGCCCCAGTATGTCAGCATTTGTTAGACAGAAGTACATAAGTGATATGTCTGTCCCAGCTGGTCTGGGCAGAGTGGCACCTTCTTGTACATCTTCTGTCCTACCATTGGAACACTGAATTCTGGAAACCTCTATTAGTCAGTGAAAAACTAAAAGAATGATTGCTTAAGTAGCTCAGAGTCTGCAGACAAACCTATACTTCTTGCATGTACAGTATGGCGTGAGAATTTATGCAGGTGCACGTCAGTCAAGATCTCCCTGTGGCAGAGGGGTAAGAGTCCAATTATATTATAAGATTCTGTATAGCCTAAAATTATTTTTGATGTCTAAATACTGAAGTAGTAATGAAATCCTAATATCACCCTTGAGACTCCTAAGGATTCAGTGGCCATGAGATGCAATTTGTATCCCTCTGTCATTAACCATATGGAGTCAAAGAATAATAAGTAATTTTTAAGGAATAATTTATTTAATTTAATTTATTTAACTAGATCAGGTTGCTCAGAGTCCCATCCAGCCTGACCTGGGAGTCTTCCAGGGATGGGGCATCTACTAGCAATCTGGATAACCTGGGCCAGTGTCTCACCACCCTCACTGTAAATGATTTCTTCCCTATATCTAGTCTTAATCTACTCTCTTTTAGTTAGAAACTATCACCCTTTCTCCTGTCACAACAGGCCGTGCTAAAAAGATTGTCCCCATCCTGTTTATGAAGCTAAGCATTTGGCATCTATATAAAAAAATAGATAAAATAAAATCCACCTTCCACCTTTTAAAGCAAAAAAAATGCTGATAAAATGCCAGCATGGAAATGGTGTTTTCCCTGTCTACAGCACTGTGTAACACATTTATAGTATGTGTATGTGCAGTAGCGGTGGCTTTTATCCCATATCCTAAAGTCAAGATGACAGAATTCTGAAGTGAACTGAGAGATTCATCACAGACACATTCAAGGAAATTACTGACCAATTTTATCTGCAAATGCCAGGTGCTGCTGAGGAACATGGTAGGGCTGGAGAGAGTAAGTGATCAAACTATAGAGCTTTCAACAGGAGCATAGCAAGTTTCTGAAGGGGAAAATGAGCACAAGGATTGGTCCACCCAGATGGAAAATAACCATATATCCTCTCACACTGAGACCAACCTTTCAGGCACTGTGATCTCAGTTTATGGGACTTGAGTGGTAAATAAGTTCATCAGACATAGACATTGAGGAATATCAGTACAAAGGGTAAAAATGAAAACATCAATCATTGTTTGATTTACACTATGACTTTCTTTGGAGAATTTATTAGACAGTACCCAAGAAAAAGATTCTTATGTAAAAAAATCTTACTCAGAAAGTGTTAATTTTGTGTTTTGGTTCTTTTTGCTTTTTTTTTTTCACACTCACTAGTGCTTCAGATTCTTTGCTTGTTAAAGGTCTTTTGACTTTCTTCTTCATATTTCTTTCAGCCTTTATACATAGTCCCTGTGGGTTTAGTACAGGCATACATATATGTTCAACGATTTAGGTTGGAAATGACAAGATTTCTTAATAAAAGAGGAGTGAATCTCTGGATTGATCAGCCAGAATAAATAGGAAATATAAGTTAATAAATTCATTTAAATTGAAAATTGTTCAATTTATGGAAAGATATAGCCAACATGATTCCTTACAGTAATCTAGGGAACTATCTCAAGTACCTGGAAGGTACTTACCAGTTTCATGCTCTTATGTGTATAAAATAAAAATTTAATCTAGATACTGGGAAAGAAGAAAGATTTTACAAGTTATCTTTTTCATGTTATCTCATTCTCTAGAACATACTGTAGTTATTTATAAATGTGTAACCACCAGCTGCCTTTTCTCACAGTTTTTTTTCTCTTTCAAAAATACACTGATAAGCAGCAAACAAGGAGCGACCACAGGACTACATACATTTGTAAATAGTTATCTTCAAAAGCCGTACAACTGGGATACATAAAAACCATGAAAAGGCAATTAATAGGATTTCTTATGAGCTTTTGGATTTCTTTTTCACTTGCTTTGTATTTTCATATTGGAGAAAGAGAAGAGAAATGTATAATTGAAGACGTTCCCAGTGACACCTTGGTAATTGGTAGGTACCTGTCAATGCTATGTGATGGTCTAACCTATGCAATAATAAAGATAGCTTGTAATGTGCGGGAAAATCTGTGATTGATGAATATGGCAAAAACATGGTGATAAGAAAGAGGGCAAACTGAAAATACCTCCCTGCAACAGGGGCTAGTCATAACGCCCTCACACACTGTGTGTATCCATCACACAAAGAAATGTGAGTTTCCAGAGTGCTTAACTCACTAGACAAAGAATGTCTTCTAATTCTACAGCAGCAGAACTGCTGCTTCCATGTGTGCTCTAAACATTCTGACTGATTTACTCATTCATACCTGAATTTCTGTAACACGGTTTTCCCCCTGTGAATGGGAAAGTTACATTTCTGATTGATGCTGGTCTGGAAAGAAGCAATTCAAGACACATTAAAGTTCTGTTGCACCTGAGATATCACAAGCACATTAAATTCATCTACAAGACTGTAAATGTAAGATTGAAAGGGGGTAGTAAACATAATATATAATAATCTTTTTCATAAATAATGTGATAAATATGAAAGACAATCCTAAAAATGTAATTTGAATACAGAACACTTACACTTTTGAAGGTCTCAGCATGCCTTTTGTATGCTAATCTTGCCAGAGCATTAGGAGTAATTAGAAAGTATTATTGTTAATCAACCGGTTTTGTTGTTTTCTAGAACATTTTCTAGTGCAGTAGAAATTTATTGCATTTCACACTGCTATAAAGTGCCCTCAGAGCAATTTTAATCATAAGCACATGAAATATATATTGTTTTATAGTTAATCATTTACCTTTATGTTTTTTTCTGAAAAAGCAATAAAGATATTTAATATTAAGCTGTGTTTTATTTAACAGATTTTTATCTATTTTTTTATTCAGGGAATTACAAAATACAACGCTGGGATACACATAAACAAGAATTTCTTGAATCTGCTCCTGGTTTGGGAATGTTTGTGACCGTCACAACTCCTTCTGCTGATGTAAACATGCTTTATAAATGCTTCTGTAGGATTCATGAGTTGACTTTTGGCACTGGCAGGCAGCACTATCTGAAAATAATAGACACTTTGGGGGACAAAGTAAATCTACAGTCTACAAGCTATTTCAGTATTTTGATGCTGAAAGGTATAAGCTCCTTGTGATTTCTATCAAAATAAATAGAAATTACAATGTTTGACAATGATGTATGTGGACAATTTTTGCATTACTATTGTGTTATTAAGAACAGTAAAGTGCCGATTGAGAAAACAGGTTAGATTTTTTTAAAAAATGAAAATTCACTAATGAGACAAAATGGTACAGAATGTACTTGAGCAGCAGAAGGGAAGGCTGATGATAAAATAAACTGCAAAATCAAGATTAACATGAGGCTGCCTATAGTTGTCATGCATAGCAACTGCCTGCGCTGCCATGAGGTCCTGAGCTTTTTCAGCAACAGGCAATTTATTTCTGTGCCTAGACGACGTCTTAGCTTTCAAACTTTAAATGCTTTAGAGATCAGTGGCTTTTGTGCATTGCAGAACTCTGTAACATTTCAGTGTTCACTGTGAACTAAAAAGGTTTATTTTTCTCTAAATCTATTTGGAAATTCAGATAAATTGAATGTTCTCTGGAGGTTAATTGGTTACTTTTTACATGGTCCTGTTTTGTGATTGTTTTATTGATGTTTACAATGTACATACCCAACATATATAATATCTAATTTACAGGTACTATTGTCAAAACTGTATGGGCCACAAGGAACTTTTTCATTTACATCTTATCTATCTGGGGAGCATATTATCTGCTTGCAGTCTAACTCCACGAAATTTGTGGCATTTGCAGGAAGTAAACTGGTAGGTGTATTTCTTAAATATTTTTTGTCCTAATAGTATCAATCGTTTACAAACTGCAGAGATTACAAACTAGATTAGAAGCTAGTCTAACTTCTAGCAGGTAATTCAGCATTTCCTGGCGATTCAAGAAGACAGATGAAGATGCATGAAGAGATAAAAAGACTCTATTCTGATACTTAAGAAGACAGATTAAAAAGTCAAGACTAATAACTATAGAGTGGTTGTTTGTGCAGTGCTTTGAATGTGAAATACTCTGATCAATAGGAACAACTATTTGCTTCAAAAAGTGGTGTTCCCCAGGGGTCAATACTGGCTCTAGTCTTATTCAACAACTTCGTCAGTGACTGGGATGAAGGGACAGAGTGTACCCTCAGCAAGTTTGCTGATGATACTAAACTGGGAGGAGTGGCTGATACACTGGAAGTCTGTGCTGCCATCCAGAGAGGTCTGGACAGACTGGAGAGGTGGGCAAAGGCAATTATAATTTATTTATTATAAATATATCTGTAGGACTAAAGATCACAAAAGGAAAAATGTTTTTCTTTTAAAAATCTTTTTAAAGAAACACTTTAAATATTCTACCTGATTCTAATTTTAGGAAGGATTTCTATAAGCAACAAAAACTATTTTCCTGTAATGAGCTTAAAAGGAAATTATCCATTGTTTCCTTTTTTGGGGGGGAATTTTGAAAACCCAAGACACAGGAATGACAATATTTTTTCTGTTCACAGCGTATCCATTTGGACATTAGAGTTGGAGAACATTTTTTTGATGAATCTGTTGTTCAAGCCAAAAACAAAGTGGATGAAGTTAACTTAAGACTAGAACATCTAATTGAGGAAATCCATCACATATCCAAGGAACAAAACTATGAAAGAGTATGTATGTTCCTGAATGATATTGTTAAAAATATTGTACATTGTCTTACTGATTGATAAAGGGTTATGAGGTTTATTATTTAATTGCACTGTTATTTTTAACTAACGCATAAAAAATCTATTGGTACTTAACTGTTGCTGGTGGTATTACCAGCTGTTGTTTCCATGCTGGTGTGTGTGCATAAACCTTTTTGGACTGGGTAAGGAAAAGTGATTATTTATATATCTCCATGCAGTAATAAATAAAGCCTTTCTTCAAAAAAGCATGCACCTGTTGTCTATATGTTTGCAGGCAGGCAGATTCTGTTTGAAATATATAAACCACTTACCTAAAAAAAGAATATTTTTCTTTTTACTTGCAATGTGGAAGTGCTTGTAAACCTTTAAAGGCTTAATTATGTACTAATGGAACTTATTTAGCACAATATATATTTTGTGAAGAAGGGAAAGCTCTGTTTGCCTTTTTGCTTCAAGATACAGTGAGTCTGCTTCTCAGTTTTGATTTGTAAAGATATCCATCCTATGGATAAGAACAAACATTAATTTTTGTCAACATGAAAAAAGTGTTGTTTGCTACTTTGCAGAAGAGGGATGGCTGTCTAGTTACCTGGATAGCAGCATGAAGTATACGGATGCCAAAAGGTAATAATTCTGCTTTTCCTTTTTTTCTTTAGGAGCGTGAAGAAAAATTTCGGAAGACAAGTGAAGAAACTAACAGCAATATTCTGTGGTGGGCTATTGTACAAACACTAATCCTCATCTCCATTGGAATCTGGCAAATCAAATCTCTCAGGGATTTCTTTATATCTAAGAAGCTTGTTTAAGTTTCTTGTTTAAGTTAAGTAAATGCACAGATTCAAAAATTGCACACCATATAAGACCTAACATGCAAAGAAACCACACATCTATGAGAAAATTTGTATAAAAATTTCAACCTTCTCTCATCTTTTACTCTGATTCTTACTCTATGTTTTCTCCATCCACATCACAACTTCTGGCCTCTTTCATTTTACTTCTTGAATCCCATATTTTATCAGATTTGTCCCCTCCCCAGATGTAAAGCTAAATCCAGAAGGATTGAGTGACTAAGCGTATATTATTGTTAACCTAAAATAGAAATGTAAAAAAAGTTTCCTAAAATGTTAAATTTCTCTACTTGCTTGGTATTCTTATTCAGTAAGACCACAAATAGTTCAGCCTGTCAGACTGACTGGGATTCAGATAGTAGGCAGAGATATAATTATGTCCCCTGTGATGCTCTGATTTTGATGGGAGTGTCCTGAGTTCAACTTACCTATTCAAAACCTAGATTTTCCTCAAATATAATTGTGACTATATAATTTAAAAATTCTAAAATTCTTAAGTGACAGTGGACCCCACCCTTAGGATTATGACCAGTCATTGCACCAATTACCATGGAAGAAAGAGACCCAGAAAAACAACCTGGAGTTGTCCTTACTTTTTTACCTCCAGACAAGCCCTAAACATTGGGCTATAAAGTTGAGATCAGACCTCTCCCACAGTTTATGTAAATTATATTCTTTGTGAAGTATGCCAAAGTAATCTAAATTACAGGTTTCTTGGTAAGCACTGAATTTGTGACTATATATTTTATTTTAAGACATCCCTACACTAAATTCCCCTGTCTGTTTCTGTGTTGGAGAATGATATTTATCTTAATTATTCAGAAAACATAACACAACTGACTAAAGAACTTATAATTTTTTAACTTAATTTTGTATTTCCATCTCATAGAATCATAGAATGCTTTGGGTTGGAAGGGACCTCTAATGGTCATCTAGTCCAAGCCCCGTGCAGTGATCAGGGACATCCTGAACTAGATCAGGTTGCTCAGAGTCCCATTAAACCTGACCTTGAACGTGTCCAGGGATGGGGCCTCTACCACTTCCCTTAGCAACCTGTTCCAGTGTTCCACCACCCTCAATTTCACTAATTATTAATTAAGGAAATTTTACTTATTGCAGCTTGAATACATCTTTGTGCCTTAATTTAGCTGGTTTATGTGAAACTAGCAGAGTAGCTACAGTATCATGCAATTACAAGTCAAAATCTGTGGTTAAAAATTCAGATAATTAGCTTGACAAAGCAACAGTAGTGTAAGAAGGAGTTGGAGGTAGTTAGAAGATGGCCTGATTATGTAATTACAACATGTAAAAACCTGCAACTTGAAAAAGTCTCTAGAGAGCACTGTGATAGCAGAATAGCATGGTTTGGCTTCCTACTTGTGTTTCCAGACCCTTCACTATTATAAAAGATAGTGAAAGCTGAAATGTCTGCAGACCAATTATTGCTTTAAACACACTTCTTTGCTTTCTTTTTTCTATCTTCTCACCTTTCATTTTCACTAGCAAGGAAATTATATGGCCTTTTAAATTCAATTATATTTACAGTATAGGAATGAAAATACAACTGTGAGTACGTGAGAATCCATAAAGTTGACACAAAGTAGAGACAAAAACGCAATGCTCTACAGACCAAATCAGTCAAAATAAAATCTCATAAAGCTACTCACTGAGGTGTGTCCTATATTTACAAATTCTGAGACTTCACAGTTGTCACTTGAAATGCCCAGTAAATAAGTGTTATTAAATTTACTTTTATCAAGCACTCCCAATATGTCTTGTAATAGCATCTTTGGTGGTGGGAAAGAAGGAAAGATGTGCTTCAACCATATGGTATATGAAATGCAAGAAGAAAGTTTAATAAAGGGTTGCCACAAGGTTCTGGTTCAGACTTTAGCTGATATTTAGTGTAAGGTGCTGTCATGGTTCAACCGCAGACAGCAACTAAGCACCATGAAGCCATTCACTCACTCCTCTCCCCTCCCAGGGGGACAGGAGGAGAATCAAAAAACCAAGCAAAATTTGTGTTGTATTGTTATAACAGTTTAATAACTACACTAAACTACAATATAATAATAATAATAATAAAAAAAAATAATAATAATAATTGTAATGAAAAGGAATATAACAAAAAGAGAGAGAAATAAAACCAAAGAAAAGACAAGGGAAGCACAGAGGAATTGTTCACCACTCACTGACCGATGCCCAAGCAGTGATCCACCCCTCTCAGCCAACTCCCCCCAGTTTATAGACTGAGCATGACATTCTATGGTGTGGAATATCCCTTGGGGTAGTTCAAGTCAGCTCTTCTGGCCACCATCCCCCTCAGGTACTTGTGCACCTGCTTGCTGTCAAAGCACGGGAAACTGCAAAATCCTTAACTTAACAATAAGCACTACTTTGCAACAACTAAAACATCAGTGTGTTATCAACATTATTCTCACACTAAATCCAAACCACAGCCTTGTACCAGCTACCAGGGAGAAAATTAACTCTACCCGAGCCGAAACCAGGTCAGGCTCCTAACTACATCCCAATGCCAAATTAACTCATCTCACTGACAATACACTTAAGTTTTTAAACCAAAAGGACAGGCACCATGTCAGAATTTATAAAGGAGCTGCTTAAATTCCTCTGTGTTAACTAGGTCTATACACAAGCCAGCAGGGAGACTTAGAGCCTTAACTATAGCTTGAAAGTGCTTCATTTTTGATCTAAAATCATAATAATAATAAAAAAAATGTATTTGCTTTGATGAAATGTTCTCAGTCTCCTTCAAGATTTTTAATTAACTCTGTAAAGCAGAAGCTGAATCATAGCTCTGTTGGGAAGCACTTTAGGGGCACTATTTTTTATGAAGTTAAAAGTTGGAGGTTCCTCTTATATAGTCTGTGTCTCTGTCGTACCCAGAAGTACCAGCAAGTAGGTCTGTAAGGGAATTTTCCCCTAAAATTTTCAAGGGAAATTAGCAAGCTCTGGGGTTTATTCAGTCTATGAAATGAAAATCTAAACTCCTTGTTTTGCTCTTTTTTCCTCACCTAAAGGAGCAACATCAAGCCTGTGACGGGAAATTAATAACCTCCCCAGATTCCCGCATTTAAGAGTGAAAACCCACAACCTTTGCCTACAGAGCTGCTGTTCTGAGGGGGAAAATCTCTCAGAGATCCTGTGTGTGCACCTCTCCGGTTTGTCAGTGAGAGGCCATTAAAAACACCTTTTCTGGGGTTGTGAAGGTCAAACTCTGCCGCCTTCACACTCCCTGTGGCCTGTGGGAGGCGGGGCGCTACCCCCCCCTCCTGCCTCAGGGCCCGGCAGCTTCTCAGGAGCTTGGCCTGTAGGCCTCACCCAGCAGCGGCAACGAGGGTCAGAGTCTGCCTGCTCCCTGCTGGGCCGTCCCGCACCTCTGCCCCATGGCCGTCCCGGTCTTCTGCAACGTCTGCTTCTGTGAGCCCCGCAAGCCCACCCCACAGTTCAACCTTACAAGCTGTGGCCATGTCATCTGTGAAATCTGCCTCCAGAAAGGTAATGGCTGCTGCAGGCCGGGACAGCTCGGGCCTCTGCTTCAGCCTGTCAGACAGTGCTGGTGTGCACACATTTACTTTAACCACTACTATTTCTGCCTCACTGGGGAAAAAAAGAAAGGTCTGAGCATTTCTTCCTGTCAGTCGAATGTAATTGATAAACCTTTTCAATTCTTGCTATTGATTTTCTTTGAACAGTGTCTGCCTCCATATAAATCTGGCTGGAGTGATGTGGTTTTGAGAGCAAACCTTAGACACAGAAAACTGGAGGCTTTCATAAAAGTTGAGTCTGCATGCTTATGATCCACAATTGATTGCATTGTAAGAAAAAAATGACATGGCATTGCTTTCTGCCTAGGTTTGGGGAGGGCATGCTTTTTCATTAGTGAAAGAGCAATATGCAGAACATAGGATTGGTTTAGGGCAGGTTTTCCTAATAGTCTTAAGACATTTTAAATCTCAGTATTGTCACTGAAGACTAGAAGATTTTCAGTAGCATTAGGACGATTGGAGGTGATGGTTTGAAGCTCTTTCGTGTTGCATGCCTTTCCTGAGTCATATTCTGGGACTCCTGTGTTGTGCTTAGATTAAGATCTGTGGAAAAGATAGTGGAGTAAGGAAGTTAAGTTGGGTTTTGGTTTGTGTTTGTTTGTTGTTGTTTCTTTTAACAAAAGTTAGACAGACAAATATCAAGATTTTTCCCTTTGCTAGATGCCCTGTTTATTTTTTGTAAGGGCACACAGAATAAACAAACAATCTGTATTTCAGATTTAAAACGTTTGACTAAAAATCTTCCCAGGGTTGCTTTTGAGGAGAGAGGATCATCAAATGCAGCCACTAAATACGACTTGCAGGCTCCTGGAACCTGAACAAGAGCTTTCCTTTCTGCTCTTAATATTGTCTGGCAGAAAAAAAAAGAGACATTATGTATTTTTTTCCTGTGAATTCAATAATAATGAAGATATCGGGTTTAAAATGTATTTACTCTTTATGTATATGTTTATAAATTTTAATTCTTAGAATCTTTAGAAAGAATGCATATCATAAAATTATCAATTATAGATATTGTAGTGATATGCATTTACTAGAAATACTTGCTAGCATGCTTGCAAATAATCAAGCATTTTAAAAAATGGTACAGTTTTAAAAATTGTTGTGATGATTTTTTCACTCAAAAAATGCACAAGGTAAAATTATTAATTATTTGAATTTAAGTTTCCATATATTTTATTTAGAGAGCCAGACTGGGCCACAATCTAAAGAGTCATGTATCTGGTTGACTCTAACACATTAGTGCACTTAAGCATACATTTAATTAAACCAGGCAAGTAGTCCTATTTAAATCAACGGAACTAAGTCACCTGCATTCAGTGACACTAATGATATTCATAAAATAATTTACATGAATACTTATTTGCAGGAGTAAGTTCTGATGACATTCACACACATTTTCCCTGTGCAACTGTGTGTAATGGTTATAGAATCAAATTCTTTATTCTTGTTTATTTGCATTTCTTGTATGACCTTCAGATTCCTTCCACAACCTCTAAACAAAGGCTTAGACATCAAATTCTATTAACAATATATTCAGTATCTATTCAGTTTGATGTGTATTTTAAATATGTCTTTACCTTACAGGCAAAAAAGATGAATGTTTGATCTGTAGAACTCCTTGTCGCACATTAGTCCTTTCAAAACAGGTAAATGAAGCTTTAGTATTGTCTCATTACATTAATCTGTAGTTTGTTTAACAGATAAATTATTTGCATTACAAAATACTTCCCTTTTGTTTGCCAACTGTGACATGAATATTTACAGACAATAGGTTGGTAGACATAGATACTTACGCACTATACAGTTTTTAGGTTTGGGGATTTCTTCAAACAGCCTACGGAGACTTTTTAGGTTTTCAGACTCCACTGAACTGTAAATCACACCAACTTTTTCCAGAACTGTGACTGGCTACTGCATAATATCAATGACTACTTTTAGCATGTGGAAAAACATTTATTGACTTTGGCATTTTTGTATCTGAGACTGTGGACTGTAATGAGTTATTTCATGAAATGGGCTGAGTGAAAAACCTGCATGGTGGCACATCAGTGTTTTCAAGTGTGTTGGTCTTTTTTCCCCGGTTTCTCTTAAGCTTAACTATTTTCCTTATGGACATGTGGTAAAAAGATGATCTGAAATATTGTTGGGAATTCTTGTTATTCATTAAAGAACTAATAACTTTTAATTTGCTTTCTTGAGGAATCGCTAGAAAGGTTTAACTTCTCCTAGGAACCTTCTTCCCCTCATCTGATTCCATAAATGGGTTGTGAAAACATTTGTATTTTTCTATGCTGATGTCTGTCTAAGACATAAACCTGCCTTACAATGATAGAGGAAAAATACTAAAAGCATTCAATATAGCTAACACATAAAGTCCTACAAGGCTATAAGGCAATCATGCATATGAAATAGAGGACAATTTGGGACTAACCTTGAAGAGGTGATCTTGAAGGAGGCCATGGTTTCTCTAGATGTCTTTAAAACTGAGCTGATGCTTATCTAAATACTGAGATCTCTACCTCTATATACTGTCTAAAAAAAAGTAAAAACCTGTTATGCTATATTTCATATTTGTAAACACAGAATATTGCAGAACTGAAACAGAATAAAGAAAACAATGCTAGTAAAAATAAAAAACTGTGTCAAAACAACAAAATGCAAACATAATACAAAGGAATACAGCACACAAGAATAAAAATAATAATAATAATAATAATTTTGAAAAGCATCCTTCATAAAACATCTACTGGAGGTATTTTAATAAGTTTTCAATATCATCCTACCGTGGATGCAAGTTTTGTTGTGAATTTCAGTCACAGAATAATTTAGGCAGTCAGGGGCCTCTGGAGGTGATCTCTTCCAATCCCTTGCTCAACACAAAGATGATTTTGAAGTTAGATCAGTCTTAAATTGCAGCATTTCAACAGAACTTGATAATTTACTTTAAAAAATACTAAACTGTAGTTACTGAATTAATTTAAAAATGCAACGGTTGGGATACTAACAAAAATATTAGGTGTTTCATTACAACTTGCCACTGCTCTGTAGGACTGGAAGGAAACAAATTACCATATTCTTTGAAAAAGACATTCATGATGATTGCTAAGCCTTGATTAAGAGCAGATAAAATGATTGGAATGATAATTAAAGATGCATATAAAAAAGCCATGCCTCTGTAATTGAGGAACCTGAATGGAAATATACCTGGTAACCTTTATGAGCTTGATGCTATGGAAGAATTCCCAATGAGTAGGAGGTCCTATAAATGTGTTAAAACTCCTCATTAAATTGTATATTGGGGCAATCAACATCTACACATTAAACATTCTCATCTTTATAGTAATGCATGCTTGTCACCTTTATATCTTCCTCCTGTGTCTCATGATCCCCATTTGTTTTTTCCCAGAGGATGGTTAAGTGTTATGATAAATCAGAATCTTGCTGTTCATTATTTCAGAATTTCATATTAACATCTGCTACTCCTCCATTCAAAAGATAAAATGTAAACAGCGTTCTACAAACCTTTATTTTAAAGTTTTTACATCAACAATGAAGCTGGTTGGGTTTTAATTTTTTAAGTTGAGATACGTCTCTAAACCAAAGTCATTGCTTTGTTAGGACCCTAAATAAGTTTTCTAGAGCTTCACTCCTATGAATACATTTTTAAGATGCCAAATGTATTTTTATGAATACATCACTTTTTCTAGATTAAATTTTATTGTTGTTTGTACTTTCCTGACTTAGGTACCATAGGTTAGACTGTGCTATTTGTCTTCTTTCCTCTTTCTCAGTCTGCCAGTCCACACTGTGGAAATTTTTGAATGCTTTGGCTGATATCAACCAAATTCAAAAGAGCAGAGGAAGTCTCAAATACAATTAATTTCCTCCTGTGAGCTCTATAAAAAACAGTTAACTAGGGAAAGCAAGGGAAAGCAGTTTGGTTCCCCCGGTGAGAGAAACGCAAGCACAGCTCATCAGTAACCAGAAGGGCATTTGGCAGCCACATGCCCAGTTCTGTGGTAACCTAACTGTGCATGCCATCTTTGCTCAGATGAATTGCTGTACAGGACATTGAAGTAGCTGATGTCAGAGTGTGGGGAACGACAGATATAAATCTGTTGCCAATCCATGTTATTAATGTAGCTCCTCACATAATTAGTTTTTTGCACATTTGAGACTCAGTCTCCTCTTATTAAAAATGCATATATAGGCACACGTTGATAATTGGTTTGGCAAATACATCTGCTATTCAGTCTGGGGTATTGTTCCTGTTTCTAACAACAACTTCATGCCAGCATTACACAATCTTTGGAGTAGGTAAACATGTCTGTCCATATGCTTCTGCTTTTCCAAATGGAGCAAAGCCTGATTCTTCCTGATTCTTCTTGATTTCAATGCAATATTTTTAATTTAACCTTGTAGCTTAGAACACTGTTGCTTCATTCACAGATGGCCTACTTCTTTTTTCTTTCCTATAATTCACCCTCCTTTAATTTTTCAAGTTTTTAAACTTTTGGAGGTTCTTTAGTACTTGGATTAATTTACATTTTGCCTGCAACAGTTTCAGTTCTTTTTGATTGGATTTTGTAAAGTGATAACTTACATGAAGGATGCCTTTTTTTTTCCTGGGACAATCTTCTTTTATCATCTAAGTATTTTTGGATTGGTTTTACTTTTTTGAATTCAAGTTTTGGCTAGCTGTAAACCTGCCTCCTATTACACAATCACAATATATCAATATATAAGAGAACCTTCGAGTTTACGGTTTACAGGTAGATGTTTTGGGGGTTTTTGGCCAAATTCCTCAATTTTAAAGATGTTTACTGTTACAGTAGAAGATCATTGAAATGTGATCACTGTTAGCTCTTAGTAATATAAAACTATTTTAACATAGTACTATAATTAGTTTAACTATTTTGGGGTGATATTTTGTTTGTTTTTCTTATAAATAAATTAGGAACACGTGTATTTGGAATTAAAATAACAGTTAGCTAAGTTTTCTACATTGCTTTGCAAATTTGGTTAGATGTCTAAATGTCACTGTCATTCTGAAATTGATTTTCTATTTTGTAGCCTTTCTTTCTCACCATAAATAATAACACAGCATCTTCCTTGAATGTCCTCTGGAAATAATTATTGGTTTAGTTACAATAACTATATATGTGTGTAGTATATTTAAACAAAAGCACAAAGCCTTCCAGATGGTTAACAAGGGCATTAAATAAAACTGGGCTTGTTTTCAATTTCTATATCATCCTACTCTTCATCTGTCTATTTTTTATTTATATACATCAACCAATTTAAGGAACACTTCATAAAATGCTTTATTTAATATAACTTGCAAATAAAATGCTAACCTTGGTATACTTTCTTTTCTTGGTAGACAAATCCTGATATTCAGGCACTGTTCATGGGAATAGATACATTATGCAAGAAATATTCAAAAGAAATAACACAGGTGAATCTGCCTTAAAACTTTTTTATCTCTGTAAAATAGTCAGCATCTTTTATGTAAAAATTATTTTTATATATATATGGGAAATATGTATCAGTGAATGCTTGAAAATGAATGTATGCCCATTACTGTCTTTACTTCCTTCCACAGTTTCCAATTCTTAAGAAAGCATAAATTATTCATCATGGTCACTGCTTATGTTTTCAAATTCTCTCTGAGGACCACTACTCTGGTTATTTTAATGGTGTAAATTCACTTTCAATTCCATGCGATGAAAAATTAGATCGACCAACCGTAACTAGGCTCAGATAGTGTGCCCTAATTACAGCAATAAAAAGTTACACAGAAAACCTGAGCTGGCTAAAGTCCTGAGCTGAATGCACCCTCTCTCTCCCCACCTCCCTCTCTCCTTTTTTCAGACAGATGCAATAAATGATTCCAAGGAAAAATTTCCTGCCTTCTGTAAACTCCAGGAAGGATGGCTTAGTTTTGACTCCAGAACTTTAGTAGCTGTCTGGATTAAATGAATACATATAAACTCCCATTACCTCTTCCTTTTCTGGATCTCTTCACCTTGGCTTTGTGAATTGTCCTCGTCCCTCTTATCAAGCATTTCAGTGGCTGTTTCAACTACTCTAGGTTGAACTGTAGTAGTACATTCTCCCTGTAGCCACCTGCAACCTTCATTGTGTATTCTCATCTCCCTTGGGCTGGTACTTGTTTGAGCCTGTGGTGAGCTTCCTTCCAGCAGAAAAGTAATCCAGGGAATATTACATGCTTTCTCCAGTGGTGATTATTGATTCACATTTTCTCTACTCTATGCTTCACAAAGTTCTCCAAAGTTGAACATGGTTCCTTTCCTTATCACATCTCCTCCTAAGAAATGTGTGTGACACAAGGTGAAGAAGAAGCTTTCCTCTGTCCTCCATACACACTTTTTAGCAGCACATATGATGATCAGTAGTTATTCTGTAAAGTGAACAAATCCAGATGGCTATGGCACCATTAACCATGAAGACTAACTTCTGTAATGTGTTGAAGAAAAGAAAAAGAGGGCATGATCTCAGAAGGCTCTGGGGGGTATTTCTTTACTCTGAGATAACCTATGGGAGACAAACTGAGGTATAATTATGCTTAGGAAAGCATATGAGAGCAAGGCTGGCACATAGTGATATGTTTTCAGAACAACCTCCTAGCTTTCAACAGTGTTTGGCACAGGGATTTCTCAAGGTGGGGTTGGTGTCTTTGCATTCAAAAGCTTTTGAGGGATATTTATCCCCATGTAATTATCAAGTTGTTTTCCGAATATTTAACATCTGTCACATACTATGGAAGGAAGATCCACAGGGTATATATATTGTGTGATGATGATTTCCAGGTTTTATCCTGCTACTTGCTAGTTTCATTTGATACTCTTAAATCCCTACTCCAGAGCAAAAGATAACCATTCCCATGCATTCTATATGTGCCAATCATTAGTTTTACTCTGCTAATGCATCCCTTCTTCAACTGTATTTTTTCAGCCATGAAGACTCATCTTCTATGGGGTCTTTCTTTTACTGAAGCTCTTACATACCTCTTATTAGTCTGAAATATTTCCAGTCCAACTACATCCTTTGTGAGATGTTGAGCAGACTCAGGATATAGTAATATACATTTTCAAAAGTGTGATAATGATATTCACTACTCCTTTTTAACTGCTTCTAAGATCTTATTTGCTTTTTTGACTGGTACCGAGCACTGAATTGACATTTTCACAGATTTCTCCTTTACAGACCCAATACCTCATTTCTAACTGGTGGGAGGCATCTCAGAGCCTTTACTTTCTGAGAGTCAGTTCTTCTGAAGACACTTCTGATACTTTGATGAGTATACAATGGAAACCTCCCAGGCTGTTCTACCATGAATAAAAGTAACAATTTCAATTAGATACTCTGCTATGGAGTTACCACCTCAGAGTGTTCCTTTTCAATTGTCTCTATCCCTACACATTTTCTGGCAGTTTTCTTATGTGTGAGAAGAAAGATGGATTAGTACTTTATTGCCTATTGTAATTTGTTCCTCAAGCTCTTGTCTTGACTAACTTGTATGGTACTACTTTTAATCTGTCATGGTTTATGATCCTCATTTGGACACAAGAAGTGCTTACACACCACCAGACAGTGTGTCTAACAATTATTTTTAATTAACAGGATGTTTTTACAAGGCAAGTTATAATTGCCAGTAAGATACATAAATTTTATGTTGCCATTAATTTTATGTGTTTGCTTAGCACTAATGAATCAGAAACACCACAGCTAAACTGGCTTTCCAGTGTCTTTACGTTGTTACTGAACATAGTGTTAAAGTATAAATTCAGTGGAATATATCTATCAACTCTAGGGTTGATAATACTAGATGAAATGAGCTTTATAAGACTTGCTCTATCAGTGATAATAGCTTAGAATGCTCTGTTGGAGAGGATTTAAAGCAGATATGTTAAAGCATTATTAAAATACAGAAAAATTTGAATACTGTGAAGTAGTTCTTCATCGCTTTTTTTTTGCTGAGGTTGCATAAATGTAATTGTGTGAAGCTTGATATAACTGTATTTATTTTTAGATTTCAGACTTTCAAGAAAAACATCGCAAACACTTATTAGCATACTACAGACAAAAGGTAACTCTGATTGTGATTTTCTTACTTCTCTTGCTTATGTTTGCCTTGTTACTGTGGTTTATTTTTAGAAAATATACTCACATTTTATTGGAAGACTTAGTCTTTAACATGCTACGTGCAACTATGGCTGGCACTGGTGAGGCTGTTTTGGTGGAGAAATGGTTTGACAGTGAGGTTGAGGTAATCAAGAAAGAGAGGTTTCCCTGTGTAATGATATACCCATCTCCCTCCTGTGAGTTTCAGATAACAATGTTCCCTCCTTCAGGGTTACTGGGAGGGAGTCTGAAGGATCTGGGGAAGTCTAGATCACAGCTGGCAGAGGCATGCAGGGAGAGAGAGCAGAAGTAGGTCACTAGGATCTTGGCTTTTGAGAAAGGTGGAGTACTGCCGAAGAACATCACAACTGGGTTTTTGTGCTTGGCTCTCATACTTGTGATCCCCTTCCGTGTTTCTGGTATGTCATCCTCACTATCAACCAACAGCTCTCATGACCTTGATAAAAGCTGCTTTCTTGCTATTTCTGTGATGTGTACAGATACTGGGGTGCCGATGGTGGTGTGTGGTTTGGGCCCTTGATGTCCATATTTCTTGCAAGTCTAGACCCTGTGTTGTGCTAGAACCCAAAGATACTGAAAACCAGCTACCTTCTTTAAGGCATTTGGGCCTTCAAATGTTCTGATACTACAGAGTGACCAGGTAAAGTAGAATGTTCCTGGTACTTAGCACTTTCTTAATCAAACCTAGCTCTTGTTAGGAAAAAGATAAAAAGAAGAATACAAACCCCCAAGTCTTATGTAAATTAAATTTTGTCTTTAATCTGTTTTGCAAAGTTTCACATCTGCAAAAAAAAAAAGCGTAATACCTCCCACAAAAATATGATTTTATAAAGGTATATTGGGTAATGTTGTTAAAAGAAATCAGATAATATTGTGAGGAGAATTAGAAGTTATCAAGAAAATTCATAATTTATCTTCAAAATAAAAACAGTGCAAAGTAATGAAGGACTAAGGTCACACAATGGAAGAAGATAAAATACAGATGCAGTATTGAGGCTATTGAGTAAGTTTTATATCATTCATAAAATATGATGTATAATCATGTAATGGAAGACTGTAAAAAGGACACATACCAGGGAACTGACCTAATGTTCTTGACCATAATGTTCTTCAATTTTGCAAGCTCATAACATTCTTTAATGGAGATATTTTTGATTGTGTCTATAACATAATAGGAAACGCTCTTCACACAATCTTATTACAAATAGATACTGCAAAGAACTGAATAAATTTGGAATCTGAAATGGGAAATAATGTAACATTTGTTTTTTTGTGCAGCTATTGGTATCTTCCAGATAATTCCATAATAGATGGAACATAACATTTAAATCACATATGGGAAAGAGGAAGAAAAATAAAAGCAAACTGTTTTTAAGCAGTTTTTTTAGTACTCATTTATCCAATATTACCAGCACACTTAACCAAAAGTAATCAAACTCAGTCTGTAACTGCCAAAAAAGAAGCGACTCTTTTTCAGTCTGACTGTTTAATGGATCCATACAGCAGCTACAGTCTTGCCACAATGAATCTGGAATAGCAATGATATCTAAGATTAAAACCAAGAGAAAACAGCCTTTCGACACTTTAGAATACTAGTTGTATGAAAATGAAAATGAAGGTGTATATCACACAAATAGATTTTGTTTAAATCTATGTTTATCTCACAGACATTAAAGTTGGAAGAATCTCTCAAGAAAGTAACAGAACAACTGCATCAGATACAATGGTAAGAGGTTTAATGTAGCAAGAGTAAATAAGAAATGGTCTTTGTAATAAGACAACAGCAGCATGTTTAACTGATAAAACAATAAAGTTATGCTTTGTTTGTCTTACTCATATATTGTGCTGTATAATAAATGAAACATAAGAAATGAATGAACAGTCATTTCTGTCAGCAGGTCCGCTTTCTTCACATTAATCAAGCCTGTGAGGAAGGAATCCTTTTATTTTTAAATTAAGTCAGTAGTTACTATAAAAGTGAACTTTTAGCAGACTCTACCATATAGATTTTCAGTTTTAAATTTCTTATTTGCATTTGCATGAACATCTTTGTGTTTTTTCCAATGGCTTTTTTCAACATCAGCCCAATTACCAGAGTTTTGTAACACAATTCTCATGTTCTCTTTTTCTGCTAAAAATCAACACTCTGACTCATCTTAAATTAGTCTTTTTTTCACAAATGCATCGAAGAGGTAGTGAAGAAGTAGCTCATCGTTGTCCCCCTGCTCATTGACTGATACATCTTAATCTTTTCATCTTATTTCCAACTTAAATCCAAAGTTCTTACTGAGCCCTAAGTGCGCTCTGTGCTATTAATATTAATGTAATAAAATTTTATTTCAGTTATTTGTTTGAAAATACCATGGTTTTAAATCATTGTGGTTTTCTCCTCAATATTGATCTAACTTTCTATATTCAGAACTTTCTGTCTTTGGATTTCATAAACTGTGTGGTATCCCTGAGTCATCAGGGAGTATATTAAACAGCAAGACTAAACTCTGAAGGGGTCATCACTAATAACATTTCTGCATCCTTTTATGTTGTTTTTTCCTTTTTAATTATTTACAGTATACTTACCTGAATTGATTGCTCTTATGTCTGTTTTAAAGTCCCTGTGGCCTATACAGCATTCTTATGTTTAAACTGAATTAATGCAGAAAAAAAATGTGCTACCTTACTACTGTTTTAAAAAAAAATCTGCTTACCAGAACATAAAACAAAAAAAGATATGAGATTGATCTACTGTGATCTCCCTATGATGAAATTATTGCATTTTCTAAATAACATTTGTTTCTATGTCTTGATTTCCCCTTCCTGGTCTCTAAGATTTTAAAAACTACTTGGAAAAAAACTAAGAGACTTGGTCTGCTTTTCCCTTTTAGTAAATATGGGTATTAAGAGTACTTAGTGTATAGTTACAATGTGCTTCTCCCTATAGATTCATCTTCTATAGAGAAGCCCTTCATTAATGCCACTTTATGAATAACAGTGATCAAGGATCTTGAAATCTCCTTAATAAGTCAGTTCATGAAACCAGCAATTTAATTGCAAAAATTTGTTGATCTGTATTCCCTTTCTGTGCTCTTTCAGTATAGACTTTCTTTTGACTCTGACATGCACATAATAGTGTATTATGCTCTCTCATGCTACTTTGTGTAATATAACTGAAAGAAAAACAGTATAAAGGAAACTATGTCTGTGATGGGTTATTGTAACTAATATATTTTTATCCACTGCCTCCTTTTTTTCATCTGCATTTCAAATAAATAGCTTCTTGGTTATACCAAATACAGACTTCTTACTGAATTTCAGATTTTTCAGAGTTCTACCAAGAGACCATGACATAGGGCTTCTCCTTGCATGCCCAGTGGACATATTCCTCTTATTTATGGTTATTGGCAAAGGCGTCAGTTTTGCAGAGCTGTTGGGCAATAGCATGAATATGCCAACGTTTCTTTTGATAACTACATTTTTTAAAGTTTGGGAAATGTACACCTTGAAATGAAGATTTTTGGTTCAACTGTAGTTAATAGTTGCATTTTAACATCTGTTGTTCCATAATGTGCTTTGTCATAATGTTATCCTAAATTGATATTGTTTGGCTTGTAATGACTGATACAGATATTATGATATGGGGAAGAAGGTAATAGCTTATCAAATAGATTGTTATTTTGTTTCATGGCAAATAGTGTCATGTCAAAATGCTTTGATTTTATGCTTTATGGAACGGTTAGACAAAAGAACTAACCAAACCAGATTTCAACTTATATCTGTTGTTTCTTCTGTTTCCCCTTTAGTACAAAACCTCCAGAAAAAACTACACAGCTACCATTTTCCTGGACAAGTAGAAATCCACATTCCAGTAAGAAGTGTTGGATTAAGATCCTAACTATGGAATATATATTGCTCCATAAAGGTATGTTCTAATATTAAATTTATTAATGTCTTTAGTTCCTTCAAGAAAACAGAATGATTATTCTTCATCTGCTCTCCATCCTTGTCATCCTTCGACTTCTGAAATGTAGGTACAAATCTCTTAATTTTCAATGAAAATTTTAACAATGACAACATACTGATATTTTATAGACAAAGGTATTTGTTTGGGTAGTGAGTTTAAGATAAGTATATTTTCTGATTTTGTGTTTTGTTTCTGCATACTATGTAAGTATGAAAGAACTAGGGAGGGTCTTATTTAACTAATTACTATTCGTAGAGATTACCTTTGTAATTTTAAATAAATTGAACATGCAGCTTGCTCAAACTGAAAGATTTCTATACCTGTGGTTGTGACTTTATTATTTATAAAAAAATAAATCTCAGAATGCCCTTGTTGTGGTGCTAAGTGAAAAATATATAAATATGCATATTTATTTTGACTTAAATAGAACAATAACAGTGTTAAACATAAAATAACTTTCTCTGTAGATGTCTAAACTAAAGCTCAGAGTAAATTAATAGATTTTTCTTGTGAGTTCTGAATTACTCATATGTGTTATATATTATGATTTTCCTTTATTAGTCAAATTTAACAGGATAATATAATATAAGTTGAGTCATTAAAATGAAAGTGTTATTTTTATTCCAATGTCACACTTATTTTGACATTTGTTGTAAGAATGGAGTCAATGGAGATTGATCCTGTACCTTCACCAATGAGGAAAGTAAGTGGGTTTTTATGTATATATTTTTATATATGCTTTTGTTTTCTCCTACTCTGTTAATACTGAAAAAAATAGGATTGCTCCCAATTCAAAACAATTCTTGTGTACATGCTGGTTTCATCTGTGCTTCATGCTCAGTAGCAGTCAGATGCTTCCTAAAAAAGAAATAAATCAAAACATTGACTTCTGGAGTTATATTCTCCATATGCCATATACAGGCTTATAAACTTCTGATGCTAAATTAAATTGCAAATTATTGAAACATCAGCATGGTTTATTTTTTAAATATCATGTTTGTATATAGTATGTTAACAATGTTGTCACTTTCCAAAATAAATATTACTACTGCATAAAACTGAAAATTGCAATTATTT